>CM076584.1:910413089-910979776 GCA_034641835.2 Pinus albicaulis
AGAAGTCAGAAATGCTTCATCAATCGGTGGAGTCGCCAGCTCCTCTTGATCATCTAATAAGTGTAAAATGTTGATGTCTAGTGTGTGAAAGTTAGATTCTGCCATCAATTTAGCTAGTCCTTGGCCTTTAATCAACTTGGTAGGCTTTATTTCCAAATCATATTCTAAAATCACTACAATCCATTTCCCTCTTTTGCCATCATGACCATTTTGTGTTAAGATATCTTTGACAACTGCATTTGGAACATAAGCAATGATATGTGAATGAAAATATAGACTCTAAAATCTTTCAATTATTTAACCAAGGAAAAATCTTGTTTTTCCATGATATTATATTTCAAATATGCATCCCTTAATGCCTTGCTGAAAAAAGCTATGGGCTGCTCCTGTCCTTCACTATTTTTCTGTAATAAAATAGCAACAATAGTATGTTCAGAGGCAAAAGAAAAAATCATGAAATCTTTAGTGAAATCCAGACTAATTAGTACTGGGGCTTTTGTCAATGCTAGCTTGACCAAATCAAAAGACTGTTTTGCTTCTATGGTCCATTTTATTTCTGATCCCTTCTTGAGCATATTAGTGATGCTCCTTAAAAGATCTGCTAAGTTGGGTATAAATCTCCTTAGGAAGTTGATTTTACCAATGAAGGATTGGAGTTCTTTTAGATTTCTGGGATGGTTTATTTTTAATATTTTTTCAGTCTTGCTAGGGTCAATTATGATTCCATCCTTAGAGATAATATGACCTAAAAATTTTCCTTCTTCTAATACAAATAATGTCTTCTTAGGATTCAGGGAAATTCCAAATTTTCTACATTTTTCACAAACTCTTCTCAAGTGTGCTAAATGTTCTTCATCAGTTTTAGAAAACACGGTGATGTCATCTAAATAAATCACAATAAAGTGGTCGATGTCATCAGCAAATGCAATGTCCATGGCCCTTTAAAAGGTAGCTCCAACATTCATTAATCCAAAGGGCATCTTCACATACATGAAATTCCCACAAGGAGTTGTAAAAGTTGTCTTATCTTGGTCATCAGGGTTTACTAACACTTGATTGTAACCAGAGAAACCATCTAACAAAGATATCCTACTGGAACCCACTACCCTTTGCAATATGTGATCCATCTTAGGTAAAGGGTAATTATCCTTAAAAGATACCTTATTAATATTTCTAAAGTCAATGCAAAGTCTAATTTCGCTTGTTTTCTTTCTAGTTGGGACAATATTGGAAACCCATTTGGAGTATCTAAGTGGCACTATGATTTTTGCTCCATACATATTTTTAATCTCTTTCTCAACTAAAGGCATTAAAATAGGATTTATTCTTTGCAATTTCTGTCTGAATAGTTTTTTATTTTCTTTAATTGGAATCTTATGTTGAATGATGTTGGTATCATAGGACTTCAAATCCTCATAGCTCCGTGCAAACACATCAATGAAGTCTTTGAACAAGGCTATATATTTTTTCTTTGTAATAGTAGGCAGAGATTTAGATTGTTTGATGATTTTGGGGTTCTGTTTTGTGCCTATATTACATTCCTCAATGTCTGTTCCAATTGGCTCTATTTTGGGTTTCTTGGCCACATCATTAAAGTCAAATAATTCTTCTAAAGGGACCAGCCCTCTAGGCAGATTATTGTCTTTGAGTTGGAGTATTTCAAATTCTTCTTTTTCCAGGTCTTTTTGATTATCGATATTATGTACAGTCTTGTTAGCTAGAATACTTACATTGGTATTTACATCTAAAACAACATTTTCTAGAACAGTAGTTTGTTTTTCCTCAGTACTTTGTTCATCAGTAAGACTGTCCTCCTCACAATCCATATCCACATTATTGTCTTCAAATTCATCTTTAGATTGTACTAAGCTTTCAATTTGTTTATCACTGCCAAAAACTTGCTAGTACCTCATGTTATCTGACACAGAAGGACGATGCTTGACCTCAATTGTATGATGTTTGTTTGGGTGAGGCAGTTTACAGGGACTTGCGAAAAAAGCTAGGCCATTTGCTAGGACATTCTAGTTTCTGGGAATTATTTCCAAATCGTATTCCTCAAAGGTTCTCAAGAAATCAAGGACAGCATTTATATAAGCTCTCAGTCTAGGGTGTTTGGCTACTTACAGTCCTTTAACTTGTTTTATGACCAACTCAGAATCACCATGTACAGAGATCCTTTTTGCTCCTAATTTTTTCAACATTTGTAATCCCAAAATCAAAGCTTCATATTCCGCAATGTTGTTGATGCACTGGAAATTTAATTTGTATGAATGACCCTATGCACTGTTTTTTCCTGTATTATACACCCAAATCCCTGCCCCTAAGCCCGCTTTGCCACATAAGTCATCAAAACTCATGTTCCAAAGAGGTTCATCGATCGGGTCTGGTTTCTCTGGTTGTATTTAACTGTCATTATTTCCTGTGGAATCATTTTCCATCTGGGAAACTTGTGAATCAATGATTCCATCATTGTACAAAATGAAATAATCAAGATCAGTGTGAACAAAGTGCAAAGGGTAATTGTGAGGCTTGTCTTGGCTACTTACCATGTACTTCATTAGTGTTTCCCTATAAAGTCTTCTCGATTGACCAAACACCGGAATGGTAGCATATGTCATGTCCAGTTGCAGTGTCCCTTGTAATTTTTCTCCCTGTGAGCGAGATAAAAGCATTCCATATTTAGGGGGAATGTCAGCCACAACAATATCCATCACTAAACTCTTTGCATGTATTTGAGCTAGAGTGACACAAAGATCTTTAATCAAACCTAGGCACTTAACTTTTCTAGAATCAAAAGAGTATAAATCTCTATAAGGTCTAGTGATTTCGAGGCCAAGTTTCTACATGATAGCCTGGGGCATAAGGTTTTGTGATGCACCCGAATCCAACATGGCATTATGAAGTATCTTGTCATGAAAATTTAAGCTGACATAAAAAGGAGGGACCCCTCCTTTTGGTGGTCTACCATCGACCTCTGGCCCAAACAAAAGTTGAGGCTAGTCATCATTTAAATTGACATTATCGGTGATCTCCCCTACATTTAACACTTTCAGAACCTGAGATCTGTAGACATTTTTGTTGATCAATTCAGTGAGAGTGATAGAAATCTTTACCTTCACAAGTTCACTCTCAATACTGAAAGGAGTTTGATTTCTCAGTGGGTTTGACAGATCAATCCTTTCAACCACTATTATTTGGGTAACTTCAGTCTGTTTGCTTGTACTGGGGATGTTTGTCTGAGCATTTTTGGCAAGGATATCTATTGTTTTCTTGGTATTGTTTCCTATGTTTTTCTTTTCTTAGTTATTTACATTTTTCTTTGTGTTTTATGTTGTTTTCTTGACTTCAGATTCAGATACTTTCTTGGTAGAGTTTTCTGAATTATTTTTATTTGAATTATCCTAATTCTTCTTTCTCCTTAAGTTGTATTGTCTGTGGACCTCCATAATGGCATTCACAAAACCCATTTTGTAGTCATCAGATTCTTTAGGTCCGAGGTCTGTTTGGGCTAGTGAAAACAAGTCTTGCTCTTCTTCAGTGAGAAAAACAGGATCATCTTCATTTATCCCCATCAAATTTATATGATTTTCCTCAACTTCCTCCACTATTCCTACATTATCATCTGCATATTTTTCTTGAAAAGGAGGCCTAATCTGATGATCATAACCTCTTTTCTCTCTTTTTCTAATTTGTGGAGGGTTTCTTCTTGGGTTCTGATTTCTGTTTTGGGGTGTAGGTTGATTTTCTCGGGGTATTGCTTTTTCACTTAAATTCATCCTCTCCATCATCCTTTCCATAGTCCTTACCAAATTGTTAATTTTGGCATCAAATGTAGAGGCTACAGGTTCTTCTCTTATTGTGACTCTCCTCTCAGTCCTCATCCTAGCCATTTTTGCTAATAGATTAGCTTCTACACTTGCAGCATCCTTTTGCATTTCCTCCAAAGTTGACGAGTCTCTTTCCCTAAGCTGATAGGCCATGTCCGGGTCAAATCCATCCGGGAATTTAAGCAGAACTATCCCTTGGGGTGGTCTCATATTAGCAGGGAGTGCGTTGTATAAGTTGTTAAATCTAGTATAGTAGTCTTGCACACTCTCTTGAGGAGATATCTTAATAGTTTCATATTCTAATAAAATTTGCAGTGGATTTTTCTTGACCTCCCATCTGTTGATAAATGTTTGGTGAAAAGCAAGGAGATCATGGATACTATTAGCAGTTAAAACTTTGAACCATTTCTTGACTTCACCCCCTAAACTCTGGGAAAACATTCTCAATTTGACGCTTTCATCATCAATTTCCTGCAAGTCAAAACAGTCATTCATTTTATCTATGTGTTGTTGGGCGGTCATAGGACTAGTGCTATCAAACTGTGGAATATTGGACTGGTAATCCTAGGGCATAGGACGTAAAGGTACTAGTAGCACCAATGGGGCATATCTGGCTGCCATGATTAGGGGAGATGGTGGAGGGAGATGAACCGTGGGTGAAGGTGGACGGGTAGAGATACGAAATATGGATGGATCAAAAACTGTAAGGTCAGTCCAATTCTGAGATTTGGTTCTGAATAGACCTAGTTCAAAATGCAAATCAAATTGAATGTCTTGCAAAGTGACAAAGTAATCAGGTAAGGAGCTAGATCTGGGAAGAACTCTACCACTGGTTGGACTTTCCATTTTAGGAGCTTTCCTCAAAATTTTCTCAAGATTATCTACGATAGGAGGACAATTTGGATCTGGATGGGATCTGGTGGATATTCTTTGGGGAACCATACTTCAGCTCAAAATCACACACAAACTGATTGTTTCAGACTGTAAGAAACCAATCTCTAGAAGAAGGTTATATCATTCAGAGCTTTTTTAGCTAGGGTTTTCTGAATTCGGATGAAAAATTGAAAATTTTCAAGTATGTCCCTAGTATGGTCACCAATATGTTATCACTCTATAATTTATAAGATTGGAAAGACTAAGTTATAAAGAACAACATCAAAACCACTTGAAACCTAGGATCTAGCCCTCCTAGACTTAGAGAGGGATATCTCTATAAGATTTCGATTTGTTTTAAGCTTTCTGATATTAGGCTAGTTAAATGGATGTGAGGGTTGTTTGTTTGATTGTTCGTGGTTGGATTTAAGGGGTTTTCTCTAAATAGTTTCCATTGAGCTATGGAGTCAAGATGGGCTGGGTCTATGCATCAAATCCTAGAGCAAATGCGAGGCAAGCTAGCTGTGAATACCGGTGTTTATAAATGAATGGAATTATGAGACGGAGAAAGGTGATTTCAGTAATGACTTAAGAGCAACTAAGGATTCATAAACCATACATCAAAAGAAAACATTGAAATTGTAAATATAGTTAGAATTAAGGTACTCTGAAAAGTAAATCTTAATCTAACCTTCATGTTTTACAATTAGAATTTAAATGATGCACATGAAAATGTTACAGTGGGAAAACATTAGACATGAATAAGGAAAAACACCACCAGGATAACACAACATATGAATCTTGCAAACTGATCTCTTTATCGATGCTCTAGCTTGAAAAATCACAAGTACTTGCAATGAAAAGTTCTTACAAAACCAGAGTCCAACCCATAATACTGAATAAAAAGCTATATTTAAACTACTTGTGACTTATTGTCGTTATCAGAAGGGTAATCAGTTCGTTTATTACAAACTAACTGAAATCCGGCCTGTGCATCTCAGACATGGATACTGGGTAAAGGTCTTCAACAGGTGTCTAAAAGGCATCATAAAGCCGTTATTAAGTGATGTGGCGGTCTGCTGCGCTGGCACATTTGGTACTGTTGCGTTGTTCTGATACACTGGATCCGTTGACATAGATAGTCCGCTGAGTTGCATGTCTTATCACCATGTTGAGTTGTCATCCCCCCTAGAGTCTACATAGATTATCCTAATTCTCTAGAGTCAAAATCTGAGTTATGTTCAACTTTTTGTAGACTTCATCGGTCTCGGTGTACTTCACGAACGTTGGCCTCATCTGAAAAATGTGCTTAATCTCATGTTGTATGAAGACATCATTGCTGATAACTTCATAAAAATCTTTCCCTATCATAGTGTTCTTCATGTTCGTATGCTCGGATGTGTCTTTCGAGATCTCTGTGAGCCTTTTTACATAATTTGTCCTAGGCATCAACTTATCATTGATCACAAATAAGGAAGCCAATCCCTTTTTGTTCAATGGCTCGATCCTATTGAAAAATATACTTACCCCAATCTCCAGTTGATGGCATATTTCTTTTAGTTGTGTAACCAGACTATTTTTGTTCAACACCCTTTTTACCTCCAGTATAGTGGTTGTCCTATCTGCCACTTCCAGTTGTTCCAATTCCTACCTGCTTTTAGAATTCATAAATTTTATGATGTTGTTGGCAGTTTGGGGCTTATCCTCAAGTTCATCATTTGTCTTCTTAATAGCAACTTTCATCAACTCAATTAAATCCCTATGTTCGAAAATAATTTGAATTGATGGCCATATGGCATTCACAGATTCAATTATATCTAGCCACACAATTTCTTTAATTCTTCCTACCATGCTTCCGATTGAGGACTCCTGAAGGGACTTCTGCAAAACTTCATTTAAATTTTTACTAATCTGCAACTCGGTGGCATGTGCTAAAACTTTCCTTTTAAATTGTTCTTGTAGGTTGTTGAGTTGATCCTGCAGCTTCTTAATTTATGTTGTCTGTAAGGACATGTTCTCCATTTCCTTGGCTAGCTGCTCAGTGCCTTCTCCTGGTACACATGTTGTTGATGTAGATGTTGGAATCATTGTAATAGGGACTGTCTGTAGTGGAATCATGACCTTAGTTGCTTCCTTTGTTGCTCCCTTCACTACATCTCTTATTGCTTTCTGCCTTTCTTTCATCATTTTCTCCATCTCAGCCTCCATTTTCTTAAGTTGCTCTGCTTGTTCAATGATCAATTGCAACATCTTTGCCTTTTGTGTTTCATTGGCTTCCATCTCCTTGGCCATAGGGTTTTCTGTCACTGGCATCTTGAGCTGTCTTTTCAAAGCAGCTATGTCTGCATTCTTTTTCCTACCAATGTTTCTGCCACTGCCAAGTTCGATGGATCATACCCAATTTTCATTACTAAATCTTCCAGGGATTTAATTTTTGTGTCTTTGGCCATGGAAGAGATCCTTTCCATCTTCAACTGCAACTGTGTGTTGGACAAAGTAACCTGCAACTTTGAGAGGCTCATAGTTGTACTGGTCAAGGTGGAGGAGACCATTTCTCCTGTCTGCTTATGCATTCCCATTTGGTCAATTGGGTGAATGCTCTTTGCATCAAACTCAAACGAGGTCTTCTTGTAGTCTGCTACACCTTTGGGCTGAGGAATTTGTGCTTCCAAGAATGCCATATTCATTCTTCTCTTCTCAGAGTCAAAAGCTAATAGAATTCTACTCTGGGAGTTTCTTGTTTGTTTCCAAAATTGATTGTATGTGTTGGCTTTAAGCATTGCATTCTTCCTTTTGATTTCTTTGAAAATATCATAGATGTCTTCCTGTTCTTGTCCTGCAGTGGATGTAGGAATCTGCACATCCTGTTGTATGAAAGTCACAGTGGCAGAGGATGTTGAGAAAACTGTTTGTCCACCTGGTGAATCTCTGATTATGATGACTGTTTGTTGGTCCTTCTCACTTCCCTAGTCAAGGTTCATGCGGACTCTAGCTCTTTTCCTATATTTCATTTTGAGTTATTTGGTGGAGGAATCAATTTCCGTGTCAGGTTGATCCTCCCTAGTCCTCTTGCTTCCTATCTCATTTTCAAGCTCTTTTCCTTTGTCATCTTGTGCTCCTGCAACCTTTCTTTCTTGTGGAGTGGGTGTTTGAATTCATGAAGTAGATATGACTTGCTCTTCTGCCTCCTGAAGTGTGTCTACCACCCATTTTTCTTGGTTCATGTACTTCTCTATCTCCAATATGTGGGTATGAATGTAGGGTGTGGACTTGTTTTCCACCCTCTTCTTGGAGATGATTCCCATTGGATCAAAGGACCAAGTGAAGCTATGTGTGAACTTCATCTCCTTAAACACTTTATCAGCCTCATCCCCTGCTGCTCTGTTGTTGAAAATAAACGAACCAATCTAAGATTTGATCCTAAATTGTGACTTGTTCTTGGCAGAGACAAAATGCACCTCATCTGCATTTATCATTTGTCTGATATATTCAAGTGCAAAGATTCTCATAGTGAGGTACTTGGGCAGTTTGTATGGGGCCAAATCACTGCCATAAACCCTGATCTCCGTGTAGTTTTGGTAGAGGTACCAGTTTGTTGTTCTAACCTAATATGTCAGTTTCATCACCTTCTTTATCTCCTCACTAACCCTTGGCTCTGCAGAACTATTGAGTGCACTGATTGTTGGGTGAATAAACAAGTCTGCGAAGCTTTTCTAGGAGTAATTCTCCTGCCCCTTCATCAATAAAGTAGTCCAGAATAACATTGATTGGGGCTGAGAATTATCATTCTACTTCGTCATATCAAACTAGAACCTGCTAGATTGGAAATAAACAAATAGGTACACCAACACAGAGGTGTATTTGAAGACTTATTATGTCTGAAACTTTAGAAGTTGTTCATGAATGGCATCTACAAGAAAATGTGCAAAGTTGAACATGATTTTGGGTTGAGCATATGAGGAAAGAGTAGATAAGAAACCAATTATGCCTTCATCTACCCACTGACAGTGTGATACCCCAATAAGTAAGACAAAATTGTAACAATTTGTTGGGTCCTATCAGGAAAGATAGATGAAGGATAAGGTGGATTGTTGGTAGGCATTGGGCATTGGTGGCCATGAAAAACTCCAAGGTTTTAGCCCTGCTAGGGGAATCTAGCTTTTAGTATAGATCTACAAGGGCCTCATATAAAAAAGGGATAGTGTTCTCAACAATGGGGGCTTGCATCATCTCTTGAATGGATGGGGCATTGATGTAAAATAAGGTTTCTCCTATAGGGTTCACTATGGCTCTCCAGTTAATGTCATAGCATGATTGGCATTTTTTTATTAACTCAGGGCAGCTATGGGTTTTGGGAAAAATGTAATAATGCAAATTGGTTTTCTAGAGGCCTATATCATCCACTTCTTCCAGGAATTTATCCTCAAGGCAGCAGTAGACATCAAACAAGTCGAAGTCGGACTCTGTCTCGTGGTCTTGTAATCTCTGTCAGCTAGGCCCTATGTGGTGTAAATCTACCTGAGGGTAGATCATGGGGTTAAAGGGCTCATGTTCTTTCCTAGGAGGCATCTTTTATTTTCTATAAATCAGTGTTGGATCTGGAATGAAGAATGGGATGAAAAAAGGGGGAACAGAGAAAGGGAAATGGCCACAAAACAGAATTTGGGAGGGTGGGGGGGGTAGGGGGGCAATTAAAAGGAAACGGGGAGAAGAGTTACAACAGAACCTCGATTGAAGCTATGCAGAACTGATGATTTCTCCTTGATAAGTGCCACCCTTTCTTCAATTGTGGCTCTCTGTGCTTTACCTGTGAGTTTGAAAATATGCCCCAATTTCGACAATAATGAGTAGAGTAAACTCTAATATGGGTGTGAAATATTCCGTAGGTGACGCGTGGAGGGGATGTAATGGATACCACTTATTTCAGACCCCCCTCCCCCCTTTGTTAACGTTCGGCGGCCAAGGGGGGGGGGGGGGGGGGTGCAAAAAGCATTGTGGGGACGAGTGGAGATGGCTGATAAGGTGGGCGTTATTTAACGTGGAGGGGATGGTGTGGCCCGGACAATACCGCAAGTTGCGAATTAGGAGTTTGGTCATGAAGAACGGAAGTTAAAGGTTAAGACTCACGGAGTGCGATGTGCTTTTGGGAATGGAAGGTGACATGGTGGGGAAGGTGGGGCCGCCCGCACATCGCGAATCGCAGGTTTTACATATGGGGAGTGGGAGGTAAGTGCTAAGATTTGCGCAGTGCGAAGTGTGGTGGGGAAAAAGTGTGACGTGGCAAGGAGGCAAGCCCGCCCACAACATCGCAGATCGCATGTTTTATGTATGAATATTGGAGGGTGAGTGGTAAGATTTGCAAAGTGCGACTTGCGGTGGGCGGAGGTGACGATGACAGCGGGTCCTACTGATATCGCATCGCAACATCCAAAGTTTAACCTCCGACAACTTATCGATAAACATAAAAGTTGTCGATTGCGATGTGCGATGGGCGGAGGGGAAAGGGGTCCCACTTGATATCGCATCGGGGGATTTGCGAGATGGCAAGGGATTGGCAAGGAATATTTGCGACATGCCGATGCAAAATGCGATTTGGAAACTTGGTGGGACTTGCATAGGACTTAAGATAAAATTTAGGCATACAGTATGCCTCAAATGATTTTGAAATCCAAACCTCTTTAAAACATAACTCCCTTTCTACTTTTTTGAGTGTGAACACCATCTACTTTGAATTTCCTCTTATAGCACGGGAAGATAAAATTTCAATGTTGTACTTTGAATAATAAATTTCATATCTTCCCTCCATTTTCCTTATCAGCATATCTACCTACCCAAACTAATCCTCTAACATTTTTTCTTGTTTTGTAGGGTGCATTTAGACCTGCAAACCCTGAAACACTTTTCTTTTGAAACTCTAACCTAACCCCCATCCCTTATTTCTCCTATTGGTTGAGATTAAGTGGTTGAACCAATCTCATTTTCTACCTATCTACTGATAAGCCAAGATTAAACAGTTTGGCAAATCTTTAATTTCTAATCCTATCAACAGAAATTGAAAATTGTCCAATCATGATTAAATTGTATGACTAGAAAAACCTATCTAATGAGTAGTGGCATTTGAACTTGCAGCACTTTCAGTTTTATTTCTTTTTTGGGGTTTTTCTTTCTTTTTTTTCATTTTTCTCTTTTCTTTTTTCTCTATTTTTTTTATCTGAAATCATTTGAATTTTGAAAATCCTTTCAATAATGAAAACTTTGTCGGAAATATGAAGTATCCAATCACCTTGAGATCCTATAATTTATAGGGTACTAACAATATCATTTCCCCAAAGCCCCCTAGGGAGTGGTCATTTCCATCAGTGATTGTGGCCCCAAGTAGACCATGAAGTCTAAAGAGAGGCTTGCCCTCTTGTGGAGCAATGTACTGTAAATGAATGGCAAAGGAATGCAAATACTTGGTTAGTTGATCAATAAGCATAAAAACACAATCCTTACCATGTACTTTTGGCAAGCTGGTGAAGAGGTTCATAGATGAGTCTTCCCATATCTCTATCAGAAAGGAAAGTTGTTGTAACAACCCTCCAAGGTGGTTGTTTTCCTCCTCATTCTTCAAGAAAACCATACACCTCCTCCTATGTTGGTGCACATCCTCTTTAAGACCCTCCCAAGAGAATCCCTCCATGATGGTTTGATATGCCCCGATGAAATCTGTGTAACTGGAAAGGAGTGCTTCATGTGTTGCATGTAGAATCTGTTAGCCACCCATAAATTATGTCATGTCAGGTGGTGGCTAAATGATGTTGGATAGCCTTCAAGAAACAATTTCATTGTTAAAATTGCTGATACTTAAAGTCTTTTGATAATATCCTATCCTTTGGATAATCGTCACTGTTGTTTCCCTTCAGAACTCAGAAATCCTGCTGATTTCCAAGCCAGAATACTACTGCAAGCACCATTTCCCATTTCCCCTTCATTAAAATCCCTTTGATAAGGTTTAAAGACTCCTTCTTTGCCTTATTGGAACCCATCTGACCCTTTGAAAATCATTAAAAAACCATAAAAACCCATGTTTTGGGAATATATGGGTCCTAGCCCTTTTCCCATTGACCCTCGGTCACATTATTTCCCATATGCCCCACGGCCCCGCAATCAGGCGCCAAGCCATTTTTTAATTATTCCCGCCAAAGTTTAAAACCTTTGGTTATATATATAAAAATAAAACCTCTGTTTATTTTTATTTTTCCGTCGGCTTTATTATTTTTTAGATTTCCGTCGGTACAAGTTTTAAATCATTCCGCACCGCCGATCTGATCTGAAGATCGGACGGTGTGGAGTCCGTCTCCCGGTGGTCCCCACATTCCACTAACCTGCCCGAAAACAGCGTGGTATTCATCGCACCGCCTTTGGGCGATAGTGGTTTTTTCCCGATCGCCAGCGATTCCAAACATTGTTTGACACGCGTCCTGGGCAATGTTCACAAAACCGTTGTCCATCACGTGTTAATGTTCGAACGTGGATGCCGCGCGATATCGCTGTACACCGTCCGATCTTCGGTCGCCCATCTGACGGCTATCGCTCACCGAAGTTGCCCGACAGTTCACCAGGCTACGGCGCATCATTCAATCAATCTCCGCCGTCGATCTGATCTGCAGATCGACGGTCCATATTTCATCGCCCTGTTTCGATCGTCCAGTCAACGTTTTCCATTTTGACTTTCCATTTGCCGCTCCCGACCGTCAATCTCTACGCGATCGACGGCTCAGATTTAAAACTTTCTTCCGCCTTCCCTTTGTTTCCTCTGATCAATCTTGACCATTGGATGATGCCATCCAACGGCCATGCTTCCTCCACGTGTCCTTTGCAGCAATAAACCTATATATGCAGGATTTCATAATAGTTTTTTTTTATTTTGCAGGGTTTAAATGGTTTTCTCGCCATTTTTGAAGAAAATTCGAGGGCGGAGGATGATGATTTTCCTGCCTTCGATTCACCAAAGAAAATCACCACAAGGGTTAAATCCACGTTTTCATCAAACATTCATGAAGTATTGATGCCACATAACCCTGTACAGCCCTGCATACCAGCAAAAAACCATGAATCGAGCGCAGTCAGAGAGTATCAGTGACGAAGACCCAAATTTATTAGAACAGAGGATTAAAGGACAGATTTTGTGGGGATTATGGCTAAGAATGTTTATCAAAAGCCTAATCCCCGATTTGAAACACAGCTTAAAGAAAATCTGAAGTGTTTTATCAACCAAAAACCCTCCACCGCCACAAATTGAGGCAAATTGATCCCTCTAACTACCACGATGCCACCTGTGCCTCAAAGTATTCAATCAGAGGCCGAATTTATTGATCGGGGTCAGATATTTGTCTTGAAACGCAGCCAAAGAGGAAACTCTACCAAGGAAATTAATGGCAAACGTCTGCAGAGTTACTTCGGTGCCACACAGAGCCTCAAAGGTCAACAAAAGCTCCCACCGAGCTTGGAACTTTATGTAAATCATTTAATACAGAGGATATGTATGTAAGTTTCTTCATTGAGCCCCTCAAAGGCCAAGAAGCCATTAAGTCTGTATTAATTGTAATTGAAGATTTTTTTTCAGATCTCACCTCCTCATTCTTCTATATATACTTCTGTAGAAGATGAGTTGGTGGTTGGTCGTTGGTTGTTGTTTGATCACGAATTGTAATACTGAAACTCTTTGAAATAAATACATAGTCTGTTGAAGTTGAAGAACAAATTGAAGTCTTAGAAGTCCTGATGATGTTGTTGCATGCTTGTGACTGTGAAGGCTCTATCATTGGATCCATGAGCTTGGCTGTTGGTGAAGTATTCTGAACTGTTTAATGTTTTTCCCTTGTTTTCATTATGTTCCATAACTTCTTACTATAGTAGGATAGAAAGTATTAGGCTAAGAAATGACTCCTGGAAGCACCTTAGACCTGTTCATCCTTCACTCTTTCATGTTTTCTTCTGCTGAAGTATTTTAGAGTCTTTAATCTCTCTCTTTAATCTTCATGCTTGTTTATTTCTTTAATAGTTTGAACAGTCGGTTTCAACATGATTTATGGTTCTCCCTGCTTGTCTGCTGCCACTTAAAAACTGTTATTGAAGTCTCCCTTTGAAGTTCTTTTCTTACAGTGAATCAAAGAGGTATGTTTTGATCTTGCCCTTTGTCCTCACTTAAACAGTTGGCTTAAAGGTCATTATAATTATGATCATAGATGTTTTTAGGTGTTCCCTCTTCTATGACTATAATTATCAGTGAATCTTTTACGTTTTCTAAGTCATTTAAAATAAAATCTTTGAGGAAATAGGGTGTTCCCCGAATCTTAGATTTCATTTTAAAAGTTGTTTTGAAATCATTATTTGCTTAAAGGTGTGATTTGTAGAATTTATGGTTAGCCATGTCTATCAAAGAGCTCTTTCTTGTTCAAATTATGCTTTCAAATTCCCTTTGTTGAGAATTAAACTTCTCTTTTCAAATCATTAATGTTCATCTCATTCCAAAAACAAAAGGATCCTGTGGCCAAGTTAGATTTGCCCTTTGATATCCCATATCCATTGATGAGTATGTTATGACCTCTTTTTGACTCCATTGCCCAATGAACCAAATATTTCTATGTCCTATATATCTTTCCTAGACCTTTCATGTTCTGTTGTATCATTCCAGCCCAACCAAACAAACAAATAAATACCTGCACTTAATAACTAGTCTAAAACCAATACTCAAAGCACACAAGATAAACCTTTGCAAACAAACTTTTGAGAGATCTCTCTCTGAGAACAGGAGGACTAGATCCTGGAACTCTAAAGATTGGTTCTAATGTTGCCTTTTCTTTTGATTTTCCAAACTATCAAAACACAGGACACCAACATAATGGCAATCACGGTGGGACACTGAGTAAAATATTCAAAACAAAACACTCACTGTCTAAGTATAACATAAGTAACCTCCCTCAAGCACTACCAAGCATGGTAATCATGATAGGATTTAATTGAATCAGTGACAAACTAAGTAACCCTTAGGATTCTCATTAAACCCTATCAAACCTTGAAGGATTCAGTTACCAAGCCATAAGAGTGAACTCGGTATGTTTTAACACCCTAGCCAAGTGTTAAGTCAGATTTAGGACACTCTCATAACCTATAAAATCAAGAAACTCAGAAAAACCCAAAAAAATTTCAGTTTGGCTTCATAATAAGCATGGTGGTGGAACCATCCAATATCTTACCTTCATAAAAAACTAAAAGTTTCCACCTGGCGACTCCACTAGCCCCAGTAGGCCTATTACTCATCTAGGTTCCCAAATCTCTTTAAGACTATGTTAACCAGCCTTGAAGAAAGTCTAGAAGCCTAGTTCCATATTAGACAAAACATCCTGAGAGGTGAAACTTCCAAAAACAGTCCCTGAAACCCCCACCTCTCTCATTTTTGAAAAGCAGTCTAGATTCACATAGGATCAATACTAGATCCCATCCAGACCCAAATCCTCCTTTAATCGTTGACAATCCTGAGAGAATTATGTGGCAGACTTCTAAATCTGGAAAATCAGCTGCTAATAGGAGCCTCTTAAGAACAAATTATGTCCCTGAAAACCTTATTGTCGTAGAGGATTCACACTTTGATTTATATCATACAAAGAACATCTTTAGAACCAGATCTCAAGGTGACTTAAACCAAACTAACCTTGATATTGCAGATTTGCAACAAAGCTTCAGTAGAGAAGCCTCACCTTCCACTCCTCCTGATTCCCAGCTTCTTTATCACTTTAGCCTTTTTCATAACAAGTCTGCTCAAAATCAGTTTGCTGGCCCAAGTTTTTCTTCCACTCCAATTCATACTACCACTGTGAAAAACACTCCTGTTCAGCCCACTTTCACTACTGTAAATCCACCCTTATTTCCAGCCATGGCAACATGGTATGCCCCGTTAGTGTTACCACAACCTCTACTTCCCTTACCAAATGATTATCAATCTAAAATCCCTCACTTCACTGGAAAAGAGTCTACAACAGCCCAACATCATGTAGATAAGATGGAAGATGCATTTGATTACATGGAGATAGAAGAAGAAACTGTGAAAATGAGGATCTTCGCCTAGAGTTTAGGAGGAGATGTAAAGAAATGGTTCAAAAACTTACCTCCTAATAGCATAATGATCTCCCTGCCTTGCATCAAACATTTATCAACAAATGGGAACTCAAAAAGAATCCTCTCCAAATACTAGCAGAATATAGCAGCCTCAAGAGAAATCAAGGAGAGAGTATTCCTGCCTACTCCACTACGTTTAATAGCATTTACAATGCTCTTCCACCTCACATGAAACCTCCTCAAGGCATGGCCTTAGTAAGATATCCCGAAGGCCTTGATGTTGACATGATGTATCAGTTAAGGGAGAGGGATTACTTGACCTTAGAAGACATGCAAAAAGGAGCTATGAGCGTAGAAGCAAACATAATTTAGAAAAGAAATAGGTTAAGATCAGAGAAGAGGGTAACTTATAAAGATGACACTACACCCTTCACATCTAGCTCAAAGACAGAACAGATGTTGGAAAAGATCATGAAAAGGATGAGCATACTTGAAAGAACACAACCTCAAAACAATCAAAACAGAAATTAAAATCAGAATTATAGAAGAGACAACAATCAAGATAAGCAAAAAGAAAGTGACCAACAGATTAGACCTCCCTTTCAACAGAATTATGTTGATCAATATGAAGAAGATAGGGAGTTGGAAAGGTTGGAAGAATCTCATGTAAACTTGATTGGATCAGACAGTGGGGATGATGTTTTCCTCACTGAGGAAGAACAAGATTTATTCTCTTATGATTAAAATACAAATACCTGTGAAGATTCTGATGACTATAGATTGGGTTTTGAAAATGCAATCATGGAGGGGCACAAACAGTATGATCTTAGGAGCAAGGGAAGCATAGATAATTCAAAATATAAGAACACTAGCACTGTTGTCAAGAAAAACACAGAAACTCAGCCCAATAAGACAGCAGTGAAAACCAACGTTTTGGCCAAGAAACCAGACATGAACAAAGATAAAGGTGTCCAGCCAAACGTTGAACAGGGTACCCCTAGCACTTCAGCTAGTGGTCCTAATAAAACTGTCCCAATTACCAGTCTAAACAAGGTTCAGCAAATCAAAGTTGCTGAAAAGAATTCAATTGAAAAAACAGAGGTAAATACAAACAAGTCAATTATTCCTTTCAGCCTTGAGGGAGAGATTGCTAAGATAAAGATTACCATTCCCCTAGTTGAACTAGTAACCCAAGAAGTATACAAAAACCAATTTTTGAAAGCTTTGAACTTAGGAAGTGATACTGACATCTTAAACTTGACAGATGACAAACTTGAATTGTTGTTTGGTCCAGAGGTTGAAGGAAAATACCAAGAAGGGGTTGTCCCTCCCTTCTATGTTAACTTGAACATACATGAGAAAATTTTACACAATGCCATGTTAGACTCAGGAGCTTCACACAATCTAATGCCCAAGGTAGTGATGGAAAGATTAGGCTTAGAAATTACTAAACCATACAAAGATTTGTATTCCTTTGACTCAAGCAGAGTCAAATATTTGGGTTTAATCAAAGATTTGTGTGTTAACTTATCCCAAATCCCTGCTAAGAGTTTGGTCATGGATATAGTTGTAGCTAACATTCCCCCTAAGTATGGCATGCTCTTATCAAGATCTTGGGGAGCCAAACTTCAGGGGAGCCTTCAAATGGACATGTCTTATGCCACCATCCCTGTTTTTAACCAAAACAGAAGACTATACAGAGAATCCCACAGGAAGTGCATGGTGAGCAACATAGACAAACCAAACAACTCTCGGATCTATTCTATTCAATCAAGTTTAGATTCCTTTATCTTATGTAACGAAGATGAAATTACTCAACAAGATAAAGAAAACATGGACCCAATCAGTTCACCTGAACAATCAAATCTTCCCTTCAATCAAATTCAAAACATTACCAATCAACAGCAACAAGAAAATGAAAATAGGAATGACATACTTTGGACCCTAAATTTTGATGGATCTTGTAATAAAACAAGTGCAGGAGCAGGTGTGTGGATTCAAAATACAAAACAGAGTTTTTCATACAAATTGGATTTCCCATGCACTAACAATATTGCTGAGTATGAAGCACTTCTCCTAGGCTTACAACTGCTTAAACAGTTAGAAGCCCAGAGGATATCAATATTAGGAGATTCTAAACTTATCATAAAACAAATCAAAGGAGAATACTCAGCTAAAAATCCAAGACTTAGGGAATATCGAAACGTTGCCCTTGATCTATTAAAAACCTTTGAAAAGTATGAACTTATTTTCATTCCAAGAGGATTGAATCATCTAGCAAATGAACTCGCTTTCAATGCCAGCAATTTCCAAAAACCTGAAATAAATCAACAGCTCAGTTTAAAAGTAAAACACAGGCCTGTTGTACCTGATAACGAAGATCACTGGCAAGTGTTTGATTCTGACAAACACATAGATGATTTCTTGAAATTAGAAAATGATTTCAGCATACCAATATCAGAAACCAGCCATAAATAAAATTGCTTATATATTGAACAAATCCCAGAAGTTGAAATGACACATATTGCTGATATAAATCACTATGAAAATCCTTTTGAAGTATAGATAATTGACAATGCAGACCAAGAAGACTTGGAAGTTTTACAATGCAAAAATGATAAAATTCTAAAAGGTCTAGCACCTTTAGAACACCTTTTTGACTTTAACGATGTAGCCAAAGAACCAAGAATGGAGCCTGTGGAAATGGATATAGAAGAACATAACATAGGCAGTCTATCAGAACCTAAGATGATTAAACTGTCCAGCACTCTCTCAGCTCACATAAAATTGCAGTATATAGAGTTGTTCAAAGAGTTTAAAGATGTTTTTGCTTGGGGATACAAAGACCTAAAATCATATGATACCAGCATCATCCAGCATAAAATCTCTTTGAAGGAAAATCAAAAGCCTTTTAAACAAAAACTAAGGAGAATAAACCCTCTTTTACTCCCTTTAGTTAAGGCAGAAATTGAAAAGATGCATGCTGCTAGAATCATAGTACCCATTAGATTTTCAGAATGGATATCAAACTTAGTTTCTGTTAGAAAGAAAACAGGGGAAATCAGGCTCTGTATTGACTTCAGAAATTTAAATAGAGCCTCCTTAAAAGACAACTACCCCTTACCCAAAATGGACCATATACTTCAGAAGGTAGTTGGGTCAAAAAGGATTTCCCTCTTAGATGGGTTCTCAGGTTACAACCAGGTGTTAGTGCTCCCAAGTGATCAAATCAAAACTGCTTTTACCACACCTTGGGGCACCTTTATGTATGTCAAAATGCCTTTCGGATTGATGAATGCAGGGGCCACTTTCCAAAGGGCCATGGACATAGCCTTTTCTGAAGACATTGGCTATTTCATAATCATTTACCTTGATGACATAACCGTTTTCTCAAAAACTGATGAAGAAAATTTGATTCACCTGAGAAAAGTTTTTGAGAAGTGTAGGAAATTTGGCTTATCAATGAATCCCAAGAAGACACTCTTTGGTCTCCAAGAAGGTAAAATTCTTGGCCATATAATTTCAGAATAGGGAATCAAAATAGACCCTACAAGGATAGATGGCATATTGCAGATCAGCCATCCAAGGAGCCTCAAGGAATTTCAATCTTTCATCGGAAAGATTAATTTTCTAAGGAGGTTTATTCCTAATCTTGCTGAGCTATTAAAAAACATTAAAAACATGCTTAAGAAAAATGTCGATGTAAAATGGACTTTACCAGCTAGACAATCATTCGAGCTGGTCAAACAAGCTCTTACTCAAGCACCAGTCCTGATTAGTCCAAATTTTACCAAAGATTTTTACATCTTTTCCTTTGCATCTGAACATACAATAGCTGCAGTTTTACTTCAAAAGAATGATTTGGGGCAAGAACAACCAATATCCTTCTTTAGTAGGGCCTTAAGAGATGCTCCTCTCAAATATAACATCATGGAGAAGCAAGCCTTAGCATTAGTGAAAGCTTTAAAGGACTTTAGGGTCTATATTTTACACTCTCACATAATTGTTTTTGTTCCACATACTGTTGTCAAGGACATTCTAAGTCAAGACCCTGATGGTAAAAGGGGAAAATGGATTGCAACTATTCTTGAATATGACTTAGAAATTAGGCCCACCAAACTAGTTAAAGGGCAAGGATTAGCAAAACTTATGGCTGAGTCTAACTTCCAAGCACTTGACATAAATATGGTAGATGTGTTGGAAGAAATAGAAGAATCCATTGCTCCTTTTATTGAAGAAACTTTTCTAAATTCTCCTTGGTATGCTGACATTATTTATGTGCTTTTATATTTAAATGCCCCTCCTTTGTCTAAAACTAAAGCTAAATTTTTGAAACAAAAAGCTTTGAGTTTTTGCATATTAGATGGAGTATTATATTGGAAAAATGTTGTTGGAATTTTGCTTAAATGTTTACTTGAAGATGATGCAGGAAAAATCATGCATGAATTGCATAACGGAGAATGTGGAGGACACCTCTACTGGAAGGCCACAGCAAACAAAATTATTAGATCTGGTTACTATTGGCCTACCCTTTTCCCAGACACTCAAAATTTGGTCATGTCTTGCCATAAATGTCAATTTTTTTATGACAAGAGAAAACTCCTTCCCTTACCTTTACATCCTATCAGAGTTGAAGCACCTTTTCAACAATGGGGGTTGGACTTCATTGGGGAAATTCATCCATCCTCCTCAGCTCAACATAAGTGGATCCTCACAGCCACTGACTTCTTTACCAAATGGATAGAAGTTATACCTTCCAGGAATGCTAATGACTCTGTCATTATCAAGTTTCTTGAAACCAATATCCTATCCAGATTTGGTTGTCATAGAAAAATCATAACAGAGAATGTAGCTGCTTTTAAATCTAAGAAGATGGTTGATTTCTGTTACAAATACCACATAACCTTGGGCCATTCCACTGCTTACTATCCCCAAGGAAATGGATTAGTTGAATCTTCCAACAAGAGCCTCATCAATATCATTAAAAAGTTGTTGGAACAAAATCAGAAATCATGGCACAGTAAATTGGTTCATGCCTTATGGGCTGATAGGTTAACTACAAAGAAATCAATAAACATGTCCCCCTATTAGTTAGTTTATGGCATGGATGCAGTTTTTCCTACCTCATTGGGAGTGCTAGTCATGAAGCTTCTTCAAGAAGTGCAGAGTGAAGAGAATGATATGCAGAGAAGAATCAACCAAAAAATCCATTTACAGCAGACCAGAGAGGAAGTCTATGAAAGAACACAGTTAGTCCAAGAAAATATGAAGAAGCTATTTGATAAGAGGACTAAGGCAAACAATTTCCAAGTTGGAAATGTTGTTTTTAAGTGGGATTCAAGAAAAGAGGAGAAGGGAAAACATGGCAAATTTGAGAACTTGTGGAAAGGGCCCTATATTATTCATGCTGAGAGGGGTCACAATGCATTTTTCTTGAAGGAATTGAATGGAGAAGATCTGTATGGAGGTCCTGTCAATGGCAGGATGCTCAAGCATTACTTCTACCAAGAATCTTAAGTTTCAAAGCATTTTATTTTTTCATTGTAAATATCACAGTCTAACCATTGCTTTGAAAGTTAGAAAAGTCAGAAATAGAAAAACAAAGAAAGAAAGAAAAGAGGGCTGATTGTAAAAAAAATAAAGGTATGGCCCCATACCAAAAAAAAAAAAAGAGAGAGAGAAATAAGTTCTGAAAGTGTGCAAGCTCAAATGCCACTCCTGAAAAACACACTTCTAGTTAGTCAAACAGTTTAATCTTGACTAATTAGCTTTAAATTTTCTGCTGATAGGATATTGAATTCAATTTTCCAAACTGTTTAATCTTGGCTTATCAGTGGATAGTTTAGGATAGAAATTAAAGGTTCAAACATGCTCAAAATCTGAGCCTAAAGTTTCAAAGAGAAAATGACTCAAATCTATTCCAAATTCCAAGTCAAAAGATGTAAAAATCTGGTTCTAATCAGATTAAAACCTGAACCAGAAGAAAAACAAAAATAGCTCAAAACAAAGATCAAAACAGAGCTGTAGAAAAGAGGAAGGAAATGTTTTCAAATTTTAGATCTCAAGCCTTGCATTTTTGTTTTAAATTTTGTGCAAAATAAATGTCTATGTGCAGCTTGTCTTTTATGCCATAGACCACATCAAGTTAGACTGTCCAATCCTAACTTGAATGCTTTTCAATTTCTGTTGTAGAATTTAGAGAATAAAAGTCTGTTGGACAGTTTAATCCCAACAGATAATAGAATAGGTAGAGAAACATCTAAACTCAACTGTTTAATCTGAGTTCAGGGAAAAATAAGGAGTAGAATTAGATTAGTTTTATGCGTTAAAAAGAATAAAATGTTGTAAGAGAGTTTGCCAATCCAAGTGCACTCTAAGAAGAAAAAAATGTTAGATCAGTAGGATTGGATAGGTAGAAAGCTTGTTGATGAAAGAACCATTGTTTTTATGGCTGCTAATATGTTTTCAGAACAAAGAAGATCATCAACAGAAAGGAAGGTAACCCAATGCAGGAGGCCACTAATCAGCGTCCCAGAGAATGCAAGTCTGAAATTCTTGATGCCTTAAAAAAGGCACCATTCCCAAGTGGAGCCACTGTTAGCCACCAATAAATTCTGTCATGTCAGGTGGTGGCTAAATGATGTTGGATAGCCTTCAAGAAACAATTTCATTACTAAAATTGTCGATACTTAAAGTCTTTTGATGATATCCTATCCTTTGGATAATCGTCACTGATGTTTCCCTTCAGAACTCAGAAATCCTGCTGATTTCCAAGCCAGAATACTGCTGCAAGCACCATTTCCCATTTCCCCTTCATTAAAATCCCTTTGATAAGGTTTAAAGACTCCTTCTTTGCCTTATCGGAACCCCTCTGACCCTTTGAAAATCATTAAAAACCCATAAAAACCCATGTTTTGGGCATATATGGGTCCTAGCCCTTTTCCCATTGACCCTCGGTCACATTATTTCCCATATGCCCCACGGCCCCGCAATCGGGCGCCAAGCCATTTTTTAATTATTCCCGCTAAAGTTTAAAACCTTTGGTTATATATATAAAAATAAAACCTCTGTTTATTTTTATTTTTCCATCGGCTTTATTACTTTATTAGATTTCCGCCGGTACAAGTTTTAAATCGTTCCGCGCCGTCGATCTGATCTGAAGATCGGACGGTGCGGAGTCCGTCTCCCAATGGTCCCCACATTCCATTAACCTGCCCAAAAACCGCACGATATTCATCGCACCGCCTTTGGGCGATGGCGGTTTTTTCCCGATCGCCAGCGATTCCACTCATCGTTTGACACGCATCCTGGGCACTGTTCACAAAACCGTTGTCCATCGCGCGTTAACGTTCGGACGTGGATGCCGCGCGATATCGTCGTACACCGTCCGATCTTCGGCCACCCATCCGACGGCTATCGCTCACCGAAGTTACCCGACAGTTAACCGGGCTACGGCGCGTCATTCAATCAATCTCCGCCGTCGATCTGATCTGCAGATCGACGGTCCATATTTCATCGCCCTGTTTCGATCGTCCAGTCAATGTTTTCCATTTTGACTTTCCATTTCCCGCTGCCAACCGTCGATCTCTGCGCGATCGATGGCTCAGACTTAAACGTTTCTTCCGCCTTCCCTTTGTTTCCTCCGATCAATCTCAACCGTTGGATGATGCCATCCAATGGCCATGCTTCCTCCACGTGTCCTCTGCAGCAGTAAACCTATATATGCAGGATTTTATAATAGTTTTTTGTATTTTGCAGGGTCTAAATGGTTTTCTCGCCATTTTTGAAGAAAATTCGAGGGCGGAGGATGACGATTTTCTTGCCTTCGATTCACCATAGAAAATCACCACAGGGGTTAAATCCACGTTTTCATCAAACATTCATGCAGTATTGATGTCGCATAACCCTACGCAGCCCTGCATACCAGCAAAAAACCATGAATCAGGCGCAGTCAGAGAGTATCAGTGACGAAGACCCAAATTTATCAAAACAGAGGATTAAAGGATAGATTTTGCGGGGATTATGGCTAAGAATGTTTATCAAAAGCCTAATCCCTGATTTGAAACACAGCTTAAAGAAAATATGAAGTGTTTTATCAACTGGAAACCCTCCACCGCCACAAATTGAGGCAAATTGATCCCTCTAGCTACCACGACGCCACCTGTGCCTCAAAGTATTCAATCAGAGGCCGAATTTATTGATCGGGGTCAGATATTTGTCTCGAAATGCAGCCAAAGAGGAAACTCTGCCAACGAAATTAATGGCAAACGTCTGCAGAGTTACTTCAGCGCCACACAGAGCCTCAAAGGTCAACAAAAGCTCCCACCGAGCTTGGAACTTTATGTAAATCATTTAATACAGAGAATATGTATGTAAGTTTCTTCATTGAGCCCCTCAAAGGCCAAGAAGCCATTAAGTCTGTATTAATTGTAATTGGAGATTTTTTTTCAGATCTCACCTCCTCATTCTTCTATATATACTTCTGTAGAAGATGAGTTTGTGGTTGGTTGTTGGTTGTTGTTTGATCACGAATTGTAATACTGAAACTCTTTGAAATAAATACATAGTCTGTTGAAGTTGAAGAACAAATTGAAGTCTTAGAAGTCCTGATGATGTTGTTGCATGCTTGTGACTGTGAAGGCTTTATCATTGGATCCATGAGCTTGGCTGTTGGTGAAGTATTCTGAATTGTTTAATGTTTTTCCCCTGTTTTCATTATGCTCCATAACTTCTTACTACAGTGGGATAGAAAGTATTAGGCTAAGAAATGACTCCTGGAAGCACCTTAGACCTGTTCATCCTTCACTCTTTCATGTTTTCTTCTGCTGAAGTATTTTAGAGTCTTTAATCTCTCTCTTTAATCTTCATGCTTGTTTATTTCCTTAATAGTTTGAACAGTTGGTTTCAACATGATTTATGGTTCTCCCTGCTTGTCTGCTGCCACTTAAAAGCTGTTATTGAAGTCTCTCTTTGAATTTCTTTGCTTACAGTGAATCAAAGAGCTATGTTTGGATCTTTCCCTTTGTCCTCACTTAAACAGTTGGCTTAAAGGTCGTTATAATTATGATCATAGATGTTTTTAGGTGTTCCCTCTTCTATGACTGTAATTATCAGTGAATCTTTTATGTTTTCTAAGTCATTTAAAATAAAATCTTTGAGGAAATAGGGTGTTTCCCGAATCTGAGATTTCATTTTAAAAGTTGTTTTGAAATCATTATTTGCTTAAAGGCGTGATTTGTAGAATTTATGGTTAGCCCTGTCTATCAAAGAGCTCTTTATTTTTCAAATTATGCTTTCAAATTCCTTTTGTTGAGAATTAAACTTCTCTTTTCAAATCATTAATGTTCATCTCATTCCAAAAACAAAAGGATCTTGTGGCCAAGTTAGATTTGCCCTTTGATATCCCATATCCATTGATGAGTATGTTATGACCTCTTTTTGACTCCATTTCCCAATGAACCAGATATTTCTCTGTCCTATATATCTTTCTTAGACCTTTCATGTTCTGATGTATCATTCCAGCCCAACCAAACAAACAAATAAATACCTGCACTTAATAACTAGTCTAAAACCAATACTCAAAGCACACAAGATAAACCTTTGCAAACAAAATTTTGAGAGATCCCTCTCTGAGAACAGGAGGACTAGATCCTAGAACTCTAAAGATTGGTTCGGATGTTGCCTTGTCTTTTGATTTGCCAAACTATCAAAACACGGGACACCAACAGAATCTTCTTCTTGAGTTTAGAATCTCTAGCCAAGAAGATCTTTTTCTAATAATAGATGACTCCATTCATCATTGTATACCTCTCATCTATCACCTGTCCATCAAGCACTTTACATGTGAAGTGATCCTTGGAGTATTCCACCAATAGTTGGGACTCCCAATAAGGATCTATTCCCAACAATGACAACATGGTTGGCCCTTGTGGAAAGGCACCTGTCATTTTATTGCTCCCCTCTCTGACATGTTCAATACCAAAGTCATATGTCGAAATATTGTTATCCTTCCTCCCTTATTGTTGCTCCTACTTAAGTAAGGGTTGAAATTTATGGAGGTTAGTCTTCACTTGGAAGCTATCACCCATCCAAAACTTTCTGAGTTTGGCCAATGTATGCATGAACACTAACAATCCTCTACCATATATGGAAGATTCCCTCCTATGTGGAAGTATCTTCTGACTCTCAAAGGTCGTGGAGTAACCCCCTTGCACCATGATGGTGCCATCTTCCATCCCTGAAACATATCCTCTCAGCACAAGATGCTTGGTGACAGTTGGTAATACTGATACCGGAAGAATGTCCCTCACCTCCTTGAGCCTACCAACGACTCTCTGCATTGTGCTAAGCTCACCCATATTTCTCACCTCATCTGGGTCTATGAGTGGTGCAGCTTGTTGTGAGAAATCTTTAACCAACCCCTGGTTCGGGGGCCTTCCTGGTGGAATGCCTCCAAATAATACAACATCATGGGTCAAAGTCAACTGCATAATTGAGTGATCTAATGTGTCCTTGCTCCCACTGTGCAAATCAGGCTCTATCTTGTGTGAAAAAGCTAGTTGAGGGGGATAAGTGTGCATACCCCTGATCATCTGATGCTTGCCACTCTACTTATCTACCCATTCCATCTACAAAGTCTCCCAACCTGTGGTGACTTTCCCCAATGTAATCAACCACCACACACCCAATATCATATTAGTGTTCGGAATGTCGACCACAATGAAGTGATCAGTGAAGGTGCATGTCCCCAAGGTTACTGACAGTGTCAAAACATACTTCATACACTGCATAGTTCTATCTCCTGGGACCAAAACTAAAAATCCCCCAAAATCATCGGTGGGTATTGCTCTCCTCTGCACTAACGGAGCATCAATAAAGTTGTGGGTAGCCCCACTGTCAATCAACACTGATACTCTTTGATCCTGAATGGTACCTCTAACTCTCAAAGTCAGATACTTGGGTACTCCCTGCAAAGATGCAAGGGCTCCTCCAACTGGAGCAAATGCCCCATTCCCACCTCTAGGTGATGGTGGATCCTCTCCTGCTATACCAGCGTTGTTTTCCCCTTTTGGCTCATCTTCTTCCTCCTCCTCACTATCAGATAATACCTCTATATAGTGTGCTTTCCCTGCTGCACATCGATGCCTTGGTGCCCATGGTTCTTGGCATGTGAAGCAAAGCTTCCTCCTCCTCAACTCTCTGCGGACATCATCACTAAGAAGCCCTTTGTTCTGGTTCTCTTTTGAAGGGAGAACCTTCACATCTTTCCTCTTTGTCTGAAAGGGTGGCTTTTGCTGAAATGGAGCCTTTGCCCTTAGCAAAGCATCTTGTAAATCTATCGCCCTCTCAATAGCATCTTGGAGAGTAGTTGGTTTAGTAGATTTAACCAGCCCATGCAGAGGCTCTACTAGCGCATCAATGAACATATAAACCCTCCTAGATGTAGATAAATCAGGAACCATGATAGAAAGTTTTAGAAATTCAGAAATATAGGTTTCTGGATATGACTGCTTGAGCTTGGCTAGCTCAATAAAAGGTGCCTCTGGGTCTCTTCGATCAAACCTCTCTACTAACCTTTGGGTGAAATCTGAATATGCAGTCACATTGGCATGCCCCAATGTAGAAAGACCATGAAACCACCAATCATGTGCCTCACCTTCAAGGTGCAGTGCTTCTATTCTGATGGCTTCCATCTCTAGTACTTGGTTCAACTAGAAGTAGATGTCTAGCTTCTCCACCCAAGACTTGGCTGTGCACTTGGATGACCCATCAAAAGCGGGCAAAAAGAATCTACCCATGGTTCGTTGTAGATCATTATTCTGTATGAACCCTCCACTTCTGTTGTTATGTCGGGGTCGACTGTTGTCCTTGATCTGACAAAACTCTTGAAAGTTTAGATTATCTTTGAATCTCTGAGATTGAGACTCATATTCTAGAAAATAATCTTCAAGAGTTTCATGTTCTTGAGGTCCTCCTCCATTTCCCACTGCTAAGAATGTAGGCATAGTGAAGCGTTGTGAGACTTGTTGCCTCACTGATTGTTCATGCCAGTGATGTGAAATGTCAGATCTTTCTCCATGTACAAACCCTCTAGGAGACTCTTTATGTCTCTCCATCCTCATCTCCCTAATTTCTCTTGCAATATATTGCATGGTTTGGAGAAGAAGCTTGGGAAACTCCTTGTCATCCTCCTCTCTTGAAATTGGAATTTTGCCCTTGTCTTCTCTATAATTTGTATAATCATATCTTCAGTTTCTATTGAGATACCTCTTCTCCCTTTCTGTGAGAGGCTCTCCTTCTTCTGATGACATAATGACTGAAATACATAGGCTGAGCCAAGATTATGCTCTGATACCACTATAATATTCCAAAATAGGAAAAGCAGTAATATTGAACATAAACTGGAAAAATGCAGTGAATATCATTACAATAAACATGAGCCAATCATAGATCCATGGTATTAATTATAACAACAGCAAATAAGTACAATAGCTTGGGGAACAAGTTCCTCAAACTAGGCAAGAGAAGCCTCCAATGCTCAACTGCACCAAAACATGAAATGTAGCTGCTACACAAAATGTCGGAGTACAAGACAGCGCAGTCCCAGTGAGTGCAGCTGCAACTGGAAAATTTAAATATATAGATCTACAACAGAGCTCAAGAAGTGTCGAGAATAGAGATCTAAGCTTCCAAGCAAATTTCCAAGACAACCCAGAAAGGGTTTCTGGAAATACACAAAATACAAAATGATGCAATGTTGCCCTAGGGCTGAATAATCTCTGCAACTGGATAGTTGATAAGAGGTGGTTGATCTGATGTAGAAATGGCTGATACTCCTCCAATAGATCTCCCGGAAGAAGGGTTGCTCCCCTCACTGGAAATCTAACTCACCAACTGGGGCCCTAACCCCTCCTCTGCATCTGCTCAACAAAATAACACAGTTTCTGAAGGAAGTTGCGTTGTAGGTGGTGGTAACAACTTGGCCTACTGCCAGATGAAAAAATGATGCACAAAGACCTTCATTGCTAGCCTTCTGATGAAGGGTTGATCCCTCTACTGGAAAACAAGCTCAGAAACTGAACCTATCCCTCCTCCACTGCTACTACCCTGCAAAACAACATAGTCTTAAAGGAGACTGTGTTGTGGATAATGGTTGAAGCTTGGCCTAATGTTGGATAGTGGAAATGCAGCTCAATATACCTCTCATGAGTAGGCACTCAAAGTCCCCCGAGGATGAGGGTGGGATTCCCATTTAGGAACACCCTTGTGCTAAACAGCACAACAGACTCCGCTAAATAGTTAAAGCGTGAAAGAAGTCATAAAAAACCAAGACCTAAACAATAATCATCATGCCCTCTATGGTTGCCATCCTCTTCCTTATATTCTTGGTGAGATTCCTCACTCTAGGTCCCACTCATTAAAGATGTTAATCTCATCCGTACACTCCTCCATCATAACTGCGTTGTCCCTTGTTAACTCTCCACTACCTCCTTGACAGCGTTGCTGATTTGGTCAACCTTGACCCAGTCCACATGCTCAAGCCCCTATTCACACCCACAAGTGCTTTATTCCGCTGTTATAATGACCCACATTCACATTAGAAGTGGTTTTATTCCTACTAAGGAGATTTATAGGTCTCCCTACCCTCTTATTCATCTATCTAAATGAAAAAAAACAAAATTTAATATTCCAACTAGCTGAAAGCTAATTAAGAATATTACAATCCATTTCATTTTTTGTTACTTTTGTGAGAGAAAAAATTGTTGCGCTTGGTCTTCTAATTTTGATATATCATGTTGCACTTCTTCATCTTCAAGCATCATAGTAGAGCTTTTTGAGGACTTAATGGGTGTGGAATTATTTTTGGGAGGCATTTTAGAACCCAATACTTATATCAATGCTTCAATATGACCTTGGAATCACTTCAAATTGATTTTTTAAACAGAAGTTATGTAATTTTTGTTTAAAAAGACACATTTTTCTTCCTTTTGAGGAGCTCGATATTGAACTTGATGTATCTTTGTGATTTCGGATCCCCGAGATTTGAACTTTGGTCTTGTGGTAGCCCTCAGAGTCTTCTTTCCAATGCCACATGCCATACCTAATTTGGATTCTTCAAGGAAAAGTTATGCCTGATCTCCCATAATATCCTAATTATGGACTGGTTCAGTAAAGCGAACTTGTACGGCATGCCACATGTTATTGTTTTGACCTTCGCCTCTGAAATCAATATACATGAAACCACATTTTGTGCACTTTCAGTTACTTTTTATAGAATTCAAATCCGATGCCTGAAACAAAAGTTATGACAATTTTCCCTCGGTCACATGTTTGAGATGAAATTCTAGAGCCTGCAAAAATCCTAACTTCCACAGGTCATATCTCTGAAAATATAGTGAACCAAGGTTTGAATTTTTACATGAAGTTCATCAAGATTTCAGCTCCACCCTTGTAAAAATTTCAACTTCTAAAGCACCGTAGAAAAAACTTTTTAGCGAAAATGCCAAGATGTCCTATTTGAAGAAGCGAAACCTTAGAATCCCAAGCTCTGATATTAAATGTTATGCAACCAGCTTGCAAAATAGAAGAAAGGATAGATCAACGACTTAGAAATCAACCTCTTCGAGGGGGAAACCTCCTTTACATTACATAAATGAACAATTCTTGGATGATACAAATGACGAAACCTACATTCTATATATATTAGTTTAAGGGGTCATAATATAATCAAAGCCCACATAACAATAATAATGTAAGGGCACAACAATAACAATAGTGGGCTTCCATGGGGCACAACAATAACAATAGTGGGCTTCTATGGGCACAACAATAACAATAAGGGGGCTACAGTAGTATTATAGGGACCTAACAGTTTCTGATCGCTCAGACCTTCTTTCCTGCCTGTTTGATCTTCAATTGTTGGTTTTCCTTTATAAACATAAGGACTTCGTCCCATGGCGGCAGATTTTCAATATTGTTAGCAAGTTTGCAGACGATTTCCTACTCTTCCTCAACTTCTGGTTACCAACGTTGGAGCTCAGCGATCTCTATGGAGGTTTGTTTATGTATTTCCAACCTTATTGATCAATTCTTGTTGTCAATTCACTGGCTATTATGTATCATTTTGTCTTGGCAGTTTATCTAGTTATTGCAAGTGCACATGTTCTTTGCTCTATTTCTCCATAAAATAGCGACAGGTCCCTCCTTCGAGTTGGTCGTTATGTTGCGTACTACGTCCTCCCAAATCGCTGAGTCTGCAGGTATATCATTTAGTTATCCCGTATTGGTATGTGGTGTCTGGTATTCAGGCACATTTTTCATATGGTTTTGATAGTATTACGGGTTGGTCCTTCACAAGTTTGTGTTTCATATTTCCAACCCGTCATTCTCTTCTGCAAATCCAATTTGAAAGGGAAGTCTACCTAGTAAGTCATTTTGGGTCGCTCACCCTGCCTATGGTCAATGATGGCCTCATAATGTTCAATCTCCACACTCAATTTGGTTTCCACAATGCCCTTATAATGTTTAGTTTCCACACTCAATTCAATCTCCACACTCTTGTAATATTCTTTCTCCATTGTTGTTGTCCTCTGGTTTGTTTTCTACTCATCCCAACTACACCTAGTTATACCAAATTGTCCCTACATTTTTATGGCTCCCCGACTGCGTCTACCCAGTCGTTGAGGTGGTGTCGTATGAGCATCCTCCCTCATCATCGGTGTCTCTTTGGTTGGCAATCAATAGCTTATCACTTTAACTCCGCCCCCTGAAGTGAGGAATGAGATCCTTCACTTGGAAGCTAAGGAATTTGGGGATCGGACATACTTTTCTGACTCTGAAATCAATGGAAGCACATTCACGTGGACTCCAGATCCTGGCAAATTTCGCAAAAGGAGACTTCGTTTTCTTCACTTAGTGGCTCAGGACCATCAACTAGAAGCCTTGCTTCACATGGTCATCCGTGACAAGCAAATCAACAACTACTAGTTATTTGCAGGATAAGAGAAGATCAAATGGATCCTCTAGGACATTAGATACAATTTGGACGGTATCGTGACCATATTAACACTGGTGGAACGCTACGTGGTGTCTGATTCCGACTCTAGATCAGACTCGCAGCCTCAAAGACTAGTTATTATCAATGCACCAACAGAGGATCCATCTCAAGGCAACTCCAATTCTCTCTCTCTAGTTATTATATTAGACTAATAGTCTCTCATAGCTTTCCTATGATTCTATGGTTGTCAAGATGTCTAAGTATGCTATATGTGAACACTGGTTTTGTTCGATTGCCCTGAACACACCTATGCATGTAATTACTTATGGGCGATGCCTTGTCTAGCTAGTTTGAACTTTAGTAAGTTTGTTTTTTTTTTGCTCAACCTGGGAATACAGGGATATGTTTCGTCCATGCTACTGGAATATGGAATCTTAGGGAGTTTTTGGGAAACATAAGCTACCAATGTAATATCAGTTGTTCCATAATATAAATATATTTATGAAACTTACAAAAATATATATATCAAGGTGAATAGACATTTACAATTTAAGGAATCCATATTTTACAAAATTTGGTATTGAACAAAAATACTCAAATAAAACCTAGTACCTCTCCTGGAAAACCTAAGGAAGCCCTTTGTGGATAAAAGCTATCCGAGAACTCTCTTTTACGTTTCTTCCACTTTAAATGAGTAATATATGTTTATCAAAGCCAATAATTAATATTTGAATGTTTAGTGTTGCAAAAATGCCCTTCGTAATAAAATAAATAAATTCCAACCCTTCATATTTAACTGCTGAACTGTATACAATCAACATGACTTCATATGTCTCGAAAGAGAACAAGTACCCAATACACACTCTTCTCTTTTAGCAATTCAAGAAATTATTTTAAAAAATGTACTCTCCATGTTCGAAATGCAGACCTCCTTCAAACATCCAACGCCCTCCCATATGCTCAAATGACCGGCCATCATACAACCATGAAGACCAATTGAAGAATTTGGTATATAACAGATGTTTTGTATGCCTGTAAAAGCTGCACATTGTGCTTGTTTATCAAATATAATAAGCCCTGTAAATCTTCATCACATCAAGCCAGTACAAGAAGAGAAATTATCAATTGATATTTGTTCTATTGCTTCCATGAAATTGACAAAAGTCACTATATTGGAGTTCCTGTACCATTTGTTCCATTCCATTCTTTGTTTACTACACCCACCTAATGCTAGTTTCCCTGTTTACATTTTGGGACTTTGGATGGCTTTTCTTTCTTCTTTTTCTGCTTTGTTCAAATCATTCTCTCTATGCGAAGGCAAGGCAGTGTATGATGAGCACGTTCTCATCCTTCTGAAGGATATTGTAGGACAAATGGGGCTCTTGTTAAGAAGCTGCTTCATCTTATGTTTCGTGACACACAGACAGCAAATAATAAGATGTGCACCGGAAGACAGATCTAAATGATTTGTAAATTGAACAAATAAGGTTATGCTATGTTCAACTATGTGGAGCATCTGGTTATACATCTTTTCTCCTTATTCTGATTGTTGAATGACATGGCATTAAAGCTAATTCTAGATTGACTATTTTGTTGTGCACTTAATTATTGATCTTAATGAGAAATTACTATAGATATTGATTATACAACAATGCACAAAACATTCACTTAAGTAGCAGTCTTCAATCACCCAGATTCCACATAGTGGTCAACCAACATAACCTCTGTAATCTTTGATTCCAAACCTAGTTCAAAATGACATTATTGCACCAAGAGAAGAGAGGTACATTTTACAGCCCAGTATTTAACAGATTATAACATCCGTCCCATGTAATGTCCATCCTATTTTTCTATTCCATTTTCCATCCCAACATTTTTCAGTTAAATATAATTTTTACACAAATCTTTATATAACATAAAAAAATGAAAATAATACTATTGTAATCAAATCAGATCAACCATTGGAAGAATAATCTAAAGCATTTTTTGCTAGAAGGGATATACCAAGCAGAAGACATATACCAAGGATTCATACATATATAAGCACACCAGCATAGCTCCATCTTAATTTAGGATATTGTAAGCACTCAGAGATTTGTATCTCCTTTTTCTTTGGATCCCACTTGGTGCTTAATAGATCTGAAATTAAAATGCATCTATTTTGGCTATAACTGAAAGACATTACCAGTTAAACAAAACTTAAGGATCTCATGAACCTTATTAAGAACCTAAAGCAAAGAGAAGATACTTTAATGATTTTTTTTTTCTACCTTAGACATTATTAAAAATCCAATGAATAGAGAAGAATGATTCAATAAAAGTGTTCCTCACTTACAAGAATGCCAAGAAAAAATACAGGACAATCTACAAAATTTTAATCAGTGCCCCAGAACAGCAGTGATACCAGCCACGTGCAAAAGAAAATATCCTAAGTATAGCCATCTGTTGATAATTCATGAGTATATCAATGATGCACATTGTACTTATCCAATAATTGCACTTTCATTTCTTCTTCATATAATCTAGAAGACAACTGATACATACAAAAAACCCAAGATCGGCCAAAAGACTACTCTTAAACATTTAATCATCAACAGGATCCTCCGGAGTGTCTTCCACTTTTCGTTTGATTACAAGAACTGGGCAATCAGCATGCTTTGAGATATACTCACTCACAGTTCCAACAAATATCCTGCAAAGAAAACATAGATATTTCTTGAATCTGCATTCCATTGAATGAGAAAAAGTGCACTTGTGTGCCTATGAACCCCCACAGAAATATTATTATCAACTTCCTTGAATGACAAAAAAACAGCCATTGAGAATGATGAATCGGTGCATGTACTTGGTGCATCTTTCCAGCTGCTAAAACTGAAACGATTATCAAACCAAAAGCTATGCAATACAAGCAAGACTAAAATTGAAACTAATATCAAACCAAAAGCTATGCAATACAAGCAAGGCTAAAAGTGAAACTAATATCAAACCAAAAGCCATGCAATAAAAGCAAGGCTAAAAGTGAAACCAATATCAAACCAAAAGCCATGCATTTTGCAATTCAATCAATAGCAGTGTTGTGTGGCTAGCTAAAATGCCATCTAATCCACAATATAGATAGAACTCAGAATCCAATATCCAATTTTCTAGGCATCATCTGTAAATAAAAAATGCCGAGAGTCGTAGATAAATTATAGCATTAACCATAGAGGCATTGACTGACACTAGACCTTGATATTCACATATTCTGTGCTCTTCTAGTGATGCCTTCCAGGCATCCAAGGCCAAAGTGTCAAAATGTTCCTTGCATTGCAAAGCAGCTATCGTGAGAGCATATTTCTATTGTATTGTAGACTTTGGCAACAGATTTGATTCCCCAGTGCTGAAAAAGATACCAAGGAGGTGTTTCCTGGTGCTTTTTGCCTTGGCCTAGGAAAACATGTGAACCCACCTTTTCAGTGTGACTTTATGAGTTATTAAAGTCATATGACTTTTTAGACACTTTATGAGGTACTAAAAGTACATTGTACTTTCTAACATTAAAGTGACTATGTTTTTAAAGTGACTTTACGAGAAAAAAGTAAAGGTACAAAAAAGTTATTAAAGAGACTAGAGAGGTTCATTATGAAGTGGGAGGCATAAGAGGAGGTCAATGGGAGATTAGATCTCCACCCTTGGTCAAGAGAAGCTGAGATATAATCTCAGCCCTTGATGCTAGGGATAGGGCTTCTCATCATTAAGGAGGCTAAAAAGGAGGAAAAGGGCAAAAGGCTCACTCATTCTGCAGGTGCAAGTGTTGGAGAAGAGAAGAGAAGAGGAAGAGGAGTGAAGGCTGAGATAGCTATTATTTGTTGAATGCGAAACAGAGGTACAGCAGCATCTACTGGCATGCATTCCTAGGCAGACTTATGGGACACAAACTGAGGAGACACAGCAAGTTTAGCAGCCCGAATTTCTAGCAGAGACTTAGCGTGATTTTCAAGGGGCTGAGAGCAGAGACTCAGTGTGATTTTGGAGGAGGTGAAGTGCCGACATAAGCACGCAGTTCCAGGCCGAAAAATCAGTCAGACAGGCCCCCCGAATTTCAAGGAGAAATTTCTGGGCAGTGGGCATGAAAATCGAGTTGTTAAACTCAGTCTGACAGCACAAATTTCAAGGGAAGAGACTGCTGTCAGAGGCACGGAATTTGAGGGCTGTGATTCAGCCTGTGGCACAAATTTCGAGGTCTGAAAATCTGGACTCTGAACAGAGGCATGTATTTCAAGGCAGGGACTGGTGGACAGAGGATTTAGAAGCTGACACAAACTATAAGGGGAGAGATAAGTACCCCTGTGTATTTAATGCTGTGTAAAATTTAAATTTCTCTGAGATAAAAGCAAATAAAACTCCTCTTCCAACTGGTTTTTGTTGATTTCTGGTAGCATCGGATGTGCTCTAAGTCTCAAAATTTGCAGGGAGGCTTAGACACATGTATTCCAAAGAACCCAGAAAGTGTTTTGGGAAATTCCACCCAGATTGTATTTTATTAAAATAATTAATTATTTTCACTGGGAGCCTAAGTCTAAACTTAGGGAATTAAAATAATTAAAGCATATTAATAAAACAATGTGTGAATCTTCTAGAAAAAGACGGAGATCAAGTCAAGTTAACCTTATTCGTTGATTAGCGATTTAATCTCGGCCGTTGAAGTCTCAACAAGAAGATTATAAGGACTTGATGGGCATTTGAAAAAATATATTGAGAGTGTAGAGATCGATTTTCTCAAGTGAGCAGTGCTCAGCAGTGGAGAAGATCATCGAGTTGATTCAATTGCAGTGAGAGGCAATGATAGTTCCGGTTGGAAGGTCTTTTCTTGAGCCAGGAATACATAGCAAAGAAGGCAGAGAAGAAGACGCATAAGAGGTAGCATAGCAGCGACGCACAGGCAGCGCAGGGCCACGTACAGACAACACATGGCCACGCACAAGCAGTGCTGCAGTCTTGAGGAGTTCAGTTATTTTGCTAAGGATCAGTCAGATACAGTGTCGGAGTGTCAGGGTGTGAGACCAGAGGGGCCAGAGGATCAGATCCAGCCAGCAGAAGATCCAACAAAAGGAGTTGACGTAGTTCCTAGCTAGGGTGACGCAGATCTGTGCAGAGGCAATGTGGGGCTGTCCAATACAGCGTTGGGTCAGTGTCAGATCTCCAATGTTAGTGTGAGGACATTTTCTCACTAATTCTCTGTCAGTGATTTTCTCTGTATGGATGGCCAGTAAGGCATCCTAGTTTGTAATATTCCAAATAGAAATAAACAGTTATACACAGCAACATAAACAAGCAACTACAACAATTAGAGAGACATCATACAAATAATGCAAATATGGAGAAACGCTGAGCCATTCTATTATATAACTGAAAGATAACAATGAGTACAAAGGTGATCAGAATGATGGCACCTTGGCTTGCACAAGGCAAGCTGGAAATACTCTCAGAAATGCTCAATGAATGGCTGCTCTGTCAAGGACTACATAATTCCCAAATGTTGTTGCTGCTGCCAGACTACTGCTACTGCTGGAATGGAATGGCTCTTTGGGTCTATTCCCCTGCTCAGAAAATTGTAAAACTCTGGGAAGGAGCTCTCCTCCAATAACTCAAAAAAGCCCAGAAAGGAATCCAAGAATGGTTGACCCCGGAATTTGACCTTCCTTAGGAAATAATGCTCTCCCAGTGAAATAAGATGGCCCTAAATGATAACTCTGCAAATGATGGCCTCCTCCTATATCAAAATGTTGAATAGTGAAGGGTTGGCCCCTCCGCACTAACCTCGGGCTGAAATCCCTGATATCTCCTCACTCCTGGAACTGCCTCTACCACAAACTACGTAATCCCTCCAAGAGACTGCGTTGTCCAAGCAATTGCATGATCCTGGCTGAAGATGATATGGCTCCCTCCTGCAAAACAATGGATAGATCTCCTCACCCAAGCAGGCACTCGAAGTCCCCCGGGGCTGAGGTTGGGATCTCCGCTCGGAGACACCCGGTGTGCTGAATAGCACTTGCAGACTTTGCTCAACAGCAAAAGAGTGCTCAATGTCAAAAGACAGAAATCAAAGATGCATAATAGAATGAGAGAATGAAGAGCCTCTTCCCCTTTTTATGCTTTGAGAGCCTTGCTCTCATCTGGGCCCCACCAAACTACGTTGTCCCTCTTGGCCCATGCTGTCTTCCTCTCACTACGATGTCATGGGCCCACGCTGCCTCTTCCCTCACGCTGCCACTTCACCCTCATGGACCCCACGCTGTCAAGAAATATGTGCTCAAGTGACTTTAGGGAATAATTATTTCCTAAGTGTAGGCTATGTGTCTCATCACCCACTTTATTAACTGACTTAACATTAGAAAAGAAAAACTGGCCAAAATTAATATTACCAATTAGCTGCTGCTAAATGGGAATATTACATAGTTGTATTCAGAACTTCTGCTTAATAATATCAAACCCTCATCTATTGCACTGATTTTCCTGCATTGGGTTTTTCCGAGGACTTAGTCCAAAAATAACGGTGTCGTGTGTTATTTTCTTTGCTCAGATCTTGTTTCTGCATTTAATTTCCGCAATTTATTTAAGGTTGCATTGTGATGTATTCAGTGTTTGCCGTAGATAACTGCAAATTAAAAGTTAACAATTAAATGAATATTTTCCAGTTGCTGCAATATCATTCCAGTGTAGGAATTTTCACATGGTATTAGAGCTTGAAAAGCCGTGCAGGATAAGCAAGAGAGCAGATCGTAGGAACTAAGCGTTGAAGAAGAAGTGGGAGGTCGAATAGTTGCATAGGCAGTAGATTGAATCCCCAAAGGATTGCGCAGTCCAAGCCAGAAGGGCTAGATTCACGAGGAAAATCTCTCTCTGAGTGAGTCGACAGAGGTAAGATTTCCAGATTCGTGATTTGTCAGTGGCAGAGGGAGAAGCGCAATAGCAGCTTCAACACAAAGCAGATCTTTGTGGGATGCAGTTTGTTTGCAGCATTTTGTGGGGCAAAAAAGCGCCAGAAAGAAGAAGAAGACGCAGTTGAGGGAATTTTCTTCCTCAGTGAATTCCTAGCCAAGGGATTCTAATTCTTAGTTGCTGAGCAACAATGTTGAGGAGCAGATCTACTAACTCCAACAAGGAGTGCGTAGGCTAGCCTAGCAGCTGCACAGAGGAGAGAGAGGGAGCAATTCAACATTTTTCAGTCGGCAAAGATGGCAGCAAACGGGCTAAGATATCAGGATCGGTTGGAGGGAGCCTCTAACTATGTGATCTAGCAGGCAAGGATCAGATGTCTGTTAGATGAGCATGATCTCAAAGATTTCATCGATGGTGTGGTAGTTGTCCCCGTGGATGCAGATCTGTTGAAAGCATACAAGAAAGATATGGCAAAGGCAAAGCGTTTGATCCTCGACTGAGTGAGGGAACATGTCGTATGCCACATCGCAAGCAAAGGGACCGTAAAGGAGATGTGGGATGCCTTAGAAACGCTATATCGGGGATCTTCCGAGCAGTGGAAAATGTTCTTGCAGGAGAAGATGTGATCAACACAGATGCAGAAGAGAGAGAGCATTGATCCATTCATGTCTAAGCTTCAGAAAGTTTGAGATCAACTAGCAGTTGTGGGAGTTGCGCCTCAGGCCACCGAGATGGTCAGACTAGCCCTGAACTCAGTTTCAGATGAATGGCAGGTCTTCGTCCAGAGCATCGTGACTGCCTGATTGGGAGACGATGTGGGCTTCTCTTCAGCAGGAAGAGATGAGGCGAAAAATGATCAAGTGTAATCTTGATGACAATAGCAGCAGTGGGACGAAGCCCAAGGAGGAGGAAGAGAATGCAGCCCTTGCATCAAAGGGATAGTAGGAGCAGCGGAGATGGAAAAAGGATGTTTCAAAGATCAAATGCTTCTGATGTAGCGAGTATGGTCACTATGCTACACAGTGTCCTCTCAAGAAGGAGAAAGATGAGAAGCATGATTCACAGGTTGCAACCGCAAGGATCGAGGAGGAGGAGTTCGCCATGATTTCCCACATATCAACTAGGGAGAATTGGGGTGATCTAGAACTTTAGTTCAACAGAGCTACAGTTGGGTAGGATCCTTGAGGATTCCACCTCATGGATCATTACCTTGCTACGGAAGCCCAAATCAGAAGTAGAAGGATGGACAAGTGTTAGTTGGTGCAGAGGAGTGCAAAAGTGACAGCGCAGTGGCTAGTGAGCGCCAGAGTCTAAGTAGCGCAGAGCAGAGTTAGCACCAGTGCAGGGAGGCACAACGCAGCAGCTTTAGAGGGTCAACGCAGAGTCTAGCAGCAGTTAGATCTTCAGTATCAGATGCATCATACTGAACATTTAGTTTAGTATTTGGATGTTTCTCTGTTACATCAGGCAGCAGAGTTGTAGTATCAGTTGGCAACAATACGCAAGGTCAGCAGCAGCATAGATACAGTAGCGCAGTTGTTGGTGGGCAACAGTGTCAGACATCAACAGCGCAAAGGGAGATGTTGTAGAATCAGTGTAGTGCTTCAGCAGGATGCATTACTAGAGCACATTCTTCACTAAGAGGGAGTGTTGATTTTTGGTAACATCGGATGTGCTCTAAGTCTCAAAATTTGTAGGGAGGCTCAAACACATGTATTCCAAAGAACCCAGAAAGTGTTTTGGGAAATTCCACCCGGATTGTGTTTTATTAAAATAATTAATTATTTTTAATGGCAGCCTAAGTCTAAACTTAGGGAATTAAAATAATTAAAGCATATTAATAAAAAAGGGTGTGTGTAATATTCCTAATAGTAAATTACAGGAATAACAAACATATAAAGACATAAAAATGAACAACAACAAATACACGCAATTAAAACACCATTGAGCCAACTAAACTGCGCTGAGCCATTTTATTAATTTGACGAAATGTGTACAAGATGAGGTGTTGGAATGAAGGCACCTGGGCATGCTCAATGCAAGCTAGAGAAGCCCTCTGAAATGTGGCTGGAATCCCTCACTGTTGGTGCACTGCTTGGCTGAAACTCTGCGCTGTCACTGGCCAGAAATATTGTTGCTACTCTGGTTGATCTGTTATTTGGATCTGTGATGTTGCTCAGAAAATTCCAAGATTTGAACCATGGAATCTACTCAAGAAACCCACAAAAACACAAAAAGGGTTCACCCAAAGCTTGACCCCGGAAATTGGCCCACTTGGGCTTGGCTCTCTAAATTGCTAAGCAATTCGGTCATCCTGATAAAACTGTTGCTGGATGCCACTGAAATTCCTAGGAAATCCCTGTTAGAAGGCTCCAAGCCTTCCCACCAAATCTCCTGCAAAAACTCCGCTCACTCCCCAACTCCTGAAGTCACTCCCTCAAGGGACTGCACAGCCTCTGTGCTACAAATACTGTCTCTGCGGTGTTGATACTGCCTCTGCGCTGCTAATGAAGGGACTACGTTGTAGAAAAGGCTCACTATTGTTGAACTAATAAAACTATGGTGAAGCACCTTCCTTAGGCTGGCACTCGAAGTCCCACAAAGCAAAGGCTGGGATCTCCGCTCTAAGACACCCGTGTGCTGAACAACACATGCAGACTTGGCTCACTACTCGAGCGTGCTCTGTCAAAAGACAATTTCAAAATAGATGATGAATGCCAAGAATGAGCCTCATGCTTCCCATTTATCCAAGGTTGCCCAACATTCTCTTGGGCCCCACCTCGTGCCTCTAGCCTCCAATACGCACCAATGACTACGTTGCGTCCATGTGGGCCGCAGTTTCTCCTTATTGGGCCCCATTTTCCACTATTGCCGCAATATTTCTCCCCAGCCTAATGTCTAGAGGCCTATAGTTTCCTAATTCTAATTGTGGGCCCCCAAAATCCACATTTCCTAAGTCAACTGTAATAATATCAAAATTGGCCAAAATTTATATTCCGATTAGCAGAATTGCTAAACATGAAAATTAAAGTCCTCCCCGCCAAGATTGCTTGTCCTTAAGCAATGCCTGAACAAGCATCCTCTCTAGTTGTTGCTCCCCACTGTCACTGCAAAATGTGCCAAGGTCCCAGATGCACCACCAAATTGTCTCTAAACTCTGCACTGTCCTGACAAGAAAGAATCTCTCAATACCAGGATCCCAAACCGTCCTGTCCAACCTGAAGCTCCTCTCGCTCCACTCACTATCCTGCCCTGTATAAGTACCCGTAGTCCCCTGTATACCATCAATGAGTAAGGGATCATGATAGTGTGGTACTATGCCCAACTCCTATAAATTTGTTCTACTACATAGGCCATCACATGCGCTCTAGGAGTATACTTTCCAAGATACCACCCAATCCCTGTAGAGATGGTGTCTTGCTCACGTGAGTTTCTCCTGATATCATTTTGTCGGCCCACCTTCCATGCTACTAAAGTCCCCCACACCATCGGGGACTCGCCGAAGCCCAATGGAAGATCTACATGATCTCCCCTTGTAGTAGCCAGCTCATCCCCAAGGGTTATTGAGTTGTAAAGAGCGGTGATGATCAAGTCCCCTGCCAAACTCAGAGTGGTGCCATCATGCTGACGTTGCGCTACTCTGATTATGCCATACTCCCCACCGTTTGTAGACTGTATCCTCCTCTCCTGAGGCCTAGTGGCAGGAGGTCTGTGAGAGCCAAGCTCATCCTACCTGGGCATCGCCATGATGCCAATATCTAGCCCTCCAAATCTAACTCTGAACCTATGCAGCAACAGAGCAAGCATGCCTTGCCATCCGATGAAGGCCTCTGTGTACCCCCATGTGCCAACCCAATAGTGAACTACATCACTCTTTGTCATGACTTTGACCGTCACGAGATAGAATGATCTATCAATCAATTGAATCTCTACATTCCATAGTCGGACTTGCTGCAACATAGCTCTGCATCCCATAGTCAAACAATTGTAGGATTCCTTCTATGCCTCATCACTAGTCCCTGCATGTGATCAATATAGAGGGTCTATATATCATGGGCTAATCTAATGCATGCTAACCTACCCAATGCCTACCACTGTGTAGTACCAATGACCGTTGGAAGCCACGTGCCAAATAGCTACCCCCTGAATGCAACCAATAGATGGATATTTGATACTCGCAATCCACTCAGGGTATGTGGATCCCTCCTGTTCCTACCAACCATCTCCACTAGGTCTGCGATCCGCCCTCTCGATAATGTTCCAATACAATGTCTGGAGCTCGGACACATACTGGGATGCTACCTCGGCTGTACCTAGTATCCTCTGCTCATGCAGGGTCTTGACATGCCCTGAGAAAAGAGTGACACATGTCTCCCTCGTGACCCGCTCCCCAGGCGTAAGCTTAGTGATGAATGATATGCCACCCCTGCAAATGATCATCTCATCCCCCAACCTATGGCTGTCAACTAGCGCGCCGACCCAATGCCACTGCTATGAAGTCTCTCCCCTAGTGTGCTGAGTGTCATCCAAATATCTTGGGTGAGCTCCTCGTCCCTCATTGCTCATGCCCATAAGTGATGTAGAAGAGGGTCAGGCATGTGAGTCCCCACGAATACCATCAAGTATTGCTCATCTGCATTTCTGCCGATCTCAGGTGAACTACGCCCAAAGGTATGCCCGGTGTTTCTGTACATGAGTCTCCCGGGAGGCGACATTCCAAGACCCCACTGCACAACACCATACATCCTCACATACCACCGATCATCCATGTACTCTTGGACATGCCATTGTACATCGCGGCCTACCGTTGTACACCGTTGGATACCTCCTGCTACTTCTGTCCCATCCTGTATCACCTCGTGTCCTGCCTGTGTCACCATACTCGACACTCCCCGTGGGTACTCAATGCAATTTGAGCTACTCCTCCTCCATAGGGTAAACCAACATGCTACAACACACCACCCTGCGTCTCCATGTTCCTCTACAGGCCACTGCTCCTCACTGCATGGCCCTGCACACCCTTGGATGCTACGACCTAACATTGGTTCTGTACGCATCAGTCTGCATCCCCTTGTTGAGAATTTGGAGGGCTGGAGATTAATACAAATTCTCTTCTTGATAATTACTTGTGACCTTACTTGTGATACTTATGTCTTCTTCTTCTTTTAGCTTAGTTAATCTTTCATCAAGTCAATTATCAAAATGCACAAGACACAAAAGTTAGGCTCCTAAAGCCAGGGCAAACCCTCTCCCTCTTGGAGAGGAAAACCTACAAAGAATTCTTCTTATAGATCTTCAAATGACAAGTACCATGACCCAGACTTAGATATGCTTCCAAGACCTTGATTCAGCTTCTTCAACCTTGAATCTTCTCTTCACCAAATTGCTTAGTTCTGCATCAGCACTGGAGATCTTGATCTTCACATTACATATGCTTGTGGTTGAATTGCTTGAACAGTAGCAAGGTAAATCAAAGATTTACCTTCCTCACTATTGTTGTCTCTTCTCCTTATGAAGATTGTCTTAATTACCACCAATTCCTTCTTCAGGTCAACAAACCTTAACAATCCTTACTGCACTTATCCACAATCTAAATTGTACCCTTGATATAAGCAATCTTCTTCCTGTATCATTGTCTCAGATCCGCATTCTATACTATCTCTTATCCACACTTATATTCTGCACTGTGACCTTCACTTATCCGCACTATAACATTTCCCTTTATCCGCACTATCTACTAGTATATATCCGCACCATCTCCTTATATATGTTTGTTGTAGGTTCACATACGTCAATACTTCTTAACCCAAACAGATCCGTAATGTTCCACAAATCTTCCCGTCTTTTATCCGCAATTCTTCTTGTATTAGGTTCAGTCTTGTCCGCCATACTTGATGTCCAAATGATTCGCAGTCTTGCCTTATATAGAGTGAATTGTTTTCACTTTTTAGGCCGACCATCAAATGTAATTTAGGCTGACTTATATAGGCCGACATGACCTGTAATTTCTTCAATAATTCAAGAAGTGTTTCATCAACAGCGTTGAGGGGTTGTCTTCACTGTATTGTGGAGCTTGTCTTCAACATTGTATGAGAGTTTCTTCTCAAGGTCTTTGGAGCACAAACACCTAAACTAAATCCTTCATGAATATGACACCTAATTATATTTATTCCTAGAAGACATAAACCTAATAGACATCAAGAAGAAGTCTATCTACATAATAAAATCTTGCTCATGAAACCCATGAAGCAAGTATACCAAAAATACATTTTATTATCTTTGACATCTTCTTTATATAAATACATAATTACATAGTCAACATGAAGACCAACCTAGTTAAACTTTTCAACACCCCTTACATAACACTGGACTTTATGACATAACTCTGTGTAGTCCTATGTACCACTCTGCCCATTGTCGTACCACCCTGTAACATACAATATCCTGTATGTGCCAAAATATCCACCACTCTACTAGTAAACCCTCTGTTGAGGCCCTCTTTTGTCTTCATTTCTTCACCTTCCCTGCCATTTTTAACTTTGTGTTGGACAATTATGTACTCCTTTATTCCCTTTTTTATCCTCCATATGGCCTAAATTTCATCAGCTATCACCTAAGGTAAAAAGCATTACAAGTAGAATTATTTTAACTATTCTATGGTTAAGTTAGGTAGTTGAAGTTACATGCTTGTGTTAACTCATCACTATGGGATATAGTTGTGGAATTTCTCCAACATAACTTATTCAGCTAAAAGAAGCATGATCGCTGGCACCTAAGCTCGATTTGGAAGAACTGTGCTTCCCCAATCATACTCCAGGCAATGTTCCAACGTAATCAAGGCTTGATGTTCAAGCTCAATATTCCAGCTTACTTGAAGCTCGATGTTCTAGCCCAATGTCCAGCAGTTTTTCATGGGTTCGATGAGATGACCAGCTGGCCATTTTTCCAAGAATTCGGCTCAGTTCGATGACCTCTAGAAGCGCCCTTCCAAATCAGTATGTAGTTATGCCAGAAAGCGAGTAGTTTGAGAATTAGTTATCTCAGGTAGAGTGTAACGCTAAATATGAATAGTTCATAGGATTTTCACATCGTTTGGTTTAAACAATTTTCTATGTACAGAAGTTGTGTTATTTTATGAATATCACTCCGCCTATAAAAGCTGAGATATGTAATATGTCTCGCTAGTGAGGATTGTGATTTGATTTTCCCATCATACTTGAAGGTTGTAACTTTGTTCTCCAGTAATTAAGCTTGAGTTTGTAATCTGTCATGGTGTGTTATTGATCGAATTTTGGAATGTTATGGATTTCATAAGTTCCTGAAGCAGTTTCATTGTAGCGTAGTTAGTTCCTGTAAGTTTCAAGCTTCTCCGGGAGTGGCAAGGGCCCACCACAATCCGGATCAGCTTCTGTAAGTACATGAGTAGGTAATTTGTGTGTGTTTTGATTAATTTTGCATCTTAGTTTACAGTTGCTCTTAATAAATCGATTTTACTTTTGATTTCAATTAGCTATTCATGTGTGTTAATGTTGGATTGGGTTTCAATTGGAGAAATGATTTCATGTGTTGGTTCCCAACTAAACAAGTTAAATATCAATGTTGAGGGTTACACAGTGAAGGGTTTCGAGAATTGTTTGTTGTAGGTGTGCGTTCAGTATTTACAAGCTTTGCTTTGATTGCCTTACATTTAAATTTTGCCAGTGCTCGTTTTATATACGCAGAGATTTAAATCGTTGATCTTATCATTTAAAATCACTTTGAATCTGAATAAGTATCCCCTTGTGTGTTTCCAAGCGAATGAACTAAATTGAAAACAAGCCTCTACGTTGACAAGTGTAAATCGAACAAAGCATGGTTGAATTCATGTGGTTTTAGAGTTTCATTACTCAGTTTGTAAAGGATCATAGCGTTTTAGTGATAGAGTAAGGGTTTCGTATTCTTGGCATAAAGATTTGGCATGAATTTCATCTGCACAATACGATTTTGTTATAATGAATCAATAATGGAAAATGTGTTTTTGATCTTGTCAATATCATTTATGAATTGTCACAAAGAGTGAGAACGCGTTAGGGATAAAAATTAGATCATATGCATGACTATGAGGTAGATTGAAAGCCTATAGCCACCATTCGAACTAGATCTCAGAGCTAGTTTGATGATTTCTTGAAATTGTGTTGGCAGTGTAATTTGTCTTCATTTGCGAAATAGAGTGTTAGTTTAGGGATTGGTCAAGCATAAAAGAACTTTATATGTCATTCAAAGTAGAAGTGTAGTCTTTCATCACCTTGCTTTGTGTGATCTAGAATAGAGTTGACAGGCTCTGTCATTTGTCATCTAAACCAACACTAGGATTCCATAAGTTTATTTGATTTCAATAGTGAGATATCTTAAAGCTTGTGAGAGGATTTCCAGAGTGTATTCTCAGCTTGTTTAGTTGAGTCAGTGTATTTAGGTTAATTCTCAGTGCCACCATTCATCTCTACTTATCATTAAAAGCATTGAGTCAATGTGGAGACTACCTTAGGATTTCATTTTGAATTTAAAATTCAAATGCAAGATTAGTTGAATTGTGTTTGTGAGTAAATTAGGTCTTGAGTTCCTCTATTGTAAATTTTTGTAGATGTTCTATGCTTGGTGCAACTTTACTTTTTATCCCAATATCAATCAGCAATCACATAATGAATAAAGTAAAATGTTGATAGAACATACCAGTAGATTGACAGAAGACAAGCCAAAATATATAAGTGTGTTTGTGCATTATGGCGGTCAGCAGAATGCTTCAACCAGCAAAGTCTCAATACGGTCAGCCAACCAGAAGTGTCACACAACCCTCTAGGACAGCCAAAACAGTCAACCCCAAAAGTCAACAAAAGTCAACGTTGTCAGTCAATGGTCAACACAAATAACAGTAGCAGCGAAGTCAAAGTCAACGTCCAGCCTCGGGAATTGTGCCAAAAAATACGGATTCAAAAATCGAAAGTTTGTGAGAGTTTCAAGTCAATTTGATCATGCGTTGACCAAAGTCAACGCTAGTCAATGCTGCAGTAAACCCTAGGCCGAAAACAGAAAAGTCTCCCTGCTGCGATTTCCCACGTGTGAAGAGAAGAGCCTCCAAGTGATTAATTTCGTGCATGGCATCCTTCCAGACCTGATGCTTTACGGCTTCCTCAAAAGATCCAGGCTCAGATTGTACGATAGTACTCATCGCTGTTAGATACCCTTGGTATCTATTCGACTTCTTGCTTCCACGGAATGTCCCCCTTGGGGCCATATGTCCCTCGGCATCCTCGAGAGTGTTTCTCAGCCATGATGGTCTTTTCCTCATTGAAGGAGGTGGATAAATCAGGTCCATCGGTCCTTCAACATCGGGCATCGTCTCATCCTTCGATTCATCTTGATTTCCAGGCCTTGATTCATGATCTTCCTCAGATCTCAGAAGATTGACTACTTTCCTCAGGGAACCATCTTCGTCAAAGGTAACATTGTGGCATATCTCCACTTCCCTTTGACCAGGCACATAGACTCTATAGGCCTTCAAAGTTTCGTTGTAGCCCACAAACATTCCCTTCTTCCCAGAAGCATCCAGCTGGCTCCTCTTCTCCTTCAGCACATGAAAATAAACAGGACATCCAAAAACTCTAAAATGTTAGATGTCAGGTTTCTTGCCAGAGAAAACCTCTTCAAGAGTTTTGGAGTCCAGGGTGGAATGCGGGCATCGGTTTTATATGTACACAGCTTCTCCCCACAGAAACTTCGGTAGACCGTGGTCACATAGCATGGCACAAGCAGCTTCCACAATGGTCCTACTCTTACGTTCAGCAACGCCATTCTACTCAAGAGTATAGACAGTTGTGGTCTCCCTCTCGATGCCAGCTTCACTGCAAAAGTTCTTGAACTCATTCGTCTCATATTCATTGCCATTATCGGTCCTCAATATCTTGATCTTCTTCCCTGTCAAATTTTCCACCAAGGCTTTGAACATACGGAACCACATGAAAGCCTCATCCTTCTTCTTCAAGACGTATATCCAGGTTTTGCGAGAGAAGTCATCTATGAATGTCATATAATAAGAACATCCTCCCAAGGATGTCATGGGCAGCATACCAGACAGATCAGAATGTATCAATTGCAAGACATCAGATGTCTTTGTGACACTTGAGGGGAAAGGTCCCCTTGTATGCTTTCCTTCGACACAACCCTGACATACACCTTCATGATTATTTGAGAACTCGGGTATCCTCGTCACCACATTCCTTGCTTCGGGAAGGGCCTTGTAGTGAAGTTGTCCAAACCTCTAGTGCCATAGTTCATTCTGTCGGATAGTATCACACGCCATCACTCCCAGTGGACTTCCTCCAACCTAGTAGAGTGTATCAACTCTAAACCCAATCATGATAGCTTCCTTGAAACTCTTCTTCCAGATATGCACCTTCCCATCAATGAATGCCACATTGAAACCTTTGTCTTCCATGGCCGATACAGACACAATGTTCTTCTTCAAATCAGGTACAGAGAGTACATCCTACAAGCAAAGGACTTGAACTTGAGACAAGTGGAGGGTCACAATCCCTATCCCTTTCACGGGATATGTGGCATTATCTCCAAGGATAATTTCCAGATTAGTATCCTTCTCAACCATATCAGAAAGTGCTTCCTTGAACCCAGTGATGTGCCTTGAGGCACCACTATCTATCAACCAGACATCCATAGTGTCGGGTGGAGATGCAGCAGAGAGGGCAGATACAAGAATGAATTCATTTCTTTTATCAACAACGTTTGAATCCTCATACCTGGAATTTCTCGACCTTTAAAAAGGTTGCCCATTTCCACTAGAGGAAGTCTTCCTCTTTCCTTTGAACCTGTTGTTCCTTTGATTGCCATTCCTCCGGTTGCTGTTGTTGTCATCATCATCGGGAGAATCCTTCTGGAAAGGGCATTCTCTAGCATAGTGACCTGGCTTGTGACAAGCATAACACTTGCCTTTCTTTCCTTGGGCCCCTGCTCTTCCTTTGTTCCTTGGACCACCAAAGTTCTTCTTCTTAGATTGAGCAGCAAAGGCAGCATTTCCTTCATTTTCATATTCCTTCATCCTTGTCTCTTCTTTTACGCATCTCGATAATACTTTGTCAAAATAGTGTTGTTGAGAATGGTAGTGTTGAATACATGCCATTCGAATTAGAGACCTCCAAGTGTGGTGAGAACCATCTCTCAATCGGCTATTGTCTCCCCAATAGCCAGCAGATTATTCCTGATTTTGGTCGGCTTCAGAAAATATGATTGAACAGACTCATCCCTGCCTTTCTTCAGAATCTTCAATTGGTTCTTGAAGAATAGAACTTGATTCGCATTGTTGGCCTTGAACATGTTGACCAACTTATCATACATCTCCTTGGATGTGCCCTGCTCAGAGATGTAGGCAACCAAACTTTTATGAATTGAGTCCCTTATCATCAGCTTTGCTTTGATTTCCCCCTTCTTGTACTTTGTTTTGGCAACAGCAGTTGCAGTGGATGGAGGCTCTTGGATTTTACCCTGCACATAGTCCATGACATATGTCTTCCAAATTAAGATCCAATGTCATCTTCCAGGCATGGAAGTCATCCTTTCCAGTCAATTTGTCATCAGCCTTAAAGCCATTGTAGTTAGAGGAACCCATGCTCTTCTTCGGTGATTGCTACAAACTAGGGCCTTGTCTTCACCTTAGCTCTGATACCATGTAAATTTTTGTAGATGTTCTATGCTTGATGCAACTTTACTTTTCACGCCAATATCAGTCAGCAATCACATACACAATAAAGTAAAATGTCAATAGAACATACCAGTAGATCGACAGAAGACAAGCCAAAATATATAAGTGTGTTGGTGCATTACAGCGGTTAGCAGGATGCTTCAACCAGTAAAGTCTCAATACGGTCAACCAACCAGAAGTGTCACACAACCCTCTAGGACAGCCAAAATAGTCAACCCCAAAAGTCAACAGAAGTCAACGTTGTCAGTCAACGGTCAACACAAACAGCAACAGTAGCAAGGTCAACGTAGCCAAGTCAAAGTCAATGTCCTGCCTCGGGAATTGTGCCAAAAATGCAGATTCAGAAAATCGAAAGTTTGGGAGAGTTGCAAGTCAATTTGACCATGCGTTGACCAAAGTCAACGCTGGTCAATGCTGCGGTAAACCCTAGGTCGAAAACAGAAAAGTCTCCTTGCTGCAATTTCCCACGTGTGAAGAGAAGAAACTCCAAGTGATCGAACCAATCAAATGAGGAGAGAGAAATGTGTGAGGATGAGATGAGTGAAAATGTCCTCCAACGTTGACCAATATATATCCATCAATAAGGGTGTGTGAAACAACTGTTGGGGCTTCAAACCTTCAAGCCGACCTGCACATATTTTGAATAAATTCAAAATAAATGTTGTGCTCATCGGATCAAGATGATTTTTAGATCGATCTTGTACCTCTCCGAAAGAGGAGTCCAATAAAAAATTGGCATCTTCATCTGAGCATCACAACATGGAGTTTGGACCTAGTTATCCAAAATTAACACTCCCTCTCAACTAGGGAGAACTCCATCCACCTGTGCAATCCAAACATCGTGTGTCATCCCGCCATAACTTGCTTTGATGGCTTCTTTATTTCAGAACAAAGGTGGGTCAGTCACAAAGATATCATTCTCGGCTAACAGATTCAGCCCAGAGGTCTGAATCCTCTATAGGACTCAAAAAGAGTCTCATACCAACCCGGAGTTGGTTTATCTGACCCGAAGTCAACAAGAGGTCCGAAACCTCACTGTACTTGATCCTAGATCAAGTGGTTGGACCGTGCCATCCTAGACAGAGAGTATGGCAATCTTTGATGCTTTTATCAGTATTTGCTACTAGTCTCTAGATTTTCCCACCTCACTGGCCAAATGAGAGGTACTTCCCATGAGCCCTGAACTTAATGGGTAGGATGCATACGGGGCACACAAATCATGAGAGGTGAACCAACACAATCATCATAACGGCGGGGCAAAAGCACACCAACAAGGTTTGGCAAGCCTAGCCTTGTGGTTGCCTATAGCTCCAAGAAGCTATCCCGAAAGCCCCCCAGAGCTCCTAGAGCTCATCATCCAACAGGACCCTCAGAATAGGGTCGTTTCACAATACCAAGATTCTCACGGAAGGTTAGGAACTTGACCTTCCCCAGAGGCTTTGTGAGAATATCCGCGACCTGCTCATCAGTTCCTATATGATCAAGCCTTACGGCGCCTCACTGTACCATATCTCGAATAAAGTGGTACCTAATATCAATATGCTTGGATCGATCGTGGAACACAGGATTCTCGGACAACCGAATCCCACTCTGGTTATCATAGAGTATCACGGTGGTATCTAGCACATGCCCGAACCGCTCACTGAAGAGCTTTCGCAATCAGACTGCTTCACAACAGGCCATATTCGCTGCAATGTATTCGAACTCCACGGTGCTCAAAGCCACCGACTTCTGCTTCCTGCTCATCCATGATATCAAAGCAGAACCAAGTGTGAAGCAGCATCCCGATGTGCTCTTACGATCCACCACACTGCCAACCCAATCGGCATCAGTATATTCATGGAGTGTCACGCTCCCGACAGTGTATCTCAACCCTTGGTTTATTGTGCCCCGAAGATATCTCAATAGATTCTTGGCACCAACCCAGTGAAAGTGATGAGGCTCAACCATATGTTGACTCAAAGTGTTCATTGCAAAACATACGTACAGACGAGTGTTCACTAAGAACATCAGGGCCCCTACGAGTTGACGATACTCAGTAGGATTTGCTAGCACGGGCCCAACAGCACTGCCACTCAACTTCTTCAAGTTGAGCTCCATTGGTGTCAACACGGACTTACAGTCTGCCATACCAAATCTTTCCAGAAGCTTCACAATATATTTTCCTTGAGAAAGGAAAATCTCGCCAGGTCTCTGCCAGACCTCCAGGCCTAGGAAGTAGTGCATCAGTCCTAGGTCCTTCATCTCGAACTCAGCACCGAGCTCCCTCTTGCACTGATGAATGAGAGGGTCAGCACCTGTTAGGAAGAGGTCGTCCACATACAGCACCAGAATGAGAGGCTTTTCTCTATCAACCTTGGAGTAAAGGTTTGGATCAGCATTACTACAAATGAAGCCCAACTTCATCAGGTAGCTATCTATCCTCTCGTACCAAGCTTTGGGTGCTTGCTTCAACCCATAGAGGGCTTTCTTCAACTTGCAGACATGGGTGTCCCAATCCTAGACTTCAAACCCCAGAGGTTGCTCCACATACACCTCTTCCTTTATTGCACCATGCAGAAATGCGGTCTTCACATCCATCTGATGAAGACTCCATCCTTGCGTAGCAGAAAGGGCTATGATAGATCTGATGGTGGTATATTGGGCCACAGGTGCAAATATGTCATCATAGTCTATGCCTTCCTTTTGAGAGAAGCCATGGGCAACAAATTTTGCCTTGAACTTTTCAGCACTTCCATCAAATCCACATACTTGATCTTGTAGAGCCATTTCGAGGCGACAACTGCTTTGTCCTCTGGTCTTGGAACCACATCCCAAACATCATTCTTCATTATGGACTCATACTCTTCGTGCATGGCATCCTTCCAGACTTGATGTTTTATGACTTCCTCAAAAGATCCAAGCTCAGATTGTACGATAGTACTCATGGCTGCTAGATACCCTTGGTATCTATTCGGCTTCTTGCTTTCACGGAATGTCCCCCTTGGAGCCATATGTCCCTCGGCATCGTCGAGAGTGTCCCCGAGTCATGATGGTCTTTTCCTCATTGAAGCAGGTGGATCAATCGGGTCCATCGGTCCTTCAACATCGGGCATCGTCTCATCCTTCAGTTCTTCTTGATTTCCAGGCCTTGCTTCATGATCTTCCTCAGATCTCGGAAGATTGACTACTTTCCTCAGGGAAGCATCTTCGTCAAAGGTAACATCGTGGCATATCTCCACTTCCCTTTGACCAGGCACATAGACTCTATAGGCCTTTGAAGTTTCGTTGTAACCCACAAACATTCCCTTCTTCCTAGAAGCATCCAGCTTGCTCCTCTTCTCCTTCGGCACATGAAAATAAACAGGACATCCAAAAACTCTAAAATGTTAGATGCCAGGTTTCTTGCCAGAGAAAACCTCTTCAAGAGTTTTGGAGTCCAGGGCGAAATGCGAGCATCGGTTTTGTATGTACACAGCAGTGTTCACAGCTTCTCCCCACAGAAACTTCGGTAGACCGTGGTCACATAGCATGGCACAAGCAGCTTCCACAATGGTCCTATTCTTTTGTCCAGCAACGCCATTCTACTCAAGAGTATAGACAGTTGTGGTCTCCCTCTTGATGCCAACTTCTTTGCAAAAGTTCTTGAACTCGTTCGTCTCATATTCATTGCCATTATTGGTCCTCAATATCCTGATCTTCTTCCCTGTCAAATTTTCCACCAAGGCTTTGAAGGTATGGAACCACATGAAAGCCTCATCCTTCTTCTTCAAGAATTATATCCACGTTTTGCGAGAGAAGTCATCTATGAATGTCATATAATAAGAAAATCCTCCCAAGGATGTCACGGGCAGCATACTAGATAAATCGGAATGTATCAATTGCAAGACATCAGATGTTTTTGTGACACTTGAGGGGAAAGGTCCCCTTGTATGCTTTCCTTTGGCACAACCCTGACATACACCTTCATGATTATTTGAGAACTCGGGCATCCTCGTCACCACCTTCCTTGCTTCGGGAAGGGCCTGTTGACCACACTTTGTCAACGACCCCATAGCAGTACACCCCCATTTTTTCAAATGGGATTCATCATTTTCGACGTGTTCATGCCATTCAAATGTCATCATCAGTCGGTAGTTTTATAAATGATGTAAACCCATTCTGCATGTTTATGATGTAAATGATTTAAGTAAGACCACCATGTATGTAACAACATAGGTAAGCCTAGTATTTTGGTGACGAAAACTATCCTAGGAGGTTTTTTGTCTCACCGATTTATTTGTGTTTCTGGACACAAGTGATCAGCAAAGTTTTTCCCTCTAGCTTCACCCCAAAGCTAGGGTGGATTTTGTCATCAAGACGCTAAGTGAGTCCTAGTGTTTTCTATCGAGTTTTTGTAAAAATAGTTTGGGAATAATCCTAGCTAAATTGGCTAGATTATTTTATTACAAGCTGCTTGGTCTATTAGATCATGTTTTGAGTCGCAGAATTGGGTAACTACTCGAGGGTCTATACGAATGGGTATTCCCCCTTTGTGTGTCTAAATGTTTTATCTTATGTAAAGAGGGTTGGAAAAATAATTAAATCCCCTTCCAACCAACTAATTAAATTTTCTAGCCAAATTAATTAAAAATCCTAAGCCAGAAATTTAATTAATTTTAAGTCCTAAGTGAGTTAAAATTCTTCAAAGAAAAAATTCGTGGGTCCTTAAAAAATAAATTTTTAAAGATCCCAAGCCAAAGAAATATTGAGAATTTCAAGAAATTTTGGACCCTTGGGCCTTATTAGTTAAATCAAAGTCAAAATTTTGAAGTAATTAACTCAAAAATATTATTTTTGAGTTAATTAAAATGGAATTAAATGATAAATTCGAATTTCCTCAAAAATTTATAATTTCGACGGTCGAGATTAAAAGATGATCAAATCTTTTTCGACGGTCGAGATTACTTTGACATGGATCAACCGAACTAGCCGTTGGAGATTTTATCTTATAAATTAGAGGTCTTTGTCAATCTTTCAGTCATCTGATCTCTTGATCGTGCACTCGCTCTTGAAGCTCTATTGTAATATTTTCTGGAATAATACAAACGAAGACTTTGGGGTTTTATTTTGATGGTAGTGTTCCTCTTCAGCATTTTATGGGAAACTTGTTCTTAATACTCTATTGGTGATTATTTTAATGGATTGTTGATTAATGGCTCTTGTAGAGTAATCTATTGCACAAGTATCTTGCTTAGGTTATTGGATCTAGGGTAAGAATATTAATTGGATCGAGTTAACAGTTATCTCTAGCTCTTGAAAATTTTATGTTTTATCACTATTTCTCTATTAATTTAACAGTTTAACTTTAAGTGTGCAGAAATCTTCCGGATTTAGATTGGGCATTTGGGGAAGTCCTAGTTTGGACCAGCTGACAAACAAGGAAATAAGATCTGAAGAGCCCTCCAGATCTAATTCCCCGGGCTTATCTTAAATTTCGTTTTTTGTAGGGTTCTTTATTGGGCTTGTGCCTCTTTCTTAACCTCTCTTTTAATTGTGCTAAATGGCTTTAAATCTAGCCATGAGGGCTTTGATTTGTAAAATAGCATTGTAAATCCCGCTCATTTTTATTTTACTCACCAGGGTTTGGGGTTCTTTTTATTTTCCGTGCATATTCTGGGTTTTCGGGTTTCTTGTTTCTGGTTTTTTGCAGGTTTTAATGGGAGATTTTCAAAGATTTTTTTTTTTTTTTTTTTATCTGAGCCAGATCTAGGCCCGGAGGGTAAGATCTGGTCGCAGGATCATTTCTGGTTGCAGATCTAGGCAGCATCTTGCTTCAAGGATCAAATAATTGCAAGTGCATTTATTTCAAATCGGATTTAATTTCTGATTTTGCTGAGAAAGAGAAAATTTCGAATCTGAAGGTTTATGCACCTGTGTGCTTTCTCTATTGCTCCTATCCGCTACACGTATGCTGCTCCATTCCTCATTCGCTGCCCTCATCCATGCATTTTTTGTCATTTGCTGCCAACTCCATCGCTCCTCTCATGCAGCCCATTTTTCTGCCAACTTTATTTCACCTCCATGGATGTCAATCTTTTCCGCAATCCTGTCTAAGCCCTCTCCTCCATCCATTTTCCTCAAACCCGTCCTCCATTGCATCCATCTGCCATAGCATTCGTTGTTGCTCCTCCTTTGTGTTCTCCCTTTGTCCGCGTGCTTACTCCGCTGCCTTTGCTCCTCTTCGCAGCCCGTCCTCCTTAGTCGCCATAACCTACGCTGCTCCATTCGCCGGCTCCCATCCTCTATGTAAATCCCCATCTCCTGCGATTCCTTCACGCCGTCGCATCCCAGCCTTCGACTTCTTCCTCTTACCTACACTTCAACCTAACCCAACGCATAATAAATAAAACATTAGCTTAGTTTTAATCTTTTCTGTTTTACGATTTTTTTATTTGATTTTTTTTTTTTATATTTGAAAAAAATTTAAAAAGTAAAAATAAAAACATTTAGACTTTAGATCTTTATTTATTTTCTGAGTTTAGTTTAGGTAGCATTAAAGTTTAATTTTTGACTTTTTAAATTTTAAATGAAATAAAAAATAAAAATCTAAATCTTTTTTTTATTTTTATTTTATGATTTTTTATTAGCTTTAGATTTTAGATTTTTTATTTTATTTGAATTTGCCATAGTTTTAGTTTTAAAATTTTCGATTTTGATTGAGTTTGTTTAGTTAGCGTAAAAATTTGATTCGATTTTTTAGTTTTGTTTAGATTTTGAAATTTTAAGATATTAAAAAATAATAAAAAATAATAAAAAAATTCCAAAAAACTTATTAACTTTTTCATTTTTGTAGAACTTTAGTTTTAGTGGTATATATATATATATATATATATATATATATATATATATTAGTTTTATTAACTTTAGATTTAAAAAGAAAATACAAAAAATATTAAAAAAAATAGAAAATGGTCAAAAAAATTTACTAAAGTGGTTTTGGATCTAAAATTTTGCATAGTCAAAAGTGAACTTTAAATTTCTTTTTATCTAAAGTTTTGGCTATATATTTTTGAATTGGAATTATTTTGAATATCATTTTAATTCAAAATTATTGGAAATATCTAACATTTAAATTCGATGGTTCTCTCATGATGATATTTTTGTTTCAAAATTTAAATTGTTGATTCGAAGTATTTTCATGCTTAGCTGGGATTGATGGTCGTTTAATGAGCTTTAATTGTGGTTTTAAATTACTTGAAATTGGTGATTAATTGTTTAGTCTAACTTTGAGACTATTTCAAGTGATGATAAATTACATGTCTGTACTTCCTAGATCGAACATTGTTGATGCATGATTATTAAAGTGTTTTATCGATTATTATCGTGGTGGATTGATTTTTCATAGCAGCAGTTACCTATCAATTACTTGGTTTTAATTTCATAACAGAATATTTTGACTCCACAAGGCACTGGTTTTAAACTTCAAATCTAATTGGATCTGTAAAATCTCGTTAATCTTAACAAGTATTTGGTTATTTAACTGTCACCTAAATTGGTTGGATTTCAACCAATTCTCCTTCTTCATTTTCGTTAGGGTCTACCTCCCTTAGTCTGCAAGGAGATAGCTTAAATAGAGAGATTGGGGATCAAGGTGACAGCCCCCGATCTGAGCCGTTGTCGCGGTGCCTAGACATTTTGTGCGACAATAGGGCTTTGTAGTGAAGGTGTCCAAACCTCCGGTGCCATAGTTCACTCTGTCGGATAGTATCACACGTCATCGCTCCCAGTGGACTTCCTCCAACCTGGTAGAGTGTATCAACTCTAAACCCAATCGTGATAGCTTCTTTGAAACACTTCTTCCAGATACGCACCTTCCCATCAATGAATGCCACATTGAAACCTTTTGTCTTCCATGGCTGATATAAACACAAGGTTATTCTTCAAATCAGGTACATAGAGTACATCCTGCAAGAGAAGGACTTGACCTTGAGACAAGTGGAGGGTCACAGTCCCTGTCCCTTTCACGAGACATGTGGCATTATCTCCAAGGATAATTTCCAGATTAGTATCCTTCTCAACCATACCAGAAAGTGCTTCCTTGAACCCAGTGATGTGCCTTGAGGCACCACTATCTATCAACCAGACATCCATAGTGTCAAGTGGAGATGCAGCAGAGAGGGCAGATACAAGAATGAATTCATTTCTTTTATCAACAACATTTGATTCCTCATACTTGGAATTTCTCGACCTTTTGAAAGGCTGCCCATTTCCACCAAAGGAAGCCTTCCTCTTTCCTTTGATGTTGTCGTTCCCTTGATTGCCATTCCTCTGGTTGTTGTTGTTGACATCATCATCGAGAGAATCCTTCTTGAAAGGGCATTCTCTAGCATAGTGACCTGGCTTGTGACAAGTGTAACACTTGCCTTTCTTTCCTTTGGCCCCTGCTCTTCTTTTGTTCCCTGGACCACCAAAGTTCTTCTTAGAATGAGCAGCGAAGACAGCATTTCCTTCATTTTCATATTCCTTCATCCTTCTCTCTTCTTGTACGCATCTCGATAATACTTCGTCAAAATATTGTTATTGAGAATGGTGGTGTTGAATACATGCCATTCGAATGAGAGACCTCCAAGTGCGGTGAGAACCATCTCTCGGTCGGCTATTGTCTCCCCAATAGCCAGCAGATTATTCCTGATTTTGGTCGGCTTCAAAAAATATGACTGAACTGACTCATCACTGCCTTTCTTCAGATTCTTCAATTCGTTCTTGAAGAATAGGACTTGATTCGCATTGTTGGCCTTGAACATGTTGACCAACTTATCATACATCTCCTTGGATGTGCCCAGCTCAGAGATGTAGGCAACCAGACTCTTATGAATTGAGTCCCTTATCATCAGCTTTGCTTTCATTTCCCCCTTCTTGTACTTTGTTTTGGCAGCAGCAGTTGCAGTGGATGGAAGCTCTTGGATTTTACCCTGCACATAGTCCATGACATCTTCGTCTTCCAAATTAAGATCCAATGTCATCTTCCAGGCATGGAAGTCATCCTTCCCAGTCAATTTGCCATCAGCCTTAAAGCCATTGTAGTTAGAGGAACCCATGCTCTTCTTCGGTGATTGCTACAAACTAGGGCTTTGTCTTCACCTCAGCGCCGATACCATGTAAATTTTTGTACATGTTCTATGCTTGATGCAATTTTACTTTTAATCCCAACATCAGTCAGAAATCACATAAACAATAAAGTAAAATGTTGATAGAACATACCAGTAGATCAACAGAAGACAAGCCAAAATATATAAGTGTGTTGGTGCGTTATGGCGGTCAGCAAGATGCTTCAACAAGTAAAGTCTCAATACAGTCAGCGAACCAGAAGTGTCACACAACCCTCTAGGACAGCGAAAACAGTCAACCCCAAAAGTCAACAAAAGTCAACGTTGTCAGTCAACAATCAACATAAACAGCAGCAGCAGCAAGGTCAACGCAACCAAGTCAAAGTCAACGTCCAACCTTGGGAATTGTGCCAAAAATGCAGATTCAAAAAATCGAAATTTTGTGAGAGTTTCAAGTCAATTTGACCATGCGTTGACCAAAGTCAACGCTGGTCAATGTTGCGGTAAACCCTAGGCCGAAAACAGAAAAGTCTCCTTGCTGCAATTCCTCACATGTGAAGAGAAGAGCCTCCAAGTGATCGAACCAATCAGACGAGGAGAGAGAAATGTATGAGGATGAGATGAGTGAAAATGTCCTCCAACATTGACCAATATATATCCATCGATCAGGGTGTGTGACACAACTGCTGGGGCTTCAAACCTTCAAGCCGACCTGCACATATTTTGAATAAATTCAAAGTAAATGTTCCGCTCATCGGATCAAGATGATCTTTAGATCGATCTTGTACCTCTCTGAAAGAGGAGTCCAATAAAAATATTGGCATCTTCATCTGAGCATCACAACATGGAGATTGGACCTAGTTGTCCAAAATTAACATCTATAAACTATAGAAGAAAATTAGGGTTTTTAGTCTTGCATGTAATCTTGAATTTCTAACTCATGAGTGAAGTTTGATTAAGTGATTTTAGTTGTTTCAAATTCCAGTCTTTACAATTCAGTTTGAAAGTGTCTTTTCATTTGGGCCTCTAGAGCAGTATGTAGATTAGCTAGATTGCAATTTGATTGAAATGATTGAATGATTCCCAATTGTGATTCTCACTAGCATTGTGATTGAAACCTTAGTTTCCAAGTTAAAATAGTTTCCATTACAATACCTTAGTACAGTGTGTGTGCTTGTTGGATTTCAAAGAAGTGTGCCTTATCTTTTCGTTAAGAAAACAGAGTATTGGTTGCTGAAGATTTTAGGTAAGTTTGCTAGAACATAGTTTCAAGATTTGATTTATGTTAATTGCAATTGTAGTCTAGTCTTCCAAGTACAGTTCTATGTGTCTAAACAATTCAGAATTGTCTCATTTGTTTTTAAGAGTAAAATTAGGGTTTGATGATTGAAATTGTCATAGAGTAGGTAATATACATGTAGATTGGTTGAGTATGAAAGACCAAGTTGTTCAATCTGATTGGTAAGTGTATGAAACAAGCATTCAAATCAGTTTCGATGTCACAAACCTTTTGCTTGTTATTAAGACAATGGAATTGATGTGAAGCATTCTCATGCTAGGGTTTGACAGAAGGAATAGTTTGTAAGTGTGAAATTGATTGTGTGAACATAAGACCAACTTACAGATACACTTAGATTGAATTCTTCGTTTTCTTTCAAGTGTGACTTGTAAAAGCTAGAATTAGGGTTTTGGTATTTTTGAATGAAGTGTTGAGTTGCTGGATTGAAGAATACAATTTGTTGAAACTAGGCATTTGTTTTGAAGTAGAACTTATGGCAATTAGGTTTTATTGAATCCAAATTCCAGTTCAATCACGAGATAGATTAAATTTCCAATGATTTTAAGTGTTCAAATTGAATTTGATTATTGATTTTGCTTATGGTGGTAAGATGAATTGATTTCTTTTCTACAAGTTGTGTGTTAGTAAGTGATTGTGTGCCCATTTCTTAGTTGATCATTATAAAGGAATCGTTCAAACTCCGACTCAGAAACTGAATCTAGAAAGCGCAGTGCAGCTCGTGTTTACGAGCCCGAATTGACATATGAATATTGGAGGTTTAATCTGACAATTATTTTTCCCAACATTTTTGGCGTCGTTGCCGGGAAAGTTGTAATTTCAAATTCAAGTAATCATTATTGTCTGAGTTTCAGAGATCTTGCAGGGTTGTCAGAGGGCGGAGAGAGAATGATAAGACGTGAGTGAAGAGCCACGCATCCACTTTTGTCTATTCCTGGAACCTAATCACCAAGGGTATGGTCAAACTCAACCCTCGAACTTCCAGCTTACCCCCCTAGGGCCACCCCTCAAACGCAGAACACTCCATGGAACCAGAACTGGAGGGCAAACCCTTATACCAACCCTTATCAGCCCCAAAACCAGTTCTATGCGCCCTACCAAAATATGCCAAGCACCTCGTACAACCCAACCATGCAATCCTATTAGCAAGTGTATAAACCTCACACATATCAACAACCCTTGATGCCACCCCCTCCTTTGCATCAACTTTTACCTGCACCATATGACCAATCATCATCTTCGTAGGCACCTCAAAACTCACCTCGCCCTACATTATTGCCTGCGCAACCCGTACCTAACCCAAATCATAATAGACCACCTCAACCTACACAAAACATAAACATCCATCCTTTTCCTACATATATGATAACTGCCATCCCCATGAATGAAATTTAGTTACGATCAGGGAAGACAGTTAACAAAGGGAAATCAGTTGTTTTCATTGAGGAAGAGGTTCCATCCACATCATCCGAAAACCATGTACAAAATAAGAAACAAAAACAAACACAAGAAGAAGAATCAAACGAACCACCCTACCCGGAAAGGCTCCTTGTAAAGAAAGAAGAGATTCCACTTGAATACAACCTAGAAAATGAATTAAGGAATGTCTTCATTAAAATTCCACTCTTGCAAGCTATCAGAGACATCCCTATTTACACCAAAATTGTCAAGGATCTCTACATCAAGAAGCCAGGTAGGAAGGGGCAATAGAACCAAAGTGTAAAGATCATGAGTCAAATGTCCACCATGATTTCTGACTTGCCTGTGAAGTACCATGACCCTGGGAACCCCATTGTCACCATTGAAATAATGGAGTACTTTTGCCAAACACACTTGTAGACTTAGGGGCGGCAATAAATGCCATGACATACAAGACAATGACATCTTTGCTTAAACCCACCCCTATCATTTTAGAAATGGCAGACAAATTTGTCGTCAAACCAATGGGAACTCTATAAGACATAAGGGTCACTATTGCTTCCTAGCAATATCCTATAGACTTTATCATCATTTCCTTGAAAACCTCTAGGCCTGGACATCCTGTAGTTCTGGGACGCTAGTGGTTGGCAACTGTTGATGCCGTCATAGGGTGCAGAAACGAAGAAATGATCATTTCCAATGGTCCCCATAACCAAACCTCTTCTATTTTTCCCCCTGCTCAAACAGCTGCTGAAGTACCATTATGGCTTGAGAACCCCTATGGAGACGAAGACTGTATGTTTCCTTTGCTGACATTAGAATAGTCTAGAGGTCTCCAAGAGCAATCTGATGAACATATTTTGCACCAGTTTTTATCTCATAGTTCTTGTGTCGATTATCCTATTTCTTTTAATGGTTACCAGCATGTTTTTAGTGATGAGTTCCAGGAGGCTTGCCATCCAGCCGTGTTCACATCTTTTGCAGCAATAGAGGAAATCCATGAACTCGCCACAGAGCCTATAGAAATCACTGAAGGAAATACTTTGCACATCGGTACAGAGTTGACTATGGAACAAAAGCAGCAGTTGATGGGCATGATTCGTGAGCAATCTGGAGCTTTTGCTTGGGATTACCTGGACATGAGCGGCATCCACCATATTTATACCAATGAAGAAATGAGACCTGTCCGACGGTCACAAAGGCGAATGAACCCAGCATTAAAAGATATTGTCAAAGAAGAGCTTCAGAAACCTCTAGCTGCGGAATTCATCTAACCCCATTTCAGACAGTAGGTGGGTGTCACTTCTAGTGGCAGTGCCGAAAAAGAACGACAAGTGGCGTATCTGCGTCGACTACAGAGAACTAAACAAGGCCACATTGCGCGACTATTTCCCACTGCCCTTCATCGATCAGGTACTCGACATGCTTTCAGGTAAGAAGTATTTTTCTTTTCTAGATGGGTACAGTGGTTATAATCAAATACAAATCATTGAAGAAGACCAAGAAAAGACTATGTTTACATGCCCCTGGGGCACTTATGCATATAGAGTCCTTCCCTTTGGTCTTTGTAACGCCCCAGCTACGTTTCAAAGAGCTGTACTTGCCATTTTCTCTGATTTGGTCCATAACTGTGTGGAGGTCTATATGGACGACTTCACAGTTTATGGACATGATTTTCATCAGGCTTTGGCCAATCTAGAAAAGGTGTTGATTCGTTGTCAAGAAGCTAATCTAGCCCTTAGTAGTGATAAATGTAGAATGATGCAATCTAAGGGAATTGTTCTGGGCCATCATATGTCACTAGAAGGAATTAAAGTTGATTCAGCAAAGATCGAGGTAATCTCACATTTCCCTATTCCTAGTTCGCAAAAGGAGGTGACAAGTTTCTTGGGACATGCTGGTTATTATCGTCGTTTTATTGAAAATTTTACTAGAATTGCAGCACCATTATTTAAATTGTTGACTAAAGATGTTGACTTTGTGTGGAATGTCAATTGTCAACAGGGTTTTTAGACACTGAAGGACAGGTTGTCCACTACTCCAGTATTGAGAGGACCAAACTGGTCCTTACCATTTCACATTTGTACAGACGCTTCAGACACTGCACTAGGAGCAGTCCTGGGACAAAGGGAAGACCGCTACCCCTATGCTATTTATTTTGTTAGCAAAAATCTTTCCCCCGCCGAATTAAATTATACCGTCACAGAAAAAAAATTGTTAGCAATTGTACATGCTATAGGGAAGTTTAGGCATTATATTACCGGTTATGAGACTTTCGTCCATACCGATCATTCTGCTATTAGATTCTTAATGAATAAACCGATTACTAATGGTAGTGTTGACCACATTTTGTCAACGACCCCATAGCAATACACCCCCATTTTTTCAAATGGGACTTATCATGTTCGAGGCTCGTGGCATCCAGATTTCATCGTCGATCAACAGTTTTATAATGATGTAAACCCATTCTGCATGTAATGATGTAAATGATCTAAGTAAGACCGTCAATGTATGTAACAACCTAGGTAAGCCTAGTATGTTGTTAATGATTTCCATCCTAGGAGGTTTTTTGTCTCACTGATTCACGAAAGTGATCGGCAGAGTTTTTCCCTCCAGCCTCACCCCAAAGCTAGGGTGGATTTTATCATCAACATGCTAAGTGAGTCCTAGTGTTTTCTATCGAGTCCTTGTAAAAGTAGTTTGAGCTACTTGGTCTACTAGATCATATTTTGAGTCGCAGAATTGGGTATTTATTTGAGGGTCTATACGAATGGGTTTTCTCCCTTCATGTATGTAAATGTATTATCTCATGTAAAAGAGGGTCGGAAAAATAATTATAATCGCCTCTTAGTCAATTAATTAAATTTTCTGGTCAATTAATTAATAAAATCCTAAACCAGAAATTTAATTAATTTAGGGTCCTAAGTTAGGATTAAATCTTTAAAGGCAAAATTTGTGGGTCCTTGGAAAATGATTTTGAAAGCCCCAGACCAAGGGAATATTGAGAATTTTAAGAAATTTTGGACCTTTGGGCCTTGGTGGTTAAGTCAAAGTCAAAATTTTGGGGTAATTAACTCAAAAATGATATTTTTGAGTTAATTAAAATTGAATTAAATGATAAATTCGTTTTTTCCCTAAAATTTTAATTTCAACGCTCCGGATTAAAAGATAATTAAATCTTTTGGACGGTTGAGATTATTTTGATGAGGATCATCCAAACTAGCCGTTAGAGATCTTGTCCTATAAATTTAGAGGTCTTTCTCATTCTTGGATCATCCGATCTCAGGATCGTGCACTTGCTCTTAGAAGCTCTTGTAAACTTTTGAGGAATAAAGCATAAAGACTTTGGGGTTACAAATCTGCATGTTCCTTCTCAGATCTATGTGGTGAATTGTCTCTAAACTTTGCTACTTGGTTTCTTGCATTTTATGGTTGATGGCCTACATGGATTAATCTGCATACAGGTATCTTGTGCAGTTTTCTGGGTTTATAAAATAACATTCTGATTTTTCTAAGGGTCTCATGTTGTTTTCTTAAATCTCTATCAGTCTAAAGTTCAGATCTAAGTGTGCAAGGAAATTTTTTTAAAGATTGGGCGTCGGGGGAAGTCTTCGGTTCGACCAGCCGACTCTCAATAAGCATAAATCTGATAAGCTCTTTATTTGTTAAATTCCGGGTCTATCTTACGATATTTGTGATTTTGCAGGGTTTCGAAGGCTTGTGCCTCTCACTAAAAATTTTAAACTTCTGAAAATTGTGCTAAACGGATTCAGATCTGACCATGAGGGTTTTAAATTGTAAATTAGTTGTAAATTTGTAAATTTCTTTAGGATTGTGAGGGTTTTAATCGTTTCTTGGTGTGTATCTTCAGATCAGGTTGGTTTATTGCAGGTTGCAGGTTCAAATCAGAATTTTTCTAGATCTAAGGCAGATCTAGCCTCCAAAGACCAGATCTGGCCTCAGATCCCCGCTGTGGACAAATCTGAGCGTCATTTGATTGAATCAGTATATGAAATCAGGGTTTCAAGAAGAGAATTTCAAATTTTGCTGGACGTCTTGGGTCATTCCCTGCTCAAACGTTGTTATATCCATTGCCTTCATTCAGCCCCGCCCTTGCATCCTACCTTTTCCTCACATTACGAATCGTTTAACCTGTTGTCTTTCCTCACACTTCATTCCGTCCAGCATCCTCCAGCTTGCCCGATCAGTGTCCTATTCTATCCGACCTGCACAAGCACAAACGTTTCATTTCTCTGCGTTAGCTTTTTTTTTTTTGTTGGGCATCGATCTGGCCGTCCATTCGTTCCTTTTTCTCTTTGCACTGTCACCAACCCTCCTTACCCTCCGCGGCTCCCTTCTCCCATCCGCTGGACCAGTCTACGCTGCACTTCGACCCTCGACCAGCATCATCCCGCAGTCTTCACGCCATTGCCGTCCGACCTGATCTGCAAACAAACACAAACGATAAACACATCACGCAGACGTCAAATTTCGAACCCGCGTTAATTATTTTTGTTGTGGTTTCATTTCGTAAGGGTTTTAAATTTAATTTTGGTTCATTAAACGTTAGTGCAGATTTAACCTTCGATTTTAATTTGTCAGCGTTTTAATGTAGTTTTGTGTATAGTCGTAGTTTTGTTTGTTAGAGTTTTATGATAGCGTAATTTTTTAGATCTTAGATTTTATTTAATTTCGATCTTGGTTTCAGTCTTAGCATAGGTTTAGTTTTAATTTCATTTTAGTTTAGATTTTAAATTCGTTTGTCTTACCTTAGCTTTAGATTTTAAGTTTTAGTTTTAGTTAGATTTTGATTTAACTTTAGGATTTTAAAATATAGATTAAAATTTTCATTTAGATTTAAATTTGTTTTAGAATTTAAAAAATAATAAAAATAAATAAAAAATAAAAAATCTCAAAAAAATCCTAAAAATTTTAAAGAAAATACAAAATATAAAAAAATTTCGAATTTTCTATGGTCAACTGAGCCTTAAAATTTTTATCTAAGTTTGACTGTGGATCATTTTGATTTTCGAGCTGCGTTATAATTGGAATATTTTTATTTTCGGAAATCTTTCAAGTATTTGGCATTCTCATAATGTTGTTATTCATGGTTGTGGCATTCTCAAGAAAATATCATTGTGATCAATCGTGGTTTAATAAGCAGCAGTTGAGCATTACTTACTTGTTTATAATTGCATAACGAGATTTTGTTTGACTCCATAAGGCACTGGTCTTAAGCGTGAAATCTAATTTAGATCTGTGGAATCTCGTTCATTTCTATCAAGTACTTGATGTTTTAGCTGTGTCTCCTGGATTTATCCTTCATTTCTAATAGGGTCTACCTCCCTTAGCCTGCAAGGAGACAGCTTAAAGAGAGAGGTTGGAGATAGAGGTGACAGCCCCCAATATGAGCCGTTGTCGTGGTGCCTTGACAATCTGTGCGACAACATTTTTTGGCGCCGTTGCCGGGGATAGAGTTTTTTCTGTCCTTGGTCTTAACGACATTTTTTTTAATCTTCTAATCTTTCATCGCCATTCATTAGCCTGTCACGAGGGAATCACATTTTCTGGCATCTTTCATTTCTTCATATTTTCATCGTCTTATCTTTCGTCATATCACTAATCATTTCATCATCGTATCTTTAGCACCTGGACATTTCGGTTGGCTTCTTGTTTGGGTGGCGACTCCACTGGTTCATCTATTTACTCCCAAACAAGAATCCCCCCATGATATCCATCTGCTAGCTCTCGATTATTTCTTCTGTTTTAGAATTTGTTTCATGTTCAAGTGGCGACTCCAACTCTTTCATTTCTTACAAGAGTTCCTGCCAAGAAGTTCGCTTCTTGAGGACCTTTTGACTATTCTTGAACACGGATCTATTTCTAAAATCTTAAAAACGATATCATGGATATTTTTGCCTCGTGTAATTTTGCTAATATTCAAGGTTATCCCCATGATCTCCCTCAAATGGATAAATTACCTATCTTTCAAGGAAATGATGCAGTTAGTGTTAAATCTCATTTGTTTGCTTTCACTAACTGGTGGAATAGATTTGCAGTTGCAAAAAATAATTTCGATGATGTAAAGATGAAAACTTTTGTTCTTACTTTTGGTGAGGATGTTGCTGAATGGTTCATGGAAAAACCTGATAATTCATTCAATACTTTTGAATCTATTGTAATTACTTTTAAGGAAAAGTATGGTGATAAAAGGGAAGATAGGCATTTGGTAATAGATATCAGTACCATAAAAAAGAAAGAAAATGAAATGACTGAAGAATTTAACAGGAGATTTAATGGTATTCTTAGAGAAATATCTCAAACTCATAAACCTCCTGATGGATCTCTTCTGAATTTTTACATTGATGCTTTTGATTCTGATACTGCATATGAGTTAAGACGGGCTAAAACTGCAAATTATAAAGCTTGTCAATCTTTAGCTGAGGAGATTGAAAAGGATAAGAAAGCATCTGGAATGTCCAAAACTCCAGATTTTGATAGATCTTTGACGGATACTAAGTTAAAAGAACCTCTAGAAGATGATGATGACCCTGTGAAAAGGTTAATGCAAAAGCTTGAAAGCATGGAGCTTAATCATGCTAAGGAAATAAGTGTCTTACAGGCTAGGTTGGTCCAAATGGAAAGAGCTCAAACGCAGAATTCCCAACCTAGAAATAATAATGCTTTGCAGAAAAGAGACCTATCTTATGAACAGAGACCGACAAATCAACTTGAGTTTGCAAATCATGTGGATGAAGTTCCTCCTTATTGTAGAGCCTATAATGATCTTCATGAAGAGGCTACTTGTCCCGTTATCAAAAGGATCATAGCTAGTAGAATGGCAAGGTCAAGTCATCAAATTAATGTTGTTGGTAAGGACTATCACATGCATATAGAAGATCATGAAAGTCAGGTTAAGGAACCAGTTCAGATGATTAAGGATGTGCAACCCAATCATATGCAAATAATTCAAAACATGGAAGCAAACCAAATCAGTCTTCAAAATAAGATAACTTCCATGGAAGAAAGTCATGCACAAGAAATAAATATCATGGAAACAAATCATAAGAAAGAGATGAACCGTATGCAAAGTTTCTTCATGGTCATGAAAGCAGATAATGATGAATCAATAAAAAACATGGAACATAGATTGTTGATGATTGAAGAGAGTCATGCGAAGGAAATGACTGTTGTCCAAAAGAAGTTGGAAAGAATGGAAAGATCTCAAATGCAGAATTTCCAACCCAAGTCAGATTTGTCAACAGATCATAAGACTTCTTGTCTGCTAAAGCCATTCCCATCTCGTCATACGGAGGATTTAACTATGGTTTCAAAGGATGTTGAGAAAGACCAAGCTTATGTGTCACCATTGACAGAGTATATCCAGAATAACATTGGTCATGCGCCGGGTTCTTCAGATATTTTGTACAAACATCTTCAAGATGAGGACAAGAAATCTACAGTGGTCTCATTGCTGACATCACAACCCACTCAGAAGAAGAGAAAGAAGCAGAAAAGAAGAAAGTGGTTTAATTCGTCTGATGGTCGAGAGCAGCTTGACGTTTGGATAAGACAGAGCCCTACAATTAGCAAGATTGGACATGGCACATCTGAAAAGCAGCCTACAGACTTGCCTGAAAGTAGGCAAATGCTCAGCATACACTATATTGAGCACATTTGATGCCACAGGGCATCCTCTGTATTGTATTTCTAACCCTATTCCTTGTTATTTCAGCATTTCATTTTGTAGTTAGAGTAGATTTATTTTTCATGTTAAGTAGAATAATGAATAAAAGAAGAGCTTCTATTTTTCATGTACTTAATGTTATATGATGATATTTGGATGGACACTACTTATATAATTTTGTGTGTTGCTTGGATGTAGATTCTGGATTCTCACATTCCTTCGATGAAGCAACGTGTCCCCAAGTAGAGCCAGATGTTGACCACATTTTGTCAACGACCCCATAGCAGTACACCCCTATTTTTTCAAATGGGACTTATCATGTTCGAGGCTCGTGGCATCCAGATTTCATCGTCGATCGACAGTTTTATAATGATGTAAACCCATTCTGCATGTAATGATGTAAATGATCTAAGTAAGACCGTCAATGTATGTAACAACCTAGGTAAGCCTAGTATGTTGTTGATGATCTCTATCCTAGGAGGTTTTTTGTCTCATTGATTCACGAAAGTGATCGGCAGAGTTTTTCCCTCCAGCCTCACCCCAAAGCTAGGGTGGATTTTGTCATCAGCATGCTAAGTGAGTCCTAGTGTTTTCTATCGAGTCCTTGTAAAAGTAGTTTGAGCTACTTGGTCTACTAGATCATATTTTGAGTCGTAGAACTGGGTATTTATTTGAGGGTCTATACGAATGGGTATTCCCCCTTCATGTATGTAAATGTATTATCTCATGTAAAAGAGAGTTGGAAAAATAATTATAATCCCCTCTTAGTCAATTAATTAAATTTTTTGGTCAATTAATTAATAAAATCTTAAACCAGAAATTTAATTAATTTAGGGTCCTAAGTTAGGATTAAATCTTTAAAGGCAAAATTTGTGGGTCCTTGGAAAATGATTTTGAAAGCCCCGGGCCAAGGGAATATTGAGAATTTTAAGAAATATTGGACCCTTGGGCCTTGGTGGTTAAGTCAAGGTCAAAATTTTGGGGTAATTAACTCAAAAATAATATTTTTGAGTTAATTAAAATTGAATTAAATGATAAATTCGTTTTTCCCCCAAAATTTTAATTTCAACGCTCCGGATTAAAAGATAATTAAATCTTTTGGACGGTTGAGATTATTTTGACGAGGATCATCCAAACTAGCTGTTGGAGATCTTGTCCTATAAATTTAGAGGTCTTTCTCATTCTCGAATCATCCGATCTCGCGATCGTGCACTTGCTCTTAGAAGCTCTTGTAAACTTTTTGAGGAATAAAGCATAAAGACTTTGGGGTTGCAAATCTGGATGTTCCTTCTCAGATCTATGTGGTGAATTCTCTCTAAACTCTGCTACTTGGTTTCTTGCATTTTATGGTTGATGGCCTTCATGGATTAATCTGCATATAGGTATCTTATGTAGTTTTCTGGGTTTATAAAATAACTTTCTGATTTTTCTGCAAAGGTCTCATGTTGTTTTCTTAAATCTCTATCAATCTAAGATTCAGATCTAAGTGTGAAGGGAATATTTTTTTAAAGATTGGGCGTCTGGGGAAGTCTTTGGTTGGACCAGCCGACTCTCAATAAGCATAAATCTAATAAGCTCTTTATTTGTTAAATTCCGGGTCTATCTTACGATATTTGTGATTTTGCAGGGTTTCGAAGGCTTGTGCCTCTCACTAAGAATTTTAAACTTCTGAAAATTGTGCTAAACGGATTCAGATCTGACCATGAGGGTTTTAAATTGTAAATTAGTTGTAAATTTGTAAATTTCTTTAGGATTGTGAGGGTTTTAATCGTTTCTTGGTGTGTATCTTCAGATCAGGTTGGTTCATTGCAGGTTGCAGGTTCAAATCGGAATTTTTCTAGATCTAAGGCAGATCTAGCCTCCAAAGACCAGATCTGGCCTCAGATCCCCGCTGTGGACAAATTTGAGCGTCATTTGATTGAATCAGTATATGAAATCAGGGTTTCAAGAAGAGAATTTCAAATTTTGCTTGACGTCTTGGGTCATTCCCTGCTCAAACGTTGTTATATCCATTGCCTTCATTCACCCCCGCCCTTGCATCCTGCCTTTTCCTCACATTACGAATCGTTTAACCTGCTGTCTTTCCTCACACTTCATTCCGTCCAGCATCCTCCAGCTTGCCCGATCAGTGTCCTATTCTGTCCGACCTGCACAAGCACAAACGTTTCATTTCTTTGCGTTAGCTTTTTTGTTGTTGTTGTTGGGCATCGATCTGGCCGTCCACCCGTTCCTTCTTCTCTTTGCACTGTAACCAACCCTCCTTACCCTCCGCGGCTCCCTTCTCCTAGCCGCTGGACCAGTCTACGCTCCACTTCGACCCTCGACCAGCATCATCCCGCAGTCTTCACGCCATTGTCGTCCGACCTGATCTGCAAACAAACACAAACGATAAACACATCACGCAGACGTCAAATTTCGAACCCGCGTTAATTATTTTTGTTGTGGTTTCATTTCGTAAGGGTTTTATATTTAATTTTGGTTCATTAAACGTTAGTGCAGATTTAACCTTCGATTTTAATTTGTCAGCATTTTAATGTAGTTTTGTGTATAGTCGTAGTTTTGTTTGTTAGAGTTTTATGATAGCGTAATTTTTTAGATCTTAGATTTTATTTAATTTCGATCTTGGTTTCAGTGTTAGCATAGGTTTAGTTTTAATTTCATTTTAGTTTAGATTTTAAATTCGTTTGTCTAACCTTAGCTTTAGATTTTAAGTTTTAGTTTTAGTTAGATTTTGATTTAACTCTAGGATTTTAAAATATAGATTAAAATTTTTATTTAGATTTAAATTTGTTTTAAATTTAAAAAATAATAAAAATAAAAAAATCTCAAAAAATCCTAAAAATTTTAAAGAAAATACAAAATATAAAAAAATTTTGGGCATTGCACATGGTCCGTGAGCCTTAAAATTTCTTTATCTAAGTTATTGTGGATATTTTGATTTTCGAGGCTAACGTTATAATTGGAATATTTTATTTTCGAAATCTTTCAGTATACGGCATTCTCCTTAATGTTGTCTAAAACAGTTGTGGCATTCTCAAGAAAATATCATTGTGATCAATCGTGGTTTAATAAGAAGCAGTTAAGCATTACTTACTTGTTTATAATTGCATAACGAGATTTTGTTTGACTCCATAAGGCACTGGTCTTAAGCGTGAAATCTAATTTAGATCTGTGGAATCTCGTTCATTTCTATGTTTTAGCTGTGTTTCTTGGATTTATCCTTCATTTCTAATAGGGTCTACCTCCCTTAGCCTGCAAGGAGACAGCTTAAAGAGAGAGGTTGGGGATAGAGGTGACAGCCCCCAATCTGAGCCGTTGTCGTGGTGCCTTGACAATCTGTGCGACAACAGGTAGAATAACTAGATGGTTGTTGCTCTTACAAGAATTCAATATAACCCTAATTGATAGGCCTGGAAGTGATAATTTGGCCGCTGACTTCTTATCTCGTTTGAATATTGGACAGGGAAGCACGTCAACTCCAGTGCCCGATGAATTTCCAGATGAAGCACTATTCGCCATTTCTGCCATCACTCCTTGGTTCGCTGATGTTGCCAATTATTTGGTGTCAGGGAAATTACCTCAGAGCATGTTTGCCCAGGAAAAACGTAATATTGTGTAGCGCAGTGCCAACTACTCTTGGATTGAGGGAGATTTGTTCTACACTGGGTTGGATTTGATCATGAGGCGATGCACATGGGAAGATGAGATGTACGATGTTTTGAGAGCCTACCACAATGAGCCTTGTGGGGGGCACTTCGTCGCTAAATGGACCGCATACAAGGTTCTCCGTACTGGATACTATTGGCCTTCACTCTTTAAGGACACCAAGAAGTTTGTTTCTAGTTGTGACGCTTGCCAGCGAATGGGGAGACTGGTTTCCTCCGACGAGATGCCTCTTCAACCACAAATAGCCATTGAACCTTTTCAGAAGTGGGCATTGGATTTTGTAGGACCCATCTCCCCGATGTCGAAAAAGAAAAAGTATATCTTGGTATGCACTGACTACGTCAGCAAGTGGGTGGAGGCTAAGGCATTATATGCTGCCACAGAAAAGGCAGTAGTGGAGTTTTTGTTCGAGGACATTTTCACAAGATTTGGTGTACCGCGCAAGATTGTCACTGATCAAGGTACGCAATTTACATCATAGTTGGTCAAGGCACTCACTGCGCAGTATCAGATTAAACACCGTAAATCTACCCTTTATCACCCCCAAGCTAATGGGCAAGTGGAGTCCACGAACAAAGTCTTAGAATCCATCCTCACAAAACCATTCAACTGCACCATAAGGATTGGGCCGACAAGTTATTAGAAGCATTATGGGCTTACAGGATTACTTGGAGGAACGTGACAAGGCACACCCCGTATGAGCTCGTCTATCGGAAACAAGTACTCTTACCTATTGAATTCCAAGTAAAATCATTTAGAACCGCTGCCCAATTGGGAATGAGTTTGACTAAAGCCCAAGAGCAGAGATTGATGCAGCTAAACGAGCTCGATGAGATCAGACAGGATGCCTATCATAGAACCTCATTGGTGCAGGACTAAAGAGCTCGGTGGCACAACAAGTTCATCAAGAAGAAAGTCTTCCGTCTAGGCGACTGTGCCTTGTTATATGACAATAAGTTTAAGCGCTTCAAAGGTAAGTTTTCTACTAGATGGTTAGGGCCCTATGAAGTAGCTGAGCTTTTTGATAACGGTTCAGTTCGTGTTAAGACCATCGATGATGACCAGACTTCTTTTGTAGTGAATGGCCATCAGCTTAAAGTTTATCACAAAACACTTTCACATGATCTGTTTTTACAAGAAGTTCAAAAGGATCCAGGATTAGAGCTGGTTCATGAAAATGACCAGCGTCTTCCTGGATCGATCGATTGATTTTTCTTTTTACTTCTATATATATATATATATATATATATATATATTAACCTATGTTGCCAGGGAACGTGGGTGCGGGTGCGGGGACGAGGACGGGGACGGCATTTTTTGAAACAGGGTGCGTGTGTTCGTCTGGGTATTTTTATATTAATATATATTATAAATTATAAATTGTAATTTATATATCATGTATAATACTATATTTTATAAATTAAATTTATAAATTATAAATTTAATGAAAATTAAGACTAAACAAACTCTAAGAAAACGGCTACCATCAGAATTCTTATCAGAATTGCATCAGTCAAACATCTGGGGTGTTTTTCCCACTCAGTGTTCTTAAGCTTGTCATGCCTGCCATGCAGACACATATTTGGTAACGTTAGAAAACAATCATTCATTAACTGAAAAATGATGCAACAGAAAAATTGCTGCAATATCCACACAAGTTTCCTGCGGCAGTCAAAAACAACTGTTTCAAAATCTACACATAAATTTGATGAAGATCCTACCCATAAATTTAATGAGGAATGTGATTTTTGAAATCTACACATACACTTGATGAAGTAGGCCTATTAGTATTGTAATTAAGATACTCAGATGATTGATTTTTGCTAACTATGAAAACTCAGGCAGACAGGCTGTTTTGCATGCTGTCTACTGATCAAACTTCCTTTTATTGAAAGTCCCACAAAGGCAAGTAAAATTTTGGATAGGTATATTGTCAGTACATTAAAACAACTCCAAAATCTCAAAGCATGCATTCATGCTCTTGTCCACTACAAATTGCTGGTTGTGGAGTAAGCAGATAACTTTTTTTGGTAATGAATAATTAAAACCCCTTCTAAAAGCAACTATTTACAAAAGCATCTTATAAAGTGCCAGCATACTGGATTTCAAATAACTTGACAGGATTCAAGCCTCCTAGCATACAAGTTGCTTCTTCCATTGTGTAATTGTATCGAGAAGGGTCAAAACACCATATCAGTTTCTTGTTCTTTATACAAAAGAGCAAAGGAAATGCATAGAAAATATGGAAGCATTCAAAATTAATTTGCATGGTTATGGATACACCCCAGATGTTTGACTGAAAAACGATGGGTTCTTCATACCAAAAGAACCCAAGAACCCGAATTTTTTTTTTGAAGAACCCGGTTCTTCTGAGAAGAACCCGGTTCGTTTGGGTTCTTCAGGGTACTTGGGTGCGGAGAATCCGGTACTTGGGTGCGGGAACCCGACCCCCGGGTGCGGGAACCCGTGCAACATAGATATTAACCAATGGACTGTTAATTTTTCATATCTACAGGTGTTTCTCCCCATAGTCCATGTAGAATAAAGAGAAATTGGATAGGAGTAAGATTGTTCATTTATCCAGGCCTGGCGGATTATTTATGGAAAAGGAACATTTTGGAGTCTTCTTTAGATGCCTTCAGACTCAAAAAGTGAAGCTCTCGAGCATTGACTGATCCAGGCTCATAAAAATTCATGGACCAGTGGTAGTATAGGGATTCCTTGAGCATAGAATTGTTCTTTTCCAAGCTCAAGGAAATGATTACAGAAAGGAAACCCTCTAGAGTCTTCTACGAGCAACTCAGACTCTCTAAACATGAATGCCCCGAGTAGAGACTACCTTAGGCTCGATAAAATAATAAGGTAGTGGTAGGCTAGGGATCCAATGGGTATTGAATTATTCTTTCCTGGGCCCACTGGAATAACTACGAAAAAGAAGCCCCTTGGAGCCTTCTTTCAATACATTTCAAGATCCCTAAACAGAAATGCCCCAGGCAGTTATCATCTCAACCCTGGTTAAAATCCATGGGATGATGGACAGGTTTCCAATGCCACTACACAGAAACTCAGTGGCGGTTTGTCAAAGAAGTTGAAGATTCCATGTTCTGTTCTGTATATCAACTAGCTCTATACCTGAATTATTCTGGATTTGTCATCTTCATACTCGAACATTCAATGTTGGACTGTAATTCCCTTCTGGAAATCTGTTGTCTAACAATTACAGTGTGGTCAAAAATATTTGTACTATTAATGAGATGTGCGAAGCTCTATTCCTAACAGCAATTCAATTCTCGTAAATTTTAGCCAAAGTATAGAAGTCATATTGGTCTGGATGCCACTCAGTCTGCTGCAAATCTCACTGCTTTCCTATTATCATCTTCCACGGCAGGAGCCACATTTCAAACAGCGGACCTATTCCTATACTGGTGGGATATTCATGCTATTTTCATGCCCAATACTGTTCAAGTAACACAGATAATGTGCTCAATTTAGTTAATTTAGTTATAGATAGTTTTAATGATTACTACGAGTAACTGCAATTTACCAAAATTCCCTATATCCCTATCTTCATTCTCGCCTCCTAACCTATTCTAACCCTAGATTAGTTCCTAATCCCAGAATAACCCATTCCCCTTTAGTATTCGACCATTGTCCTCATTTTCGTTTCACCCATGTTCATGATTACACAATTTCATATGGCGACAAGTGGATAGAACTGGAAGTGGCAACGTATGGTAATGAGCGTTGCGTAAAATGATGGTAAGGAGAGCGTATGGTGGTAAGATAAGCTCTAATAATGATAAGGGAAGGCATCGTCCAAGCATGAACCACTATTTTGGGTATGATGGCATGAAATTAACACAAGAACTTTTGCAGGCACAACATTCATCATGAACATAAGCTATCATCATTCGTTTAACGCAAATGGATGGATACCACTGATTCTCCTCTAATTATGAATCGATTGGACATGATTCCAGAATTGGTGGAGCATGGCAGTATGGTAATTACGTTTTTGGACATGAGTATCCATAATAAAACCGCCCTCACAACCTGATCGGTGGACCATATTCCCATTACAAAGCCATGATCGTGTCATTTTTTTTCTCCCTCATGTTTATATAGTGCGGCATCTCTATGCAAGCTGGGGAATGTTACGATGAAGTGAGGGAATGTCTAAGTAGAGTCATTCTTCATAAAGGTTGTGGGCATCTGCATGTTTTTCTTCCTGTGCGCCGCATTGTAAATTTATGTAGATGTTCTATGCTTGATGCAACTTTACTTTCACTACAGCAATCACATAAACAATCAAGTAAAACGCTGATAGAACATACCATTAGATCAATAGAAGACAAACCAGAAACAGATAAATGTGTTGGTGCGTTATGGCGGTCAACAGGATGCTTCAACCAGCAAAGTCTCAATTGGTCAACTAACCAGCAATGTCACACAATCCTCAGATCAGCCAAACAGTCAACTCAAAAGTCAACCCAAAAAAGTCAACGCATAATAGCAGCAAGTAAAAGTCAACACAGCACGGTCTATGGTCAACCTTTGACCTCGGTTCTTGTGCCAAAATGTACGGACTGTAGAAATCAAAGTCTATGCCAAAATTCAGCTCCTTTTGACCATGCGTTGACCAGAGTCAACGTTGGTCAAACTTGCGGTGGAAACCCTAGCTGCAGCAAAAACTGTCTTCGTCCTTCTCCCACGTGTGAACGCAAATTTTCCTCCAAGTAGCTCGAACCAATTAGAAGTGGAGAGAGAAATATGTGTGATGAGGAGATGAGTGAAATGTCCTCCAATGTTGACTTTATTTATATCCATCACTGAGGGTCTGTGACACATTTGCTGGGGTACAAAACCTTAAAGCCGACCTGCACATATTTGAATATCTTAGAAAATAAATTCAAAATAAATGTTCTGCTCATCGGATCAAGATGATCTTTAGATCGATCTTGGACCTCTCCGAAAGAGGAACCCCATAAAAATATTGGTATCTTCATCTGAGCATCACAACATGGAGTTTGGACCTAGTTGTCCAATTTTAACACTCCCTCTCAACTAGGGAGAACTCCATCCACCTGTGCAACTCAACATCGTGTGTCATCCCGCCATAACTTGCTTTGCTGCCTTTCTTTATTTCAGAACAGAAGTGGGTCAGTCACAAAGACATCATTCCCGGCTGACAGATTCAACCGAGAGGTTTGAAACCTCTATAGGACTCACAAAGAGTCTCATACCAACCCGAAGTTGGTTTACCTAACCCGAAGTCAGTTGGAGGTCTGAAACCTCACTTGGACTCAAAAGAGTCATATATACTAACCCGAAGTTAGATTCACTGACCCGAAGTCAGTGGGAGGTCCGAAACCTCACTAGACTTGATCCCAGATCAAGTGGTTGGACACGTGTCATCCTAGATAGAGAGTACAGCAATCTTTGATGCGTCCATCAGTCTTTGCTACTAGTCTCTAGCTTTTCCCACCTCATTGGCCAAATGAGAGATACTTCCCATGAGTCAAGAACTCAATGGGTAGGATGCATACAGGGCACAAATCATGAGAGGCGAACCAACTCAATCATCATAACGGTGGGGCAGAAGCACCACAAGGTTCGGCAAGCCTAGCCCCGTGTGTGCTTATAGCTCCGAGAAGCTATCCCCAGAGCCCCCCAAAGCTCCAAGAGCTCATCGTCCAATAGGATCCTCAAAATAGGGTCGTTCCACAATTCCAATATTCTCACGGAAGGTTAGGAACATGACCTTCCCCAAGGGCATTGTGAGAATATTCGCGACCTACTCATCAGTTCCTATATGATCAAGCCTTAGGGCGCCTCATTGTACCATATCCCGGATAAAGTGGTACCAACCATCAACATGCTTGGATCGTTCGTGGAACACGGGATTCTATGACAAACGAATCTCCCTCAGGTTATCACAAAGGATAACGGTGGCATCTAGCACATGCTCGAACAGCTCACTGAAGAGCTTTCGCAACCAAGTGACTTCACAATAGGCCATACATGCTGAAATGTATTCGGCCTCAGCGGTGCTTAAGGCTACCAACTTTTGTTTCATGCTCGAAGCAGATCTACGTGTGAAGCAGCATCCAAATGTGCTCTTGCGATCCACCACATTGCCAGCCCAATCGACATTAGTATATCAAGGAGTGTCATGCTCCTGGCAGTATATCTCAACCCATGGTCTATCATGCCACAAAGATATCTCAAGAGTTCCTTGGCACCAACCCAGTGAATGTTATGATCAACCATGTGTTGACTCAAAGTGTTCACTGCACAACATACATCCAGACGAGTGTTCACTAAGAACATCAAGGCCCCTACGAGTTGATGATACTCCGTAGGATTTGCTAACACGGACCCAGCAGCGCTGCCACTCAACTTCTTAAAGTTGAGCTCCATCGGTGTCGACACGGACTTACAGTCCACCATACCAAATCTTTCCAAAAGCTTCACAATGTATTTCCCTTGAGAAAGGAAAATCTCGCCAGGTCTCTGTCAAACCTCCAGGCCTAGGAAGTAATGCATCAGTCCTAGGTCCTTCATCTCGAACTCAGCAGCGAGCTCCCTCTTGCACTGATGAATGAGAGAGTCAGCACCTGTCAAGAAGAGGTCATCCACATATAGCACTAGAATGAGAGGCTTCTTTCTATCAACCTTGAAGTAAAGATTCAGATTAGCATTACTACGAATGAAGCCCAACTTCATCAGGTAGCTATCTATCCTCTCGTACCAAGCTCTGGGTGCTTGCTTCAGCCCATAGAGGGCTTTCTTCAACCTACAGACATGGGTGTCCCGATCATGGACTTCGAACCCCACAGGTTGCTCTACATACACCTCTTCCTTTATTGCACCATGCAGAAATGCGGTCTTCACATCCATCTAATGAAGACTCCATCCTTGTGTAGCAGCAAAAGCTATGATTGATCGAATGGTGGTATATCGTGCCACAGGAGCAAATATGTCATCATAGTCTATGCCTTCCTTTTGAGAGAAGCCACGGGCAACGAATCTTGCCTTGAACTTTTCAACACTTCCATCAGATCCATGCTTGATCTTGTAGAGCCATTTTGAGGTGACAACTACTTTGTCATCCGGTCTTGGAACCACATCCCAGACATCATTCTTCATTATGGACTCATACTCTTCGTGCATAGCATCCTTCCAGACTTGATGCTTTACGGCTTCCTCAAAAGATCCAGGCCCAAATTGTACAATAGTACTCATGGCTGCTAGATACCCTTGGTATCTACTCGGCTTCTTGCTTTCACGGAATGTCCCCCTTGGGGCCATATGTCCCTTAGCATCCTCGAGAGTGTCCCTGAGCCATGATGGTCTCTTCCCCAGTGAAGGAGGTGGATCAATCGGGTCCATCGGTCCTTCAACATTAGGCATCGTCTCATCTTTCAGTTCTTCTTGATTTCCAGGCCTTGCTTCATGATCTTTCTGGGATCTCGGAAGATTGACTACTTTCTTCAGGGAAGCATCTTCATCAAAAGTGACATCGTGGCATATCTCCACTTCCCTTTAACCAAACACATAGACTCTATAAGCCTTTGAAGTTTCGTTGTAGCCCACAAACATTCCCTTCTTCCTAGAAGCATCCAACTTGCTCCTCTTCTCTTTCGGCACATGAAAATAAACAAGACATCCAAAAACTCTAAAATGTGAGACGTCAGGTTTCTTACCAGAGAAAACCTCTTCGGCAGTTTTGGAGTCCAATGCGAAATGCGGGCATCGATTTTGTATGTACACAACAGTGTTTGCAGCTTCTCCCCATAGAAACTTCGGTAGACCCTGGTCACATAGCATGGCATGGGCAGCTTCCACAATGGTCATGTTCTTTCATTCAGCAACGCCATTCTGCTCAGGGGTATAGACAGTTGTGGTCTCCCTCTTGATGCCAGCTTCTCTATAAAAGTCCTTGAACTCGTTTGTCTCATATTCAGTGCCATTATCGGTCTGTCGGATAGCATCACATGTCATTGCTTCCAGTGGACTTCCTCCAACCTGGTAGAGTGTATCAACTCTAGACCCAATCTTGATAGCTTCCTTGAAGCTCTTCTTCCACATGCGCACCTTTCCATCAATGAATGCCACATTGAAACCTTTGTCTTCTATGGCCGATATAGACACAAGGTTCTTCTTCAAATTTGGTACATAGAGTACATTTGCAAGCGAAGGACTTGTCCTTGAGACAAGTGGAGGGTCACAGTCCCTGTAACTTTCATGGGATATGTGGCATTATCTCCAAGGATAATTTCCAGATTGGTATCCTTCTCAACAATATCAGAGAGAGCTTCCTTGAACCCAGTGATGTGCCTTGACACACCACTATCTATCAACCAAACATCCATAGTGTCGAGTGGAGATGCAGCAGAGAAGGCAGATACAAGAATGTATTCATTTTTTTTATCAACAACATTTGATTCCTCAAACCTGGAATTTCTCGACCTTTTGAAAGATTGACCATTTTCCCCGAAGGGAGCCTTCCTTTTTCCCTTGGACCTGTTGTTCCTTTGATTTCCATTCCTTTGGTTGTTGTTGTTGTCATCACCATCGGGAGAATCCTTCTTGAAAGGACATTCTCTAGCATAGTGACCTGGCCTATGACAAGTGTAACACTTGCCTTTCTTTCCTTGGGCCCCTGCTCTTCCTTTGTTCTTTGGACCACCAAAGTTCTTCTTTCTAGAATGAGCAACGTAGGCAACATTTCCTTCATTTTCATACTCCTTCATTCTTGTCTCTTCTTGAACACATCTCGATAGTACTTCGTCAAAGTCAGGTATCACATTATTATTTAGAATGGTAGTGTTGAACACATGCCATTCGGATGGGAGCCCTCCAAGTGCAGCGAGTACCATCTCTCAATCAGCTATTGTCTCCCCAACAGCCAGCAGATTGTTCCTAATCTCGGTCAGCTTTAGAAATTATGATTGGACAAACTCATCCCTACCTTTCTTCAGATTCTTGAAGAATAGGACTTGATTCGCATTGTTGGCCTTGAACATGTTGACCAACTTATCATACATCTCTTTTGATGTGCCCAAGTCAGAGATGTAGGCCACCAGACTCTTATGAATTGAGTCCCTGATCATCAGCTTTGCTTTGATCTCCCCCTTCTTGTACTTTGTTTTGGCAGCAGCAGTAGCAGTGGATGGAGGTTCTTGGATTTTACCCTGCACATGGTCCATGACATCTTGTTCTTCCAATTTAAGATCTAATATCATCTTCCAAGCATGGAAGTCATCCTTCCTAGTCAATTTGTCATCCTCCTTGAAGCCATAGTTTGTGGAACCCATTTTCTTCTTCGGTGATTGCTACAAATTAGGGCTTGTCTTCACCTCAGCTCTGATACCATGTAAATTTATGTAGATGTTCTATGCTTGATACAACTTTACTTTCACTACAGCAATCACATAAACAATCAAGTAAAATGCTAATAGAACATACCAATAGATCAACAGAAGACAAACCAGAAACAGATAAATGTGTTGGTGCGTCACTGCCGTCAACAGGATGCTTCAACCAACAAAGTCTCAATTGGTCAGCTAACTAACAATGTCACACAACCCTCAGATCAGCCAAACAGTCAACTCAAAAGTCAACGCAGAACAGCAGTAAGTAAAAGTCAACGCAGCACGGTCTACGGTCAACCTTTGACCTCGGTTCTTGTGCCAAAATGTATGAACTGCAGAAATCGAAGTCTATGCCAAAATTCAGCTCCTTTTGACCAAAGTCAACGCTGGTCAAACCTGCGGTGGAAACCCTAGCTGCAGCAGACACTGTCTTCGTCCTTCTCCCACGTGTGAACCGCAGATTTGCCTCCAAGTAGCTTGAACCAATCAGAACTGGAGAGATAAATATGTGTGATGAGGAGATGAGTGAAATGTCCTCCAACGTTGACTTTATTTATATCCATCACTGAGGGTGTGTAACACATTTGCTGGTGTAGAAAACCTTAAAGCTGACTTGCACATATTTGAATATAGTAGAAAATAAATTCAAAATAAATGTTCTGCTCATTGGATCAAGATGATCTTTAGATCGATCTTGCACCTCTCCGAAAGAGGAACCCAATAAAAATATTGGTACCTTCATCTGAGCATCACAACATGGAGTTTGGACCTAGTTATCCAATTTTAACACACATGGATGCCAGTCACCAAGATTTTCGAATCATGTAATAAACATTCTCTGTGCTGTCAATGTTATATGTCTTTGTGCTCATTAACGAATTTCTCCTTGTGTATCTAGCTTTCTCTCCAACCGTGGATTGATGTAGTGTGATTACATGCAATAAATTAATTGCAGGAATGCTTGAATCCGCTATGATCATGGGAACCAATAAGCACGAGCCCACGTTTGCCCAATTCACTCGAACTACAGAGTACCAGTTATGCAAGGAAGTCATCGAAAAGAGGGGTTGGCCGGTTTTTCTTCAAAGGTTCCAGGGGTATAATGACGCGGTGGCATTGGCATTCACCGAGACTTTCAACGAAAAGAGGGAAAAAATTGGGAACTTGCGCCTTGAAGTCAAGGAGAAATCATTAAGTAGGGTAATTGGGCTGCCTACAGGGGGTGAACAATTTTTCAAAGGTCAATTAAGCATATCCAATTGCACAAAATTTTTAAAGCCAACATATCATTCATTGAGTTGGGCTAAGCGAATGTTACAAAGCTGCATTCAAGATCAATGGTAGTCATAGCTAACAATGATACAATGCTTTTTAACTTGTGAGGGCAGGTATGCCATTATTTTTCTATATCATAACAAACTGTTAATGCATCTTATTGAAGACTGCTAAGTAGATATTCCTCATTTTTTAAAACTGAGTTTGCACAAGATGGCTAGAGGGGTTCAATCCGAAAGTAAGAAGACATGAACTACACTTTATCATCACAGCCTAATTAAAATCGTGGTTGTGTTTGAATTCAGTAAGAGGAAGAAGTCTTGGGAAGTCTTCTTCACAGAGAATTTTCCATGAGAGGAAACTCAGGTGAAATGGAGGCAAAGACCTGTAGGCAAATTGTGAAATCAAAAATGGAAATCCCTGCTTTTACTTCCAAAACTACTTCACCCAGTTCACTTGCTCAATCTGCCTCACTCCCCCCTGAGAATTCCAAGAGGCCAAACCCTTCCTTTAGCTATGAAGTTGGACCTTCAAAGAGGCAGTTAGGAAAACGAGGAAGAGATACCTTGTCCCCTACTGAAAAGCTGGTTGAAATGCCCTCAAAGCCCCCAGTTCAACAAGGTCACAAGCCCAAGTCCAGAAAAATCTTAATTCATGCTCATAAATCCTCAACTCCCATTTTAGAAACTGTCACACCAGATAGAAGAAGGACCAGGAGCATGGGTAAATCTCCTCACACTACTACTGATCCTCAGCATGTTTTTGTGACCTCATCCCTTGATTTTGCCACTCCATCTTCCTCGTCTTTCCCCAAATTTCCTTCACCACCCCATCAGTTTCAAATTCCAGATGACATTGCCCAAGATTTACACACTTTCACCCCCACTCAACCTTCAACAAGCCTAGAACAGCAAGACCCTGCTCTGAAGCAGAGTGTGGGCCATATGCCAGAAGGGAGTCATTCTCAGCAGTCAACAGCTCCAACAAAGATACATGTTCCTCATGATGAAGAAAATTTTAAGATAAGATCAGTAAGGCTTCAGAAGAAAATTGCTAAACTGAGAGACAAGGCCCACAAGTTCGAGACATTATTTCAGTATGTTAGCAAGGCAAACGATCAGTTGAAAGATGAAAACCTCAGGTTGTATGCACAAAATGATGAGCTTAGAAGGAAAGATAAAAGGCTTAGAACATGGAAAAGATCCAGCCCTCGGCCTGCAAAGAGAACAAGTGCTCAAAGATTGGTTGTACAATTTACAAAATGCTCAGTCTCATTCAGAAAAAGTCTTGTGGAATTGGCCAAAGCAACTTCCCTTTGATCAGACATTGATGCCTTAGATGCATGAGGGCATGCATCAGATTAGGCGTGGGGGAGATGTTGAGCCCCTCTTTTGTCTTCATTTCTTCACCTTCCCTACCATTTTTAACTTTGTTTTGGACAATTATGTACTCCTTTATTCCCTTTTTTATCCTTCATATGGCCTAAATCTCATCAGCTATCACCTAAGGTAAAAAGCATTACAAGTAGAATTATTTTAACTATTCTATGGTTAAGTTAGGTAGTTGAAGTTGCATGCTTGTGTTAACTCATCACTATGGGATATAGTTGTGGAATTTCTCCTACAGGACTCATTCAGCTAAAAGAAGCATGAACGTTGGCACCTAAGCTCGATTTGGAAGAATTGTACTTCCCCAATCATACTCTAGGCAATGTTCCAGCGTACTCAAGGCTTGATGTTCCAGCTCAACATTCCAGCATACTTGAAGCTCGATGTTCCAGCCCAATGTTCAACAACTTTTCATAGGTTCTATGAGATGACCAGCTAGCCATTTTTCTAGGAATTGGGCTCAGCTCGATGACCTCTAGAAGCACCCTTCCAGATCAATATGCAGTTATGCTAGAAAGAGGGTAGTTTGAGAATTAGTTATCTCAAGTAGAGCGTAATGCTAAATATGAATAGTTCATAGGATTTTCACATCGTTTGGTTTCAACAATTTTCTATGTACAGAAGTTGTGTTATTTTATGAATATCACTCTGCCTATAAAGGCTGAGATATGTAATATGTCTAGCTAGCGAGCATTGTGATTTGATTTTGCCATCAAACTTGAACACTGTAACTCTATTCTCCAGTAATTAAGCTTAAGTTTGCAATCTGTCATGGTGTGTTATTGATCGAATTTTGGAATGTTATGGAGTTCATAAGTTCCTGAAGCAGTTTCGTTGAAGCGTAGTTAGTTCCTGTAAGTTTCAAGCTTCTCCGGGTGTGGCAAGGGTCCAACACAATCTGGAGCAGCTTCTGTAAGTGTATGAGTAGGTAATTCGTGTGTGTGTTTTGATTAATTTCGCATCTTAGTTTACAGTGGCTCTTAACAAATCGATTTTACTTTTGATTTCAATTAGCTATTCATGTGTGTTAATGTTGGATTGGGTTTCAATTGGAGAAACGATTTCATGTGCTGGTCCCAACTAAACAAGTTAAATATAAATGTTGAGGGTTACGCAGTGAAGGGTTTCGAGAATTGTTTGCTATAGGTGTGTGTTCAATATTTACAAGCTTTGCTTTGATTGCCTTACATTTAAACTTTGCCAGTATTCGTTTTATATACGCAGAGATTTAAATTGTTGATATTATCATTTAAAATCACTAAGAATCTAAATAAGTATCCCCTTGTGTGTTTCCAAGCGAATGAACTAAATTGAAAACAAGCCTCTGCATTAACGAGTGTAAATCGAACAGAGCATGGTTGAATTCATGTGGTTTTAGAGTTTCATTACTAAATTTGTAAAGGACCGTAGCGTTTCAGTGATAGAGTAAGGGTTTCGTATTCCTGGCATACAAATTTGGCACAAATTTCATCTTCACAGTGTGATTTTGTTATAATGAATCAATTCTGGAAAATGTGTTTTTGATCTTGTCGATATCATTTCTGAATTGTCACAGAGAGTGAGAGTGCGTTAGGGATAAAAATTAGATCATATGTATGAATGTGAGTTAGATCGAAAGCCTGTAGCCACCATTCGAACTCGATCTCAGAGCTAATTTGACGATTTCTTGAAATTGTGTTGGCACTGTAATTTGTCTTCATTTGTGAAACAGAGTGTTAGTTTAGGGATTGATCAAGCATAAAAGAAGTTTATATGTCATTCAAAGTAGAAGTGTAGTCTTTCATCGCCTTGCTTTGTGAGATCTAGAATAGAGTTGATAGGCTCTGTCATTTGTCATCTAAACTAGCACTAGGATTCCATAAGTTTATTTGATTTCAATAGTGAGATATCTTAAAGCTTGTGAGAGGATTTCCAGAGTGTATTCTCAGCTTGTTTAATTGAGTCAAGGTATTTAGGTTAATTCTCAGTGCCAACATTCATCTCTGCTTATCATTAAAAGCATTGAGTCAGTGTGGAGACTACTTTAGGATTTCAATTTGAATTTAAAATTCAAATGCAAAATTAGTTGAATTGTGTTTGTTAGTAAATTAGGTCTTGAGTTCCTCTATAAACTGTAGAAGCAAATTAGGGTTTTTAGTCTCGCATGTAATCTTGAATTTCTAACTCATGAGTGAAGTTTGATTAAGTGATTTTAGTTGTTTCAAATTCCAGTCTTTACAATTCAGTTTGTAAGTGTCTTTTCATTTGGGACTCCGGAGCAGTAGGTAGATTAGCTAGATTGCAATTTGATTGAAATGATTGAATGATTGCCAATTGTGATTCTCACTAGCATTGTGATTGAAACCTTAGTTTCCAAATTAAAATAGTTTCCATTACAATACCTTAGTACAGTGTGTGTGCTTGTTGGATATCAAAGAAGTGTGCCTTATCTTTTCGTTAAGAAAACAGAGTATTGGTTGCTGAAGATTTTAGATGAGTTTGATAGAACATAGTTTCGAGATTTGATTTATGTTAATTGCAATTGTAGTCTAGTCTTCCAAGTACAGTTCTGTGTGTCTAAACAATTCAGAGTTGTCTCATTTGTTCTTAAGGGAAAAATTAGGGTTTGATGATTGAAATTGTCATAGAGTAGGTAATATACATGTAGATTGATTGAGTCTAAAAGACTAAGTTGTTCACTCTGATTGGTAAGTGTATGAGACAAGCATTCAAATCAGTTTCGATGTCACAAACCTTTTGCTTGTTATTAAGACAATGGAATTGATGTGAAGCATTCTCATCCTAGGGTTTGAGTGAAGGAACAATTAGTAAGTGTGAAATTGATTGTGTGAACATAAGATCAACTTACAGATACACTTACATTGAATTCTTCAATTTCTTTCAACTGTGACTTGTAAAAGCTAGAATTAGGGTCTTAGGATTTTTTATTTAAGTGTTGAGTTGTTGGATTGAAGAATACAATTTGCTGAAACTAGGCATTTGTTTTGAAGTAGAACTTATGGCAATTAGGTTTTATTGAATCCAGATTCCAGTTCAATCAGGAGATAGATTAAATTTCCAAAGATTTTAAGTGTTCAAATTGGATTTGATTATTGATTTTGTTTATAGTGGTAAGACGAATTGATTTCTTTTCTGCAAGTTGTGTGTTCGTCAGTGTTTGTGTGCCCATTTCTTAGTTGATCATTATAAAGGAATCATTCAAACTCCGACTCAGAAACTGAATCTAGAAAGCGCAGTGCAGCTCGTGTTTACGAGCCTGGATTGACATATGAATATTGGAGGTTTAATCAACAATTACTTCTCCCAACGCCCTCCATGATCTGGTCTACATCTCCCCATCTACTGTGAAAGACCTGAGCGGCCTGACTCCTCACATGCCAACGGAAATGACACTATTGCGCCTATCCTTTATAGCTCCAGTGTCCAATATACCAATGGGAGAGAAACATCTCCATGTAATACCCTGGCTGGTGGGTTGTCGATGCCACCTCCTCCTACCAACTCCCACCAAAGTAGGCTAATCACCCTGTGACTCCATGCACAGTCCATATGTCGAGACAACTCATGAAATGTGTCTTTCCCCCTGTCAAACCATCCTGGGACTAGTGTTGTCCGGGGCTCTGATGGATATCTGAACATGTTTGTGTCCCTAAACATCAGATCCATCGCACAACTACTACCACCACCTACTGACTCAATGCTGTGATGGGAAATCCCCCCTGGGTCCCAACAACAGTCTGGCTCTCGTGTCCCTCTGGAAATCCAGGGCCTCTGTTGAAATGTGGCCATAGATGTATCAAAACGCCTAGCTTGCTCCATCAGGTACCAGCTCAGTACTCTCGCCATCCAATCCCAAAGGAGGGATCGAATATACAATCCTTTGTGGAAGGAACAAGCCCTCTAAGCTAATGTGGTATCATGCTCAGCTCATGTCGCTCAATCCTGCTAACCTGGCCATCCCCTCGGGCACGTCTAGGCAAATCTGCCTCCCTCAATCCAATGCATAAGAGTGAGCTAATAACGCTATAGACCTCGTCAGTGTCTCTGAAGTGAACTGTGTTAAAAACCCAACGTGTGGCCTCTTTGTTGCCCCGCATCAATGGCTAGTCCAAAGGATGGTTGCACATCCTCTTCCACCATGGAATCAACATAAGCCTCCAACTGCTCCACCATAGACAACCCAACACGCAAGACATGTTCACTAGTCAGCTGCAGGTGATTGTCATCCGGCAACTCTGTCATAGACCTAGAGGCCTTTGTACCTATCGGCTCCTCAACAATGGTGGAGATGTCTTCCGACACCTCATCAACCTGTGGTGTGTTGCCATCACCTAAGAACAAGGTCACAACCACGGATACCTCATCAATGGATACCTCAACAATGGATGGTGACTCATCAACGAGTGTATGCTTAACTGTCTCCTTGCCAACCATGGCCCCTTCAACTATTATTTCTTCTTATTCCTTAATCCACCTCACTATCCCTGCATAATTCCACAAAATTCCCACTGATTTTTGCATGTCTCTTAGTTCACATAAATCCCAAAAAGAGAGGGACACTTGAATGCCATGTCCCAACGATTGGTATGCCTGCCAATAACTCCACAACAGTGGCAATAATGTCTTGCCATCTTGATGCATTACCCATAATTATGGGCATAGTGGATTTGTTGTATAAATGAGAATGGTCTTGATTCCCAATTGTTGCATGAATCAGGTGCTTCCCCACATCAACCATCATTTGTTGCACACTAATCACCTCATTCAAGGTTACTTCCATGGTGTTTGAGTTTAAGCTTTCTTGGGATCCCATGATTTCTTAGTTTTTTATTCTGGTCTTGTCATAAAATAAAGGGTTTCCCATAGGCTGAGCCAAGATTATGCTCTAATACCATTGTAATATTCCTAATGGTAAATTACAGGAATAACAGGCATATAAAGACATAAAAATGAACAACAATAAATACACGCAATCAAAACACCATTGAGCCAACTAAACTGCGCTGAGCCATTTTATTAATTTGACAAAATGTGTACAAGATTAGGTGTTGGAATGAAGGCACTTGGGCCTGCTCAATGCAAGCTAGAGAAACCCTCTGAAATATGGCTAGAATCCCTCACTGTTGGTACACTGCTTGGCTGAAACTCTGTGTTGTCACTGGCTAGAAACACTGCTGCTACTCCGGTTGATCTGCTTTTTGGGCATGTTATGTTACTCAGAAAATTTTGGGATTTGAACCACGAGCTCTACTCAAGAAACCCACGAAAACCCAGAAAGGGTTTGCCCAAAGCTTGACACCAGAAATTGGCCCTCTTGGGCTTAGCTCTCTAAACTGCTAGGCAATTTAGTCCTCCTAATAAAACTGTTGTTGGATGCCACCAAAATGCCTAGGAAATCCTTGTTAGAAGGCTCCAAGCCTTCCCACCAAATCTCCTGCAAAAACTCCACTCACTCCCCAACTCCCAGAGTGACTTCCTAGAGGGACTGCGCAACCTCTGCGTTGATGATATTGTCTTTGTGCTACTGATACTGCCTTTGTGCTGTTGATGAAGGGACTGTGTTGTAGAAGAGGCTCATTGTTGTTGAACTAATAAAACTATGGTGAAGCACCTTCCTTGGGTTGGCACTCGAAGTCCCCCGCAGTGAAGGCTGGGATCTCTGCTCGAAGACATTTGTGCATTAAACAGCATATGCAGACTTGGCTCACTGCTCAAGCGTGCTCTGTCAAAAGACAATTCGAAATAGATGAATGAATGCCAAGAATGTGCCTCATGCTTCCTATTTATCCAAGGTTACCCAACGTTCTCTTGGGCCCCACCTCGTGCCTTTAGCCTCCAATAAGCACCAATAACTGTGTTGTCTCTATGTGGGCCGCAGCTTCTCCTCATTGGGCCCCATCCTCCATTATTGCCGCAATATTTCACCTCAACCTAATGTCTAGAGGCCTATTATAGTTGCCTAATTCTAATTGTGGGCCCCCCAAATCCACATTTCCTAAGTCAAAACTATAATAATATCAAAATTGGCCAAATTAATATTCCGGTTAGCAGAATTGCTAAACAGGGATATTACAGTGTGAATCTTCTAGAAAAAGACGGAGATCAAGTCAAGTTAATCTTAACCGTTCATTAGCGATTTAATCTCGGTCGTTGAAGTCTTAACGAGAAGATTATAAGGACTTGATGGGCATTTGGAAAAATACATTGAGTGAGTCTAGAGATCGATTTTCTCAAGTGAGCAGTGCTCAACAGCGAAAAAGAGCATCGAGTTGATTCAATTGCAGCGAGGGGCAATGATAGTTCCGGTTAGAAAGTCTTTTCTTGAGCCGGGAATACATAGCAGAGAAGGCAAAGAAGAAGACGCAAAAGAGGCAACATAGCAGCTACGCATAGGCAGCGCTGCAGCCTTGAGGAGTTCAGTAATTTTGTTGAGGATCAGTCAGATCTAGTGCCGGAGTGTCGAGGTGTGAGACCAGAGGGGCCAGAAGATCAAATCTAGCCACCAGAAGATCCGACAGAAGGAGCTGATGCAGTTTCTAGCCAAGGTGACACAGATCCACGCAAAGGCAACGTGGGGCTATTCAGTTCAACGTTGGGTCAGTTTTGGATCTTGAGTGTTAGTGTGAGGACATTTTCTCACTAATTCTCTGTCAGTAATTTTCTCTCTATGGATGGCCAGTAAGGCATCCTAGTTGTATTTAGAACTTCTGCTTAATAATATCGAACCCTCATCTGCTGCACCGGTTTTCCTGCAATGGGTTTTTCCGGGGACTTAGTCCAAAAATAACAGTGTCATGTGTGTTATTTTCTTTCCTCATATCTTGTTTCTGCATTTAATTTCCGCAATTTATTCAAGTAAAGGTTGTAGTGTGATGTATTCAGTGTTTGCCGTAGATAACTACAAATAAATTGTTAGCTAAAAGTTAACAATTAGATGAATATTTTCTAGTTGCTGCAATAGGATTTCGGTGTAGGAATTTTGATAGTTTTCCCTTCAGGGTTTTTCCAGGGTCGTGTTGACTAAAAACTAGTGTCCAAAAATTTGTGTATGCATGTGAAATTTTTATTAGTTGAAAGTGAAAGAGAAAGAGTAGTGGTAGCCTTTTAGTGTTTTAATTGCAATTTGTATTCAAGTTTAAATATCAGCAATCAACCATGGGATGTGGGCATTAAACTTGTTATGCAAAACAAATTGTAACAAGGTGGGCTACAGGACACTAAAATTTCTACACCCAGTAAAACATTCTTTACCTGATCCATTGTCCTCCAGCCAAAGAAAACTCTGATATACTGCTCAACCATATGTGGTAAAATGGAATCACTCTATCATCTACTATAGTTATGTGACTTATGTCCTTGGGCCAAGCCACATGGAAACAAGCACAAGCAATTCCCAACTATTCTAGTCTATGAAATCAATTAGTGTTATGTTGGAAGAATTCTTGTTATTGATGTCAAAGGGAACACTATCTCAAGAAGCAAATCACTTAGGCTTGCAAAGGACCTCCAGTCCTTTCCAATGAGTATTTACTCACCTCCTAACTCCCACTCGTTGATGAGATATTGAATTTACAAAATTAGAAACCCATATTTTGTCAGCCTACATAAGTCGGCCTACAACTCAAGTCGGCCCTCCCCAACAGACATGTCGTTTCACCCATGCTCAAACTTGTATTAATAGACATAACAACTCCTCATTTCACCTACTCAACTTGGTCAAGTAAGCAAAAAAGAACTCGGACCTGTAGGAGGACAAGAAGAGGTTCACAACTCGTGAACCAGGAATAGAAGTGAAGGAACATATGGTTTGTCTTGGTTTTGTCTGAAACAAATTTCTGTGGTTTTACATGGTTTCTTGGATCAATCTTGGGCATACATTTCTGTCTCATTAGGGAATTTTGAGGTCTAAAATGGGCCTCCTAAGGAAATTATAAAATAGTAGTGGAAATAATAAAATAAGATTTGATTACATCATCAAATTTTAGAGGGAAAAAAGAAAAAAGTACATTTTCAACTCTTATTTTCAACTTATCTCCCAAAGTTTTTACTCAAATTTCGAGCGAGAGTACTCGTTGGATGCAAAATTTAATTCTTCATCCAAGGAGTACCCATGTTGCATAATTTCGATGAGTCTTGTTACACAAAAAATGAGAGATACATGAAAAAAGTGATTGCAATCACTTTTTTTTATGTATTTCTCATTTTTTGTGTAGCAGGGTCCATCGAAAGTATGCAACATGGGTACTCCTTGGATGAGGTATTAAATTTTGCATCCAATGAGTACTCTCGCTCGAAATTTGAGTAAAAATTTTGGGAGATAAGTTGAAAATACGAGTTGAAAAAATAGTTTTATTATTTTATTATTTTTTAATCTTTTTACCCTTTTACTTAAAAAATGGTGAATCATCCCCCATGGTTGACATCATCATCTTGAATCCTCTTGGTTCTTATAAAGTTTATTTTCGTTGTACATTTTTCTTAGGAGGTCCATTTTAGACCTCAAAATTCCCCTAATGTCTAAAGCAGGCCTACTCGGCATCTTGGAGCACATTTACAGCTCTCTCTTGAAGATTGATTTCGACCTCCTCTTGGAGTGGATTATAAGCCTGTGATTGGGTCTATGTTTGACCAAAGACTTTGGCCCCCTATCACCTATACAGACCTTGGCTCTATGAAGAACTTTTGGCCTGTACAGAGCTCGATCTCGTGACGGAAATCGGCTTGAGGTTGGGACAGAACTCGATCTATGGAAAGACACAAAACTTGGGTTGTGGAAAGGGCAAATTTTGGATTAACAGAACTCGGACCATTTTTTGATCCTATATTGGCACTAAATGGTAAACTCGGACTTATGGGTAACTGATCTAAAGCAGACTTGGAAGCTTATATTGGAAAGCATGTTGGAGCCACCATTGAATTATCTTGTGCAGACCTTTGAGAGCTTGTTCAGGTTTTGTGTATTTTGGGTAGCATCAGTTGTGCTCTAGGTCCCAAATTTTGAGGAAGGACTAGAGTTCACCTGATCTACAAGAACCAGAAATGGATTTGGGAAATTTCATCTGGTTTAGGAGATATTAAATTAATTAATTATTTTAATGTATTTCCTAAGTTAAAACTTAGGAAAATAAAATAATTAAAGTGAATTTAATTAAACATGTGATGAAATTGTCTTAAGTTTAAAGTCACACATATCAAGTTTTCTTTTAATCTTAGCCATTGATTAAAGATTTAATCTTGGTCGTTGATTTGTCAACGAAAAAAGTATAAAGGAAAGGCTTGGGGTCATTTGTAAGACACACAGAGGCAGAGCACTGAAGCTAAGCTGAGATTCTAGGGCGGGGTTGCTAAGAATTCTCAAGTGTTTCAGTTGCAAAGAGGGGAATTTAGACCAAGGGAATGATCTAATCTCGGGGTCTAGAATACACAAGAAGCAGAGAAGAGATCAGGAAAGACAGCGCAGAGGAAGGCAACGACAGCAGCAGACGGCAGCAACAGCAGCAGCAGACGGCAGCAGCAGAAGCAAGGACAGCGTGATCTTCAGGAAACCCTTCACGGGTTACACAGAGACCCTTAGGGGCAGCGTAGTGACTGTGTCACCGAGTCTGGGGTAACGCAGTCCCTTCTAGTGACAGTGTTGAGCATTTGAAGGCCTTCAGAGGCTGACGTAGTGTCTTTCAGGGGCAGATCTGGGGTTTCTAGGCCTAGATATGGTTGAGTTCAGTAAAATCTCGTTTGAGGGTGTGGATCAGTCAGTATTGTTGGTCTTAGATCAGCCAGGTGTTGCAGATCTAGAGTTTTCTCTGCAGGGTTTTCTAGATCTGGAACCCAGAGTTGTGTATTCAGAAATATTCTTAATAATAGAGCCCTCCAGCAACCAGAGACCGGTTTTCCCACATTGGGTTTTTCTGGGGACAATTTGTCCAGAAATAACTGTGTCACTTTGTCTATGTGTGCATGTGCTTAATCTAGATCTGAATTGGTAGAGATCTGTTATGTGTTTTGCTTTGATGTTAACTTGAATTTATTCAGTTGATAACTTATATAAGTAGGAGAAGCTTAACCGAATAAACAGAAATAATTTATGCATAAGAATTAAGATTCAGAAATTTCTACATGGCATCAGAGAAATTGCAAATCTAGAAGGGTCATCAGCTGAAGCATCTGAAGGATCTAGCTGCAGAAAGCAGTTGGAAAGGCAGTAGAAAAGTAGATTTGAAGGGACAGCGCAGATTTCAGGAGGAGATTCACACAAAGGGAAGGGTGACGTTGTCCAGTGCTATGTCCTAGCAAGCCCACGCAATTACTGTGCAGGGGCAGCTCAAAAACAACGCTGGTTGGGTCTGAAGCCAGCCAGTGTGATTTAGATCTGAATCTGTCAGATCCAGAAAAAGTCTGCAGAAAAGTTGCAGAAATTCAGAAGAGCTGGTGGGGTTAAACTTCTGAAGTTTTCAGAATTTTAACCTTAGCACAAGTGACAAAGTTTGGGAAGAGATCAGCTTCTCAGAGAGTTTCTTTCCAAAGGAAACTTGCAGTTTGGTCAAAGGATCAAAGAAGAAGCTGAATCATAGTTGATTTGGTAGATTTCCAAGGAGGGAAATCAAGTGTCAGAGGGAGCAAAGGGTTCACAGTTCGAAAAGGACCCTAGTTCCAAGATCTCTAGCATAGAGAAGAGAAGCTTCGACACATTCTGAGCAGATGGCTCCTCATGGACTAGGTGATCAGGATAGGCTAGAGGGCCTCTCAAACTTTTCGGTATGGAAAGCTAGGATCCTGATTGTCCTAGAGGCAGATGGTCTAAGAGATCATGTAGAGCAAACCCTAGCCACACCGACAGATGCAAATCTCCTAAGGAAGCATAGAGAAGCTGCTGGGCATGCCAAGCGGTTGATAATGGACAGTATCAAGGATCATATTGTGCCACACATAGCTGAGAAGAGGACAGCTAATGAGATGTGGAAGCCCTTGACTTCCCTATACGAGGGAAAATCAGCCCAAAGAAAGATGTTGTTGGAGGCCCAAATGAGGTCATTCATGATGACCAAGGGAGAAGACATCGAACATTTCCTCTTCATATTGCAGTCAATCAGGGATCAGCTGACTGCAACAGGTGCAATCGTAGATGATGCAGTGATAGTCAGGACTACCCTCAATTCAGTCACGGATGAGTAGGAAACCTTTGTCCAAAGTATCTTGGGCGGAGCGGAACTCCCAAATTGGGACAGCTTGTGGTCGATCCTGCGGCAAGAAGAACTACGAAGGTTCACCAAGAAGCAGCACAGCCCTGCGTTGAGCAAGGTTAAGAAGGAAGAGGAGGAAGATGCAGCCTTGGCATCGAAGAAGCAGCCAAAGAAGAAGAAGGATCTTTCTAAGATCAAGTGCTTCCAGTGTGGCGAAATGGACATTTTGCCAGCCATTGTCCAGAAAAGAAGAAGGACAAGGAAGCACCTTCTTCCAAAGCAGCGGTGGCAGATGATGGGTCCGGAGATGATGTAGCCATGAGTGCTCATGAAGCACGGAGGTGGGGTGACATGGACATGTAGAGGAGCTACATGGAAGTAAGGTGGGATCCTTAAGCAGCTCATTTCTTGGATCACAAGCGAGCTACGACAGCCTTAAGACAGTAGCGGGACAAGTGGAGCAGTGAGTGCATAGATCATAGATGAGGCATAAGCAGAGGCAGATCTGGAGGCTGGGAGGAGCAACACAAAGCATAGCAGCAGCAGCGTAGAAGCAGTAGCAGCGCAGCGGCTGACGTGACTTCAGCAGCGTAGTGCAGTACTGCTTACGCGGTGCAGAGCTATAGCAGCACAGAGAGCTTCAGAGGGACAGCGCAGTGCAACAGCAGCGTGATAGATTTCAACACAAGGAGTTGATGTGACTTCAATAGTGCAAAGGGAGTCTGATTACGCAGGCAGAGTTGTAGCTGTGCATCGTTCTTTAGATGCCAGCATAGATCTGTAGCCTATGGAGCTTCAGTGATGAGGATGCAGCCCATCTGACTTGTCTGTCAAAGATTGGGTAGGAGATTCAGTTGTTTCTCTCAACAATTGAAGTTCCAGTGCAGAAGATCAGCAATGGCAGTGCTATGAGCAGCACAGATGCAGCATATTGAGAGGGAGCTGCAATACAATGTTTGTAGTGGCAGTGGCAGAGTCATGGGCAGAAGTATAGAATGGCAGCAGCAGTGCAGAGTTGACTGGCAGGAGGCCAAGCTTCAACAGCATAGAACCAGTGCCCAAAATCATGTAATGCATAAGTGTGATGTATTGCTAGAGCACACCTTTGATGCTAAGAGGGAGTGTTGAGATTTTGTGTGTTTGGGGCAGCATCAGTTGTGCTCTAGGTCCCAAATTTTCAGGAAGGACTAGAGTTCACCTGATCTACAAGGCCCAGAAATGGATTTGGGAAATTTCATCTGGTTTAGGAGATATTAAATTAGTTAATTATTTTAATGTATTTCCTAAGTTAAAACTTAGGAAAATAAAATAATTAAAGTGAATTTAATTAAACATGTGATGAAATTGTCTCAAGTCACACGGATCAAGTTTTCTTTTAATCTTAGCCATTGATTAAAGATTTAATCTTGGTCGTTGATTTGTCAACGAGAAAAGTATAAAGGAAAGGCTTGGGGTCATTTGTAAGACACACAGAGGCAGAGCATTGAAGCTAAGTTGAGATTCTAGGGCGGGGTTGCTAAGAATTCTCAAGTGTTTCAGTTGCAGAGAGGGGAATTTAGACCAATGGGATGATCTGATCCCGGGGTCTAGAATATACAAGAAGCAGAGAAGAGATCAGAAAAGACAACGCAGAGGAAGGCAGCGGCAGCAGCAGCAGAAGCAAGGACAGCGTGATCTTCAGGAAACACTTCAGGGGTTACGCAGAGACCCTTAGGGGCAGCGTAGTAACTGCGTTACCGAGTCTGGGGTAACGCAGTCCCTTCCAGTGATAGCGTTGAGCATTTGAAGGCCTTCAGAGGGTGACGCAGTGTCTTTTAGGGGCAGATCTGGGGTTTCTAGGCCTAGATCTAGCTGAGTTATGTAAATCTCATTTGAGGTTGTGGATCAATCAGTATTGTTGGTCTTAGATCAGCCAAGTGTTGCAGATCTAGAGTTTTCTCTGTAGGGTTTTCCAGATCTGGAACCCAGAGTTGTGTATTCATAAATATTCTTAATAATAGAGCCCTCCAGCAGCCAGAGACCAGTTTTCCTACATTGGGTTTTTCCAGGGACAATTTGTCCAGAAATAACTGTGTCACTTTGTCTATGTGTGCATGTGCTTATTCCAGATCTGAATTGGTAGAGATCTGTTATGTGTTTTGCTTTGATGTTAACTTGAATTTATTCAGTTAATAACTTGTATAAGTAGGAGAAGCTTAACCAGATTAACAGAAATAATTTCTGCATAAGAATTAAGATTCAAAAATTTCTACAGAGCTGTCAGAGTTGTCTTTTGTAGCAGAGATTCATCCTTGAAGAGAAGACATCCTTTTTGTTGCGACTACTAAAGAAATCATAGTCTTGGATTAAACCTTATCTCTGTTGTATATCTTTGTAGTGTATCAAACTTGTGGGGGAAGCCTGAGGCCTTGGAATCTTTGTCATCAAGCCTAGTGAAGCAACTCAAGATTGATGTTGACCTTGAATTAGTTGTTACACATTTGGAGTTGATACTATAGCAAGACATTTAAAGTATTCCTTGTGCAAACATGAAGAACATTGGAGACACTTTCAATAAATCTTGAAGCCTTGTTGAGTTGACCTTGAATTGAAACATACTTTGAAGTATCTTGGAGGCCATTTTTCGAAGCTCTAGAAGCATTTGTTGAAGTAGATCTTGGAGGCCATTTTTCGAAGCTCTAGAAGCATTTGTTGAAGTAGATCTTGGAGGCCATTTGTAGAAGCTCTAGAACTATTTGTTGAAGTAGATCTTGGAGTAGTATGTGAAGTGTTGTTGGAGCAGTATTGGAGACATCCTTGAAGCACTGTTAGAATATTGTTAGAGAAATCTTTCAAGTCTTGTTGAAGAAGCTTTTCAAAGACTTGAAGCAGCATTGAAGCCCTTGAAGGATTGAAGTAAATTGAGAGGATTGGAGTCCTCATTCAAGGTTGGAGCCTTGAAAAAGGCCAGGTTGGATCCTGGATTTATAATTGAGGATTGGAGTCCTCATATGAGGTTGGGGCCTTGTGAGAGCCCAAGTTGGAGCCTAGATTTGGAGTTGAGGATTGGAGTCCTCATTCAAAGTTCCTTGAAAGAGTCAAAGATTTTGTTGTACAAATTGAAGCTTGAGTTTTTTGTATAAGAGGATTGAAGTTATCATTATTCTCATTATTTTCATTTTAATAAAATTATTTCTTTTGTTGTACATCTTGTCTTTTGGTTTAACTAGTGATATTAACAAGCATAATTTAACAATAGTAAAGAAATACAAATTCACGTCCCCCCCTACCCCCCCGCCCCCTCAGTATTTACAACAATTGGTATCAGAGCCAGTACCTTCAAGCACAGCCTAATAGTTATAAGGTAGATCCTATGAACACCAATGGCAAAGTCAAGAAGGAAAGGCTCCAAACCTTCTGAAGACATCTCCTCCTCAGTCATGAAATAAGAAGTAAATCAAGTTGGCAAAGCTCCCTCGTTCGATGGAACAAACTACATGTCATAGAGCAACAAAATGGAGTTATTTTTTATGGCTCTTAGCTGTGAAGTATGGAAATCAGGTTTTATTGGAGACACAACTATAGATGAGTCAAAAGAATATAATACAAAAGCAATGGAAGCAATCTTGAGTGGTCTATCAGATTTTGTAAAAGGCAAGGTGGGTCAATGTTCTTCAACTAAAGGACTTTAGGAAAAGCTACAAAAACTTCATGAAGAATTTGGTTTTGTGCCTACTAAACTAGAACTAGAGCATGTAGAACAAGAGCACAAGGATGATCATGAATCAAAGGAAGTAGATGAAGGCATCAAAAACATGAAAGACGTTGAAGAAAAGGCTGAAGTAAACCTTGAAGAGGAACTATTGGTTGCTCTAGAAGAAATAATTAGAATAAGAAAATAAAATAAAGGGATTAAAGAAAAAAATCAAGACCTTGACCATACAAAGGAAGAAATTGTTCTCCTAAGGCTCCAAGAAGAACAAAGATCCAAGGACTTTAGCAAGCTTGAAGCAAAATTGCATCAATAAGAGAAGAGACATGTGTTGGAAAATCAAGTATGGCAGCTTATTAAAACAATTCTTCTTATCCTTGATAAAAGTTTATGAACTTATTTAGCTTCTTATTGTTCTTTATTAAATTATTTTCATCAAATAATTATCAAGAGCATAAACCATGAAGATCACAAAAGACAATGGACACAAGATGTAGGCTCCAAGCCAAGGCAAAACCCCTCCAAGGGGCAAACCCAAAAAAAAGCTCTTCTTCTTATAGAATCAGTTCAAATGAGAATTCCAAGACGCTCAAGCCAAAGTCAAGACCACCTCCAAGCACCATGTCAACCCTCCAAAAAAATGCTTCTCAAACAAGCTTAAGTCAACAAGGTCAAACCTCAAATATTCCACTTTAGTCAACTTTTCGATCCTGCAACGTCAATCTACAATTCGGCCTGCAATCTTCGATTCTGCTACCACTGCAGAAACCCTAGTTTTCTTGTACGAGTCAGCTCTTCAAGGAATTCACAGAGTCAACAAAATTCAACCTTCCAAAATTCTGCTCCAAACATATTTTCAGCCTTCTTTATGAAGTCTAATTTTCGCTCCTGCAATTTTTGATCTACCAAAATCTATAGAAACCCTAGCTTCGCAAGTGCGAGAATGCAAGCCTAAGATTCAAATCTTCTGCTTTTCTTTTACTTTTTCTTGCTTCTTTGACTTTCCCTCTTCTTGTACTTCTTCTTCTTGCTTGAGATCGAACTACAGAAGTGTGTATTTCAAATGAAGTCGAAATGGTCTTATATATACGTATCTGTGGAGGTTGAATAGCCTCAAACTTAGGCCAACTTGAAAGGACAAGGCCGACTTGGTCTTGGAGGTCCAATTTGACTTTCTAGACTAGAATAATATCTTTTACATGTTATAACTTTCCCAATGGGGTATTATACAAATGATAATGACTCATTTGACTCAAGAAAAATATTCTTTTGACTTGACATACCCTGGAAGCTAAGTTGCAGGAAATGTAGGGTAGGGGTCCGTTTCCGCCCTAAAACGAAACAGAAACGCGTTTCCCCGTATTGTGCCTGGAAACGCGTTTCCATCCATACTGGGCTGTTTCCTGTGGGGGAAACGTGCCCAATACGGACGGAAACGCGTTTCCAGGCTGTACGGGCGTGTTTCCGTCGTTTCAACTTAATTTTTTTTGCTTTTTTTAGGGTTCGTGTGTTTTATTATTTCATTAATTGTGGAAAGTGTCTCTCGCTTCTAATGATCAAGCCTATGGCCCTAGTATTTATATGTGATTCATGGTAATGTTAAATTCTTAAAGTAAAAGGATGAAAATGAAATCCTTTTACTTAAATTTTTAACATTACCATGAAATGACCCAGGATGTTTGAGAGTGGTTCCGACCTCATTGGATTTCATATGGAGAAAGTAGAATTTTAGATCTCATTCAAAATCCAGCAGATTTATCAGTTTTTCAAGATTTTAGGATTGGATGATTGCAATGTTTCCATCAAATTTTGTGATGTATTAGGGTATGGAACTCATATTTAATCAAGAGCACCAATCCCTCTATGTACCTTGATGTTAGTGACATCGATTGTCAAACTCCTCTATCATGACCCTACTAAAAATGTACCCATCGCTCAAACAAAACCTTGACTTGACATGCTCATAGTTTTTATTGTACTTGCAGCCTCATATATATAATAAAGGCTGATTTTGAGATTTTGATATTTTGGATATTTCGATACTGCTATTTTTATTATGTGTCTGTTATCATTCATGAGTAAATGTCTTGTAACTTGTAACAGTTTATGCTTTGAATTTATCATGTATGTTTTATGATTTCACATAGCATTTCTTAAATGTCCTAAATTCTATTATAAATTTAAATTATAACATACATACATATACACATATATATATATATAGATATATCGCGTTTCCCCGTTTCCAAAATTTGGGGAAGTCGCGTTTCGTATCGCTTCCCGTTTCGGAAACTCGTTTCTGTTTCCCGTTTCGTGCAACTTAGCCTGGAAGCATGAAGAACATGCTTGACCTAGTTGACCATTTAAATAGAGCATGAAACCCATGCTCGAAAATAATATTTTTCTTTCTTCTTTTGCTAGTAACATAAGATATACATAATGACATGAGTACAATGACAATTATGAAGACTGAAACTAGTTATTTTTTCCAACACTCCCTCTTAACTAGGGATGTATTCAAAATTGTACCACTGGTACAAAGAATTTCTCAAATTGAAGAGTTCTCATAAGTAGAGTCGGATTGGTAAGCTATCTTTAAGCATCAATATGATTTCCAACATTGTCAAGATAGTAAGGCCTTAACTTGGCAAGCTCTATTTATATTAGAGCATAATGTTGGGAGGCTTTACATGAGACACCACACTACCTCTGAAGTGTTAGTTTTTGTAGCATTGGAGGTGTTCTAGTCTCAAAACTTTGTGGAGAAGCTAAAACACTGGAGTTCTCCATAACCCATAATCGTTTCTGGAAATTCCACCTACAAGTGTCTCAATTAGATTATTAGCCTATTTTTTAAATATTTTCTAAATCTAAAGTTAGGAAAAGGGATTAATTAATCATAATTAATTGAGAAAGGCGTGAATAATCTAGAAGCTCACAGGGACTGACTAGAAAATCATCTTAGCCCTTGATCAAGATTTAATCTTGGTCACTGAAGGTCCCAAAGAAGATTATAAGAAGAAGTCAATGGGTAGATGGAGAACACACACTTGAGATCTATTTCTTTGGAGAGTTCAATTTTCCAGAGAGCAACAGTAGTTGTCAAAAAAGTTTGAGCTTCAAAAGAGAAGCAGAGACAGAGAGGGGCAGGGGCAGTGAAGTCGGAGGAAGATTTTCTAGATCTGGTGAGTACTTTGCAGAGAGGACGAGATTTTCTCCAGGAGGCTACACAAAGGAGTGAAGAAGCCTCAGCAAGGCAATTTGATTTTGTCGGAAGGAAGACATTTCCAGTTCTAGAGGATGGGAAGAGCTTCCAGAGGGTCGGAGAAGCGTTTTCCCAGTCAGCAGCAGGCAAGATGACTAGATTGGCAGTTGATTCAGGCAGAACATGTGGCAGGAAGCATCAGAGTGACGCACAGCCTGCGCATGCCAGGTTGGATGGCTAGCTTTTCAGAGGTCAGGCAGTGTTGGGATTTCCTAGAGTGAAGGTAATTTCCCTTAGATAATTTTTGCTGGTTTTTTCTCTGCAGGATTGCCAATTTTGGGCATCCAGATTGTACTCGGATTATTTTGTTTTTGCATAATCATATAGAACCCTCAGTTGATGCAGTGGTTTTCCCAAGTCAGGTTTTTCTAGGGACTTTTTTCCAAAAATAATTGTGTCAATTTTTATGTGTGTGTGCTAGAATCTATGTTACCGGATCCGACAGAGGGAGGGGAAGATATTCGGATCCGCCAGAATACGGCAAAAATACGGCAACGGGCATTTCTTAAATTTTCAGAAACAGATCCTTGGCGAGGGAAATGGATCCAAGGAAATACGCTGGAAACCCATGGAAAAAAACTGCTTGCCGAAAACGCCGAAATTAAACCTCCGACACCACTGTTATCTCACGAAAGTCAAAAGCAGAAATTAGGTTTTTGAGTGGCTCATTAAACTTAAAAATTGGTGGTCCTTCTTTATCTCATTGTCTGCACCCTACACAGGCAGAACATTGGAACAATGAACACGGGTAATTTGTTGTGCGTTTGGCGTCCCTTGTTTGGCATTTTGCGTTCAGCGTCTGATCGGTTGTGCACCCTCATTTGGGCTTGACTGTTCTTCATTGTTCAGACCAAGGGGCCTCCATTCTTCTTCATCGTTGTCTCACCTACACTCTTCTTCATCGCTCGACGTTGTCTCACCTCCGTGGGATTGTTTTATCTCAAAGCCTCTTGACGTTGTCTCACCTCCGTGGGTTTGTTTTGTCTCAAAGCCTCCATGGTTTGTGCACATGGCCTATTTATATATTTATTTTTGTTGTATCCTCTACGCGTCTCGGTTCTAAAGAACTCTATATATAACCAAAAGGGAAAGGACATTCACGGTTGTTCTTGTGCACTGCTTATCTTCGTATGTTATCTGTTTAAGCTTTTTTTAGATATAGTCATCGATAATGATACTTGTAAAGATTGAACATATTGAAATAGTTTGTATTTGTTTTTCTCTCCATGTAAGGTCTTTTCACATATCATTGTATTGAGCTTTTCATATATAATTTTATAAATATAATACAATAATAACAGTAAGGCACTAATAATACTAAAAGCACTGATGGTAGAATGGTACAATTAATAATATAGAACAATGTTAGGTATTAAAATAAGATGGTAACATATTTTAATTGAGGCAACAATAACTATAACTATTTTATTCATGAATAATCGTACTCCGCCTTGTCTCACCTCAATGGAAACCACCTTGTTTTTAATTTTTAGATGAAGTGTATTTTAATTTTTAAATTTTTAATTGTGTGTTGATAATATATTATAATTTGAATTTTATATGCAGTTGCCAGTAAGGTAAACTATAGACCATTAGTATTATGGAACCATCACAGCATGAGCAGAATGAAGGGGAAATCATCAAAACAAACCCAAAATCTACCCTATGGCAGTATGTGGAGATTATTGGAAAAAATCTCGGAGGTGGTTCATTTAAATGGAAGTGCAATGAATGCCAAGATATCCAAAATGGCTCATATACTAGAGTGAAGGCCCATCTCACTAATCAAACTAACAGAGGAGTGCAATTATGCACTGGGCCAAAAGATGCAAATGGCAAACCTGACCAAGGTTTCAGTCCTAGAAAAATGAAATTCTATACATCTTTGCAAGAAGCTGCTGATAGGAAACTTGCTAAGGAAAAATACCCTGTGCAAAGCTCTACAACTAGGCCTCCATTGCCATCTAGACCTACTGCCACAACTAATAACAGGTCCACTCTATGCCCTCTTGAAGCAACATTCAATAATCAAGGTAGAGACATAGTCGATGAACATGTAACTCGTTGTATCTATGCAAATGGGCCAGCATTCAATTTGGTGTGTTCCTCTTATTGGCAACAAATGATTAAGGATGTTAATGAAATGCCAAAAGGGTATAAAAGCCTTGAATATGAAAAGGTACACACTACTTTGTTGGCATCAGAGAGACAATCCATGGATAGACAGCTATAGGCAATCCAGGATATATGGGCAGAAACAGAAGTGTCTATCATTTCTAATGGATGGAGAGACAAAAGAAACCATCCATTAATTAATGTTGTTGCAGTATGCCCCCAAGGGTCAATGTTTTTGAAGGATGTTGATTGCAGTGGAATAGGGAAAGATGCATCTTTTCTATCCACAATTCTTATTGATGCAATAGAAAGTGTGGGGCTACATAATGTTGTCCAAGTCATTACGAACAACGCACAAGTTTTAAAGTTGCAGGTTTGATTTTGGAGGGTCAATATGATCACATATTTTGGACTCCATGTGCAGTACATTCATTGAACCTTATGATTGCCAAGATTGTTACGATTGAATGGATAAATGAAATATATGTAGTAGCAAAAGAAATACAAACGTTCAGAACCAATCATTCAATGTCCCGGGCCATATATTGGGCTTTTGCAAAGTTAGAGCTACTGAAGGTAATATTTTTTTAATCAATATTATTTGTATTGGAAATTCTTAATTTTAATTGCAAATTTATAGATGATTTCTCATTTGAGATTTGCCTTTTTGAAACTTGTAGGTTGTTGAAACTCATTTTTCATCCCGCACTCATCATAAAGAGGCTTGTGGAGGTTAGACAAACATTACAAGCAATGGTTATTGACCCTCTTTGGGAATCATGGAGGACTTTCACTTATGATAGAGGGAAAAAAATCAAGTCCATCATTCTTTATGATGCATGGTGGGACAAGGTCCAATACCTTCTGCGGTTTATTGAACCAATCTTGACCTTGAGACCTTGATCAAGGCATTTGACACAGATACACATTGCTTGGGGGAATTTTATGAAAACATTCATAGTATGTTGGAGAGGATAAGGGAAATTATCAGGGCAAGTGAAAATGACCCTTATAAAACATTCTATTATGAAGTAAAAGACATAGTTACACAAAGGTGGAACAAAATGACCACACCATTACACCTTTTGGCCTCTTCATTGCACCCTAAATATTATCATTCCAAAATTTTGTCTTTACCTGGTAGAACAGCGCCAAACGAGGATTCTGAAGTGGTACTAGGATACAAGACAACTTTGAGGAAAATTTATAGAGATATGGGAGTTGCAATGGAAGTACGGTAAGAATTTAGAGGATTTCTACTATCTATTAGTAGCTTTTCAGATCCAGTAGCTATGGATGATCGAGGACATCTTGATCCTATTACTTGGTGGGGCTTCCATGGTGGGAATAGCATTCATCTCTCCACTCTAGCCATCAAGTTGTTATCATAGGTTGCTAGTTCCTCATCAGCTAAGAGAAATTGGAGTACATATGGCTTCATTGTTGATTTTTGTAGCATCATATGTGCTCTAGCCTCGAGATTTTGCAGAGAGGCTAAGACACGTGCATTCTCCAATACCCAGAAATTGTTTGGAGAAATTCCACCCGGAAATGATTTAATTAAAATAATTAATTATTTTTAATATGTTCCTAAATCTAAACTTAGGAAATGAGAATAATTAAAGGGTATTAATTAAATCAGGTGCGAATCTTCTAGATAAAGGCGTGGATCGAGTCCAAGTTAATCTGAGCCATTGATTAAGATCTAATCTTGGTCGTTGATATGTCAACGAGAGATTATAAGGAGCTCGATGGGCACTTGCAGAACACACTTGAGATTTGCAAAGATCAATTTTGTTCGATGATCGAATTCTCAAAGAGACAGCGCTGAGTTTCTAGAGAGAGATCGAGTGAGATCGTTGCAGTGAGGGGCAGGGATAGTAGGCTGGAGGAAGTTTTCCAGATCCAAGGAGTGCAAAGTAGAGAAGACATTGAGAGCCACAGAGAGGTAGCGCAGAGCCACGCAGAGGCAGCACAGATCTTTAGAGGGAGTTCGTTATTTTGCTGGGAGACAGTCGAGATGTAATATTCCCAATTAGTAGCAGCTAATTGGTAATATTAATTTTGGCCAATTTTTCTTTTCTAAAGTTAATTCAGTTAATAAAGTGGGTGAGGAGACACACAACCTACACTTAGGAAATAAACATTCCCTAAATTCACTTGAGCATATAATTATTTGGCAGCATGGGGCCCAGGAGGACGAAGTGGTAGCGTGGGCAGCGTGGGCCCATGAAAGCGCAGTGAGAGAGGGACAACGTGGGCCAAGAGGAACAACGCAGTTTGGTGGGGCCCGGGTGAGAACAAGGCTCTCAAAGCATAAAAAGGGGAAGAGGCTCCTCATTCTCTCATTCTATTATGCATCTAAGATATTTGTATTTTGGCATTGAGCACGCTTTTTCTGTTGAGCAAAGTCTACAAGTGTTGTTCAGCACATCGAGTGTCTCCGTGCGGAGATCCCAACCTCAGCCCTGGGGGACTTCGAGTGCTTGCTCGGGTGAGGAGTTCTACCTTTGCTTTTCCGGAGAGAGTTGGAGCAGCCACAGTTGGGATCATTCACTTGCTTGGACAGCGCAGTCAGTGAGAGGGATCACGCAGTCTTTGGAGGAGGAGGTTCCAGATTGAGGGTTTGTCAGGAGATTCAGCCCGAGAGAGTTCGAAAGGGGTTAGCACTTCCCTATTCCATCATTTTGGTAGAGTTGGAGGCAAGCTTTTGCAGCAGATCATTCAGGGCTAGCGTTTATCACTAGGATAGCGTTATACCTCAAGGGAGCTCATTTTTCCAAGGTCATCCATTTCCGAAAAGCTCTCTGGGCTTTTCTGGGTATTGGGTGGAAAGCCTATTCCCAAAGTTTCATAATTTTCCGAGGAGGGGAACAGCCCCAAAGAGTTAGTCTATTCCAGCAGTAGCAGCAGCATCAACAGCTTTGGAGATCACACAGTCATAGAGGGAGTAGCCATTCCATGATATATTCTGAGAGTATTTCTACGCTTGCCTAGTGCAAGCCAAGGTGCCATCATTCTAATCACCTTTGTATTCATTTTATCTTTCAACACTTAATAAAATGGCTCAGCGTTCTCCATGTTTTGTCTTGTTCATATGATATCTCGCCAGTTGCTGTAGTTACTTGTTTATGTGCTTTATATTGTTGTTTATTTCTATTCGGAATATTACAGTGGTATCAGAGCTTCATTCTTGGCTCAGTCGTGGGGATATTCTTCTATGAACAAAGGAGGTAGGTAGAATCTTACCCAACAAGGCAGTAGAGGTGGAAAATATGGGGGAGTCAAAGAGAAAAGGGGTAGCAACATTTGGTAACATTTTTAAGGCCCTAAATGATTTAGCCAAAGGACAGAAGGGAATGTTGGAAAGACTCAAAAAACAAAATAAGAATGAGAGCATCCATCAGCAATCCCTAGTTGGGGAGACTTTGGGGGTTTCACAACAGTGTGACCACCCTTTACCAACCACTCACCCACCAGCCTTCAATAGGCCAACCAGGATCACGATGCTTACATTCTTACCTCCAGTACCGAGTGAGAAAGGCAGGCGGCATGATCATATACCCATGGGAGATTATTTCCGCAAATGGCAGTCCATGGGGGAAAACTTCAGAGCGGATTTGTCCTTCAGCGATTACTGCCAGCTCACGGAGGATGAAGAAGGAAGAAACAGTGGGGGGTCTAGCACGCAGAGTTCAGAGTTGCAGCGTACCATTGGGAGGACACCTTTTCCCACGTATGATGGATCCACTGATTGCACAGCTCGAGATCGGGTGGGAAAGCTGGATACCTCTTTCTAGCTTGACCAAATAACAGAGAGGGAAGCCATCAAAATGACTACCTCACACTTGGAGAATGAGGGCACACAAGATCATGGGGAGCATGTGGATACACCTAGTATGACGCAGGGGTCACCTATGTTGGAGACTTCTTTGACCATATTGGTTGACATCTTAGTAGAGAGTGTAGAGCCTACCCCAATAGTGCCATCCATTGAGGTGATGACCGGGGTAGTGTCCGACACTTCGAGTGGTAGCAGCGCGCGGCAAATGGATGAGGTGCCAAGAGATGTATCCACCTTTGATGAGGCGCTAGCAGATACAGAGGTATTGGACGATGGTTGCGCACAAGGGTGTCATCAGCTTCGAGCCGACCTTCTAGTTTTGAAAGGGAAGGCCACATCAATACGAGAGGTTATTTTGTTGCAGAACGAGGAGCTAGAGGGCATGAGAGTGGTTTGTGCCAAGTCAGTGGCCAAGTTGGCCCACATTGGGGAACGGCTGGATTCCCTAACGGTACAGCTAGAGGGCACATTGGGGAACGGCTGGATTCCCTAATGGTTCAGAGCAGCCCCCTTCAAGCATGCATAGACGGAGCTAGCAGCATTGTTGGGTCACCTCTTCCCATTGGAGAGAGAGAGGCAGAGCCACCTAGTCAGATCTCATGTATTGACTTGGATAGCGGGATGAGAGGATCGGAGTTGCACAGGGCACAGCATCCACATGTTGAGGTTGGATGGCAAGAGATTTTGAGTTGGTACCCGGTGGAGTGGTATCTGGAGATAGTGGTGGCCCCAAGTGTAGTTCAGCAGGAGTTTCCAGGTGCTAGGAATACAGGAACCCTAGACTGGCGTTGAGATCCAAGCGGGACTACCTGTCGTTTCCCAGGTAGGTCGGTTGACTATGTCTTGGAGGGTACAGTTGGCCTAGCAGTTGAGCGTGCACATTCACTAGGGGAGTTTCGGTCAGCTCCAGTGGCCAACCAATTTATAGGCAGACTCCCTTGGTTGTCTTGGTATGACACTTATACGCGGGGTCACAGGGTGATCAACATACTTTGGCAGGAGCTTGTCGAAGGAGGTGGCATTGGCAGGCCACCAGATGGTGCCTTATATGGAGCCAAGGATTCCTCACCTTTGTGTGGGGCACAGAGGTCACAGCGGAGCCGAGCAAGGGTGGTATCACTACTAACACATAGGGAGATTCACTTCTCGGACCCCTTGGGGAGGGTTTGGAGTGATGATCCATTCATCGGCGGGTATAGCGATGCAACAGTGGAGGTGATGATACCGATTCAGGGTGGTCCGACATGTAGAGGCACAACTCTAGGCCATCACATCCAAGGATGTGTGGGAGCATCTAGCATTGACCAGTGGACTACCGATGGACATGGAATTGCACGGTGGTGTACCATAGTGTGTGGGACTGCATTGTGGAGTAGGAGTGTCCTACATCACATTAAGAACACGCGAGGAGTGACCGGTGCTTTGACACAGACAAGGCACGAGACGGTATAGAGTGGTACAGCAGTAGCAGGGGGTATCCAGTAGTGTACAAGGGTATGCTTCAGTGTGCAATGGCATGTCGAGGAGTACAGATGATCGGTGGTATGCGAGGGTGTATGGTGCTGCACAGCAAGGTCTTAGAGTATTGCCTCCAGGGAGACTCACGGACAGGGACACCGGGCATACCTTTGGGGGTAGTTCACCCAGGATCGATGGGGTGACAGATGAGCGATACTTGACAGTATCTGTGGGGACTCACGCGCCTGACACTCTTCTACATTACTCACAAGCACAGTCGATTCTGTTGTTGTCCTTTGGCACTCTGAGCATGAGCAGTAGGGTACGCGAGGCTCACCCAAGATATTTGGATGACACTCAGCACACTAGGGGAGAGACTTCTCTGCAGTGGCACTAGGTCGGTACGCTAGTTGACAGCCACAGGTTAGGGGATGAGATGATCCTCTGCAGGGGTGGCACATCAATCATCGCTGAGCCTACGCCTGGGGAGCGAGTCATGAGGGAGACATGCGTCACTCTTTTTCTCAAGGCATGTCGAGATCATGCATGAGCAGAGGATACTGGGTACAATAGAGGTAGCATCCCAATATGTGTCTGGGCTCCAGACAATGTATCAACACATTATCGAGAGAGTGGATGGCAGACCTAGTGGAGATGGTTGGTAGGGACAGGAGGGATCCACATACCTTGAGTCAATTGCGAGTATCAGATATCCATTTATTGATTGCATTCAGGGGGTGGCTATTTGTCACATATGGCTTCCAGCGGTCATCGGTACTACACAGTGGCAGACACAGGGCAGGTTAGCATGCATCATATTTTCCCATGATATATGGACCCCTCTATATTAGTCATGAGCAGGGACTAGAGATGAGGCATGGAGGGATTCTCGCAGTTGTTAGAGCTATGGTGCAGCAGGTCCGACTATGGGATGCAAAGATTCAGTTGATTGATAGCCCATTCTGTCTCATGATGGTCGGAGTCAGGACAGAGAGTGATCTAGTTCACTGTTGGGTTGGCACATGGGGGTACATAGAGGCCTTCATCAGATGGCAAGGCAGACTTCTCTGTTGCTGCATAGGTTCAGAGCTACATTCGGAGGGGTAGGTATTGGCATCATGGCGATGCCTGGGCCAGATGAGCTTGTCTCTCATAGATCTCCTGCCACTAGGTCTCAAGAGAGGAGGATACAGTCTGCGCATGACGGGGAGTATCTCATGATCAGAGTAGCGCAGCATCAGCATGGTGGTACCTCTAAGAGATTAGCAGGAGACTTGAGCATTACATCTCTACACAACTTGATAACCTCTAGGGGTGAGTTGTATACTACATGGGGAGATCATGTATATCTTCCATCGGGCTTTAGCGAGTCACTGATGAAGTGCGGGACTTCATTAGCATGGCAGGATGGTGAGTGGAGTAGGTGGAGCTTCATGTTGGACAGGATGGCTTGGGATCCTGGCATTGAGAGATCCCTTCATATCAGGGTGATACAGAGGACAGGGAAGATTCAGTGGCACATCTGGGACTCAGGCACATTTTGCAATGACGGTGGGGAGCATCAACTAGAGAGGAGGCTTGTTCAGGCATTGCTTGAGGACAAGCAATTTTTGGTGGGGAGCACTGTAATATTCCCAATTAGTAGCAGCTAATTGGTAATATTAATTTTGGCCAGTTTTGCTTTTCTAAAGTTAATTCAGTTAATAAAGTGGGTGAGGAGACACACAACCTACACTTAGGAAATAAAAATTCCCTAAAGTCACTTGAGCATATAATTATTTGGCAGCATGGGGCCCAGGAGGATGAAGTGGCAGCGTGGGCAATGTGGGCCCATGACAGCGTAATGAGAGAGGGGCAACGTGGGCCAAGAGGTACAACGCAATTTGGTGGGGCCTGGGTGAGAGCAAGGCTATCAAAGCATAAAAAGGGGAAGAGGCTCCTCATTCTCATTCTATTATGCATCTATGATATTTGTCTTTTGACATTGAGCACGCTTTTGTTGTTGAGCAAAGTCTGCAAGTGTTGTTCAGCACATCGAGTGTCTCTGTACGAAGATCCCAACCTCAGCCCCAGGGGACTTCGAGTGCCTGCTCGAGTGAGGAGTTCTACCTTTGCTTTTCCAGAGAGAGTTGGAGCAGCCATAGTTGGGATCATTCACTTTCTTGGACAGCGCAGTCAATGAGAGGGATCACACAGTCTTTAGAGGAGGAGGTTCCAGATTGAGGGTTTGTCAAGGGATTCAGCCCGAGAGAGTTGAAAAGGGGTTAGCACTTCCCTATTCCATCATTTTGGTAGAGTTGGAGGCCAAATTTTGCAGGAGATCATTCAGGGCTAGCGTTTATCACTAGGATAGCGTTATACCTCAAGGGAGCTCATTTTTCCAAGGTCATCCATTTCCGAAAAGCTCTCTAGGCTTTTCTGGGTATTGGGTGGAGAGCCTATTCCCAAAGTTTCATAATTTTCTCAGGAGGAGAACAGCCCCAAAGAGTTAGTCTATTCCAACAGTAGCAACAACACCAGCAGCTTTGGAGATCACACAGTCATAGAGGGAGCAGCCATTCCATGATATAGTCTGAGAGTATTTCTACGCTTGCCTAGTACAAGCCAAGGTGCCATCATTCTGATCACCTTTGTATTCATTTTATCTTTCAGCACTTAATAAAATGGCTCAGCGTTCTCCATGTTTTGTCTTGTTTATTTGATATCTCGCCAGTTGTTGTAGTTACTTGTTTATGTGCTTTATATTGTTGTTTATTTCTATTTGGAATATTACACAAGATCTAGTGCCGAAAGTCAGGGTGTGAGTCTGAAAGGCCAGAGGGTCGAGTTTTGAGTCAACAGGAGATCAGCTGGAGGTGTGACGCAGTCCCTAGAGCTGTGACTGCGTAGGTAGATGCAGTGACTGCGCAGGGCAGCTTGTCTCCAGTCCAGATCAGTGTTGGATTTCTCATGTTAGTGTGAGATTCTCTCACTATCTTTTTCTTCAGTTTTTCTTTGTATCAGAGAGCCAGTTTGGGCATCCAATGATTTGTACTTAGATTACTACTGCATAATATTAAAACCCTCAGTTGTTGCATCGATTTTCCTGCATTGGGTTTTTCTAGGGACGATTGTCCAAAAATAACGATGTACTTGTGTGTGTGTGTTTCTATCTTTCCTGCGTTGTATTTTCAGCGGTATTTTATGTTGTGTAGGCTACAATGAATTTAATTCAATATTTTCCATAGGAAACTGCAAGTAAATTGTTTGTTTAATTAAACAATTAGAAGAATTAACATCAATTGCTGCAGTAAGATTTGGGTAACCAAATTTTCACACCATTAAATGAAGCAAAACGGACTGGGAGTAGCAAAGGCTAAGGATCTTGTGTATGTTCATTCCAACTTCCGTCTTCTATCACATGTTGAACCAGATTATAAAAAAGGTCTAAGCAGGATGTGGATGTGGAGCCTGAGATCTCTGACTTGAACCTGACACTGAATGCCATGACTCACCTCAACCTATGTGATATTCCCACTTAGCATTATTGCTAAGTGAAATATCAATTTCAGCCATTTTGTCTTAATTCATGTTTGCACTTAAGAAATGTGGGTTTACAGGTCCCACGTGTATTTTTTATTATATTCAGCCCAAATACTAGAGTTGGAGGGGAAATATTGCGGCTCTAGTGGAGCGTGGGGACCACCCATAGAGAAATACGGCCCCCATAAGGAATACAACTCATTCGTGCGAGATTAGTGCAGAGAAATCGAGTTGGGCGTACATGGGCATTTTGGAGGCACTTTGACAAAAAAGAAGGGAAGGCACTCATGTCGTCATTCATGATCATTTGAGAAAATTGTCTTTGACATAGCACACTTGGGCTGAAGCCAAGAGCTAAAGCCAAGTCTGCAAGTGCTATTTACCACACAAGTGTTTCCAAGCGGAAATCTTAATCCTTGCTTCAGTGGACTTCGAGTGCCAGCCCAAGGAGGGAGTCCTACCTATACCAATTCATACCAGCAGCAGGGAGTGCAAGTTTGTGGAGAAGATTAGCAGCAACAGCGCAGGGACTGCATAATTCTTAGAGGAGGCACGCTTGGAGGTTGAGGAGTGAAGGGAGTTAGGGGTTGAAACTTGAGGTGGAGTGAGAGTCTAGGGAAGTGTTGTGGGGGCTTTTCTAGCATTTTGGTGGAGCAGCAAACGCAGCATTTGCTACAGGTTCCATCTTCTGCTTGTGGAGGAGGGCCAAGCATTTGGGGGTCAGTTTGGAGCATCAAAACTAGGACAAACATTTTATGGGTTTTTCTGGGTTTATTGAGGAGAGGCCAAGACTAATTTGGCAGAATTTTCTGGGTAGATTTGAGGGGAGAAACAAGGATCCTAACTCAGTGAGCAGCTAGAGAAGCTAGAAAAAAATTTAGCCGAAATTTCAAGGTCAACATTTGGCCAATTCCTTAGTGGGTTTTTGTGGGTTATTGGTGGACAGCCTCGGGCTAATTTCTTGCAATTTTCTGAGCATCCGAGGAGGCCCTAGCAACAATTCTTTATTGAAGAAATCTCTGGATTATCCACAATGTTATAAAACAATGGTCGACATTTTGAATCCCAATGGGGATCCATCTTCAGGACAAGATGTTGAATGAAGAATGAAAGAAGGACAAAAGGTGAAGGTTTTAATAGTGACATAGAGAAAAGAAGAGCCGACAAGAGCAAACTAATTAATATTCTATTAAATTATTTAATAAATTTTATTTTAATAAATAAATAAATAGTTTATTATAATAAATTTTAATAAATTTAAAAAGTTTATATAATATCATTTAAGCATTAATTCAAAAATAATTCTATTAATTTTATTTTAATTCAATAATAATTCTATTAATTTTATTTTAATTCAATAATAATTCTATTAATAGCAATTCTTTGCAGCCAGTACGTATTTTCTAGGAAGTTTTGCGCAGTGCCAGTAGAGAGCAGCAGCATATCAAAGAGGGATTTCATATCTTCCATTTGGGCTTTGCTAGCTTGTCTTATGGAAGCCCAGGTGCACTCTTTCCAGCACCACATTGTACCCTTTCATTTATTAATAAAATGGGTCAGATCAACGCAGTTCATGGAGATTTTTAGTTGTTAAGTGTAATGTAAATTTTTGCATATGTTTTTTCTATGTTTTCTTTGTTTAGCATTGTATATTTCCGTTAGGAATATTAAGGTGGTATCACAGCATGATTTTGGCCAGTTGTGGGTCTAAATCACGCAAATGCTAAAGTGTTATTGTGGACTAGAATTCCAGAGGCTAAAACACTAGTCCCACATTATTCTCCAGATTGACCTTGTGCACAAAAATGTCTCAGCAGAAGAAATTTGAAAATGTTACTAGGAGCCTCAAGAGACTAGAGGGGTTGCTCGAAGAGTGGGTGTCAACAAGGGAAGCAAGAAGGGAAAGTAGTTGCTGACTTGCAGATGAAGAAAATAAGAGGAGCATGATTATTGAACGAAATGTTAGTATGAATACTGCAGAGACAAAGATGGGAGACAGAGGTAGTGACGAGATGAGAGAGAACATACCCATTCAGGAGGGAGTTCATCCAGATACAGTCCAGCGAGTTGAGCATGAGGCTAATGGCACGCAGGAGGAGCACGAGGATACACCTGGTGTGACGCAGGAGTCACCTCTGTTGGAGTTTCCTTTGGTAGCCCCAATGGACAGACTGGAGGAGGCAATTGGGCACACATCCATTGATGAGGTTTCCATTGATGAGGCATCCCGGTATATGACAGAGTTTCAGAATGACAGCCACCCACAGCTGACTGATGAGCATGTCTTGCATCTTAGGTTGTCTATGGAGGAGCATTTGGAGGCTCATGTTGAGCCCATGATGGAGGAGGATGTGCAGCCATCCTTTGGGCTAGCCATTGATGAGGGGCAGCATAGAGACCACATGTTGGGATTTCAGCACAGTTCGCTTTAGAGGCGCACTGACAGGATCTACAGTGTTATCAGCCCACCCCTACGCATTGGATTGAGAGAGGCAGAGTTTCCTAGACATACTAGAGGGGAGGACCAGGTTAGCAGCACCATTGTGTCACCTTTGCTCATCGAAGAGAGGGAGACAGAGAAAACTAGTTAGATCTCATGTGTTGACCTGGATAGCAGGATGAGACAACCAGAGTTGCACGAGGTGCAACATCTGCATGTCGGGGTTGTTCTATGTGCGGGAGTTCATGCATTTGATCCCTCTCTTGGGGTTGGATAGCGAGAGATTCTGAGTTGTTACCCTGTGGAGTGGGCCATGGAGATGGTGGTGAAACTGGGTGTAGCACAGGAGGAGCTTCCAGGCACTGGGGATACCGGAAGCCCAGACTGACATTGGGATTTGGGCAGGACTACCTATCACTTCCCAAGTATGCCAATTGACTACGACCTAGATCGTACAGTTGAGCATGCACATTCGCTAGGGGCATTTCGGTCAGCACCAATGGCCAACCAGATTATGGATAGACTTCTTGAGTTATCTTGGTATGACATTTGTACACGAGGTCACGGGGTGATCATCATACTCTAGCGTTTGAGGTGGCATTGGCAGGCCACCAGAAGGTGCCTTGAATGGGGCTGGGGATTCTTCACCTTTGTGTGGGGCACAAAGGTCGTAGAGGAGCAGAGCAGTGGTGGCTTCACTACTGACACATAGGGATATTCACTTCTCGGATCCATCAAGGAGGATTTGGAGCGAAGATCCATTCATCGGCAGGTATAATGATGCGACGGTGGAGTTGATGATATCAATCGGGGGTGGGCCGACACGTAGAGACACAACTATAGGCCATCACATCCAGGGATGTCTGGGAACATCTAGCGTTGATAGTGGACTACCGGTGGACATGGAGGTGCATGGCGAGCGTGTTGGATTGCGTTGTTGAGTCGGAGTGTCTTACATCACATTGAGTACACGCGGGGAGTGATTGATGCCTTGACACAGACAGGGCACGGGACGGTACAAGGTGGTACAGCAGTAGCCGAGGATATCCTATCATATATGGTGTACAGAGACAAGTCTTTGACTAGTTTATAAGCAGATCCGAGACAGAGAGAGTGGCATCCATAGGGATATTCTTCAGTAACCCAGCAGACTCTTGATACTACCCTTGGGGACCTGCCCACCCATGGCTCTCCAATTGGGACGTTTGGTGGAGGCACGGGTTGACAGACACAAGCTTAGGGATGACTTGGTTTATTGTCGAGGTAGCATAGGTTCCACTCCTGGGCTCACAAATCGGGAGTCGATTGTTAGGGAACTGTATGTTGTGCTTCTGGCGAGACAGTCTGAGGTGTCACAAGAGCCTTAGGGACGGTGGATGGTAGACTTCGTCTACAGGAGGGCACTCAGACTCCGTGCAATGTATAGGTGTGTCGTCAAGAGTTGGGATAACGAATTTCACTGCATAGTCTGGCAAGAGCATTGCAAGTTTGCTTGCGTGGGACAAACTCCTAATACTTGGGGTCCACCCATGGGATACATATAGGGGTCGAAGATGAGGGCCAGATGGGTTCTAGCAAGTAGCAATGCTGCGCAACGACATTCCGTAGGAGTGGGAGTTATGAGCTCCCACTATGGTTGGGCGACCCAGGGATCTGGTTGGCGGGTGGATCATTCCACTTTGTGATGAGCAAGGTCATGACAGAGAGTGGTCCAGTTCACCTTGGGCTTGACACATCGGGGATCACTAAGGCCTCCACTGCATGGCGAGGTAGACTTATCCTGTTGTTGCTCAGGGTCGAGATTAACTGTGGAGGGGTAGATATTGGCATCATGGAGATGCCTGGGCAGGATGAGCTTGGCTCTCACAGATTTTTTGTCGCTAGGCCTCCGGAGAGGAGGACACAGTCCGCACACGGTGGGGAGTATGTTATAATCAGAGTAGCGCAGCGTCAGCATGGTGGCACCACTCTGAGATTAGCAGGGGAACTGATCATCACCGCTCTTAAGAGCTCAATAACCTTTAAGGATGAGTTGGCTACTATAGGGGGAGATCATGCAAATCTTCCATTGGGCTTTAGCAAGTCACCGATGGAGTGGGGGACTTCATTAGCACGACAAGGGGACCAACAAGATGATATCAGGAGGAGCTCATGTGAGCGAGACGCTATCTCTGTAGGGATTAGGTGGTATCTTCGAGAGTATACTCTTGGAGTGCAGAGGATAGCCTACGTGGTAGGACAATTTCACGAGGAGTTGGGCATAGTGCCACATTATCATGATCCCCTACTCATTGATGGTGTACAGGGGACTACTAGTACTTATACCGACTAGGATAGTGAGTGGAGCGAGGGGAGCTTCAGGTTGGATAGGATGGCTTGGGACCCTGGTATTGAGGGATTCTTTCATGTCAGGACAGTGCAGAGGTCAAGGACGATTCATTGGTGCATCTGGGACCATGGGACATTTTTGCAATGATGGTGGGAAGCATCAGCTAGAGAGGATGCTTGTTCAAGCATTGCTTGAGGACAAGCAACTTTTGGCGAGGAGGATTGTGATATTCCCACTTAGCATTATTGCTAAGTGAAATATCAATTTCGGCCATTTTGTCTTAATTCATGTTTGCACTTAAGAAATGTGGGTTTAGAGGCCCCACATGTATTTTTGAATATAATCAGCCCAAACACTAGAGTTGGAAGGGAAATATTGTGACTCTAGTGTTGTGGGGGCCACCCATAGAAAAATACGACCCACATGAGGAATACACACTCATTGGTGCGAGATTGGTGGGGAGAAACCGAGTTGGGCCCACATGGGCATTTAGGAGGCACTTTGACACAAAGGAAGGGAAGGCACTCATTTTGTCATTCATGATCATTTTGAGAAAATTGTCTTTGACATAGCATACTTGAGTTGAGCCAAGTCAACAAGTGTTGTTTAGCACACAAGTGTTTCCGAGCAGAAATATCAACCCTTGCTTCAGTGGACTTCGAGTGTCAGCCCAAGGAGGGAGTCCTACCTATACTAGTTTGTACCAACAGCAGGGACTACATTTGTGGAGAGGTTCAGCAGCAGCAGTGCAGGGACGATGCAATTCTTAGAGGAGGCACGCTTGGAGGTTGAGGAGTGAAGGGAGTTAGGGGCTGAAACTTGAGGTGGAGTCTGGGGAAGTGTTGTGGGGTCTTTTCCAGCATTTTGGTGGAGTAGCAAACGCAACATTTGCTACAAGTTTCATCTTCTGCTTGTGGAGGAGGGCCAAGCATTTTGGGGGTTAGTTTGGAGCGTCAAAACTAGGACAAACCCTTTCTGGGTTTATTGAGGAGAGGCCAATATTAATTTGGAAAATATTTAAGGGTAGATTTGAGGGGCCAAACAGGGATCCCAACTCAGCCAGCAATTAAAGGAGATAGGGGAAAATTGGGTCGAAATTCTGAGCTCAACATTTGGCCAATTCCTTTGTGGGTATTTATGGGTTATTGGTGGAGACCTCGAGGTTAATCTCCCGAAAATTTTTGAGCATCCAAGGAGGCTCTAGCAGTAGTTCTTTGCAGCCAGTAGCGTATTTTTTGGGCAGTTCAGCGCAGTGCCAGGAGAGAGCGGCAGCAGATCAAAGAGGGATTTCATATCTTCCATTTGGGCTTTGCTAGCTTGCCTTATGCAAGCCTAGGTGCACTCTTTCCAACACCACATTGTACCCTCTCATTTATTAATAAAATGGCTCAGATCAACGCAGTTCATGGAGATTTCTGGTTCTTAAGTGTGTTGTAGAATTTTGTATATATTTTTTCTATATTTGTTGTGTTTAGCATTGTATATTTTTGTTAGGAATATTACAACCTACTTGAGGATATTGTTCCACCACCAGTCCAACCTACTGATGCAACTTCATATATTCCAAGACCCCCATCATCTATTCATGATGTAGAGCTGCAATATGAAGAAGATAACGCAGATCCATTTGAGGATATGGAAATGTATTTACTATTATCATTTATGATATTCCTTTTTGTTACTTTGTATGAGGGAGGATGCATCATTTCAGTCTTTCAATCTTCATATTTACAATATATCTAATGGTTTCATTTCTAAAAGTGTTTGATGGTTTCAGAGAGTATTTGATTTTTGAGCTCTAAAGTGTTTTTTAAAATTTTAAAATATTATTATATTTTAATTATTTTGTATTTGACGTATCTTTGTATCTGGATCCTGTATTTTCAAAAAACTAGCGAACCTGGATCCACATTTGTATCTGTATCTGTATCCAAATCATGGTAACTTAGGCTAGAATATTTCTCAGTTTCCAGTGTTACTATTTTCCGCAGTATTTTTGTGAAAATTGCAGTGTGTTTATTTCGTTGTTGTCGTAGAAATAAACTGATAATTTAATTAACAAATAGAAGAAATAATACCAGTTGTTGCAATAAGATTTTAGACTTAAAATTTTCACATGGTATCAGAGCAAGTTTGATCAGAGTTTGATTAGACAGGGAAGCTCAGAAGCGGAAGCAGAAATTTATTGCTCAAAGGGAGCAACGGGACAAATTTTTGGAAGCTGCGCAGAGCCTAAGTGAAGCAATTTGAATTGTTGCGCAAGTCGATTTTTCAGTGCAAGCAAGCAAAAAAAATTGGCTTGACAGATGCAGTGATTCCAGCAGGCAGAGGGAGCAGCAACTCAAGCATTTTTGTTGGGTAGATTCCTTGTTTGGGCACAGGAGGGTTTTGCAGCAATGCGCAATAGCAAAATCAGCGCCAGTGGAAGAGAAAGAGCACACGCAGAGTGAAATTTCTCTCAAGGGGTTTCCACTTTTAGAAATCTGATTTTCCTATTGCAGATTGGGGAGAGTTGTTGGTAGATTTCTTCACTCCAGAAGAGAGTGTGAATAGTAGATTCAGCAGCCGAGGAGAGGGAAAGAGGGAGATTTTCGACCAGATTCAGAGATGGCCATAGTTGGGCATATAGATCAAGATAGGTTGGAGGGAACCTCCAACTTTGTCATCTGGAAGGCAAGGATGAACTTCATGTTGGATGAACATGGCCTGAAAGCCTATGTGGACAATGTGCTAGAACTACCCCAGGATGTCGATTAGCTCAAAGAATACAAGAAGGAGATAGTGAAAGAGAAGAGATTGATCCTAGATGGAGTTTGGGACTATATAGTCTCACATCTGGCAGAAAAAGGAACAACCAAGGAAATGTGGGATGCTCTCGTCCAACTATATCAGAACACTTTTGAGCAGCAAAAGATGTTCCTGCAAGAGAAGCTGAGGAGCATCAAGATGATGAAGGGTGAAGGCATAGACTCCTTCCTCACCAGGATTCAGGAGCTCCAAGTTTAGCTTGCAGCCATTAGGGATGCACCTCAACCTACAGAGCTTGTATGTTTGACACTAAACAATGTCTTAAAGGAGTGGCAAGTGTTTGTCCAAGGTATTTGAGGTAGAGACATATTGTCTAGATGGGATAGGATTTGGTCCGATGTAATATTCCTTTCAGAACATTTTGCAGATTTTTACTGGAAATTAATTCAACCATAAAATCACCAGAAGAGTGCCATGTAAAATACCTTCAAAAATTTAAGTTGTTAACATTATAAACAATTTGAATAATATCAACCACAATATTTACAGCAAAAATGGAAATAGAATCTCCAACTGAATAATAGACAATATAAGCATGCAGAAGATATCAGCCTTATATTATTAATAAAAATTGTTGGTACAAAAACTGGAGATGGTTAAAGTAATTGCCCCAAATAGATCTACAACAATGTCGCAACTCGCCTCCAAACAAACTGGAAATAACTGCAACCTGTGAATCCTGAATGGATCCACCAAGGGAAGAGATGGGTACTCGCCCACTCTCACTAAATCACACAAGGGTTTCCATCCTAGGGCTACTACTGAAGTAGAGAATCCAAGTTCTCAAACCTTTCACACAACCAATGATCCAATTCAAGATGTCTCCAAATGAACTTCGCTTCTCCTTTTATAGATCTGATGGATAGATCTCCAAGCCTCTAGAAGCATATTATTTTATTATTATTCTAGAAGATCCTCCATTGACTTTATCAAAGTGACTTTTAATTTAATTCTATTTCACTTAAGTCACTTTTGGGCCTTTTCCTCCAATTAATTATTTTCCCTTTAATTAAATGACTAATTAAAGTCATTTTTAATGAAAGGAAAATGGTAAACCGCCCACCATACTCTCACCGACCATTATAAGTCACTCCTCAACATCCAATCTTGAAGATCTTCTCATTCTAGTTCCAACGAGCTATTACACTGAGGTGTTCCATCAAATAATCTTCTCGGAATACCACCTCAAGCATAATTAATTAATTTAAACTCCATAATAATGCTACTTTTGAAAGTTGTCAGAATGCGACTGAATGAAAGACAAATTGTGCTGATGATGAAATATGCCAAGCGAATGCCATCAGATCCCGTGAAAGCTCCTCAAAACTCCCTCGGGGCTCCTAATAACCTGAACCTGCTCTAATGGCTTGGCCATCCCCTATTCTGGAAATCCACCCTGGCTGTACTATGGAGAAAAATAAAAGTTGGAACATTACAAATCCTCCGCCCCAAGATTGCTTGCCCTCAAGCAATCCAAATATGTGGACCACCCTGTTGGCCCGATGCAACTGAGACCCAATGCCCGAATCCCATACAAACCACTGGAAGTTGCTATGCCTCTGTGTCAAGCCACCGGAAACAAACCCCTCAATGCCTGGATCCCAAACTGATCTCTCACTATACCTATCATCAACCAATCCTCCTAGATCCCAATGCCACACTAGTCAATCATCACCCAAGTCCCATGGCTCGGACTGTGCACTGTCTCTAGCTATAGTTGTTGCTCCATGAAGCAAATACCAACTCAGCAAATCTCTCCAATCCAACCTCTGGCCTAAGCCGAGGTAAATCCTGCTCTGCTGATGTTGGGCTAGTGCTACTGAAATATTGATGGATTGTCGGTCCACCATCCACGGACCACTGAAACATGCAATAACTCTCTCATCTAAGCGATCCTGCTAGAATGTGCCCCGAACTAAGAATGATGCCCCATCAATAGGATACCAACTCATGATCTCCCGCCAATCTAACACATGGGCACCTATGCAAAGGGATAAGTCTACTAAGCTGATAATGGTCCATGTTCAACTCCCAACACTCTGCCTTGTCAACCAGCAGAATTAGTCCAAGAAGTCTTGCCCCTCTCCTTATAATGGACAAAAGTGGGCAAGCTATGCTGCAAGCCCAGTCTATATACCCCTAGAGAGGGTTGTTGCCTAAAAATGTCATCACTGTGATGGTCGACACTACCTGTGTTTGCACCTCATCAATGGGTAGACCCAAAGATGGATGCATTGTTGTCTCCCTCGCTAGATAGGAAACTCCACGCTCCTCCAGCCCACCAATCCTTTGCAAACGATGTCCTTCCATACTCCAACAACTCCTGAGGACAAGTGCCTGTAAATGCTGCCATCTTGCTAACTATCTATCCGTTTGTCTCCTCTTCATCAATGGCTGACCCCAAGGGTGGCCGCTCATCCTCCTCCATTACGAGCTCAATGTGATCCTCCGATTGGCCCTCCACAAAAGGATCATCCTGCATACTACGCATATCCTCCTCCTCAACTGACTCATGCTCCACCAAATGTTGTTCATGTTGAATCATCATAGGTGACTCATCATCTTGAATATCTCCCCTATAGTCCCCTGACTTCTCACCATGCACACTAGAATATAAATCTGGCCTACTATCATCAACTCCACATGACTGCTCATGCTCCCTAGAAGCATCCTCATATGACTACATGGACTCATCCGAAGAAGAGTCCTCATCCTGATATACAGAAGGAATGTCCTCTTGCTCTACCTCTTCCACCTCATCCGCATCTCTCAAGCAGGAGTGGTTGGGTCCCCAAGGTTCTTTGCAGATGAAGCAAAGACCCTTCCTCCTCAACTCATTCTTGTTGCCTGATCCTCCAAACTGAGGCAGCTCCTCTCTTGTTAACTGTCTCTCGAATGGCCCAATGTTATGCTCAACCAGCCTTTCAGCTAGCTCATAAGCAGCAGCTGAGACCAACTGCTCTCTCCTCCAAATGCTCAGCAATCTAGTCTGCAGCTCCCGGCAAATGGCATCACGGCCCCTCATACAGGATGACAAAATAGACTGCATGTGTGCTACGACTGTGTCAGGATGATGTTTCCTAATGCTAAAGAAGCATTGGAACATCTGTAGGATCAAGCCATCACACTCCAGTTCAAACATGAGGTCATAAACTCTAACCAAGGCCATGACTTCTAGAATCTCTAGCCTCTTCCCGAAGGTAGGGCCCTCACTGTTATCCAAATCCTGCAGGGTCTCCACTATCAACCTGAAGACTCCCCTCATAATGTTATCACTGTAAGGAGGTATAGGTGTGGTTAGCACCATGATACTACTAAGACATGAGGCAACTGGAAGTTTGACTCCCATACAAGGATGCTCCAAATACTTGGGTTGTGCTAATGCAAGCATGGTTGGTTTTAGAACCCAAATCAAGCTCTCCCCATCTGACTAATCCACCTTGGAAAGGAGTGAAGCAAGCTCCTCTAGTTTTAGAAGGGCTTTTGTTGTAACCCCCATGCATCTCAAATCTGTCCCAAGTTTAAAGATCTTGTGTTGCAACTCATGTTGTTTTTGTGGTTGCTCTTGTTGTAGCAAAGTAATTATCCCATTGGAAAGGGATCTGTTGATTGTTGTTGCTTGTTTATGAAGAAAGTTTATGAAGTTTTTATCCATGTTTTACAAAATAATAACAAGTACATCAAGTTTGTTGATCAACTTTGTATACAAACTTGTTTCATCAATTCTGGCTCATAGCAAGACTTTGACTCATACACCTATCAAGACACCTCTCTATTCATTCAACATTCTCATACAGCAAGAAACCCTCTCATTCTACAGCAACAGTATACATATAGCTTGATGGACAACATGCCAACTCATAGAACCTCACACTGCTCACAACAATACCCTGTCCCAATCGATAAATCTAGCTCTGACAAATAAATTAGGCTTTGGAAAATTAATTGGGCTCGAACAAAATAATTTTTGCACAACAAGATGAATTCATCCAAGCAAAATAATTTCAATGTTGAGCTTGCCAAAGCAAGCTAAACAATACCAAGTGAGGAAAATGTTTCCCCAAATGTAAGGAAATGATCTCTCCTCAAGCTCTGCGCTGACCCTGGAAATTCTGCAACTGTTGGCTGGAAAGAACCCCTGTTTGAGCCTCCAAAAGTGCTCAGAAAATTCTGCCAAATTAATCTTGGGTTGTCCTCCACAAACCCAGAAAAATCGAGAAAGGATTTTGGAAAATTCTACTGGCCACTCAGGACCCAAAATTTCAGCTGCCAAATAATTCTGTATGTTTGGGGTATCAAAACTCCCCCAAAAATTTTGCAAAATTTGGAGCCAACACCTTGACCCCTGGCCGACAAAACCCAGAAATATTTTGGGCTAATTCCGACCTCCCGAAATTACCCAAAATTGGTGCAATTGCCAGTTGAATAATAAAACGTATTGCTGAAACAAAAAAGAGATTTTTGGCCTAAATACTGCCCGGAAAATTTTGCGAATTTAACCACTTACTCCTCTCATAAAACCAAGAAAACCCCAGAAAAATCTTGGGTAGATTCCAGAAGATAAAAAAAATCCCAATTTAGTGCATGTTTTCTACTCTACCCAACTATGCACACTGCTCCAAATAAGATAAATTTGTACCACAATGCTCCTACACATCAGTCCAACAAATTCACTACAAAATCACCGATTCGACAGATTTGTATGCCATAATCGATTTCAGCACAAGATCCTATAGATCCACAACCAACTTCATAAATCAGCGACATTTCTAGCTTCAAAGCATCAGGACCCTCCATGTCATTTAGACCAACACAGCACCCACAATACATCTAGTATAGATAGAGTCAGCAATCAACAGTAGCTTCCTCAAATTTTCCATAAGAAAGTGTCCATGGAATCACAGTCCATTATGCCACAATATCGACAAGGATTCCACTAGGCTTGTGCCATACTTTCAATCTTACAACTCTTCAATTAACTCCCTCTTACACTAGACGAAGAGGATCTCAGTCCTTATCAAAAACACGTCATCAATACATAGCAAAAAAGAAAAAAAAAGAAGGCTCTTCTTCAGTAGATTTGGATCGTCATTAACGTTCGGGACTTTAAACCATCATGGATCAAAACATGTTTTAATCAGGTTGATCTTGTCTGCTCTTTCTGAATCCAAAGCCCATCCAATCACGAGTCTTCTTGTCATTTTTCTTCCATCTTTTCAACAATGCAACAGCCTTGACATGTTTCATCATATTCCTACAATCCTCACTAGGAGGCCATGGAAGAACAAGTACAACCAAGGAAGACATACAAAGACAAGAGACACATAATGAAACAACAATAGAAACAATCAAGAAAGTACTTAGCTCTTGAGAATGTGTCTGCTCCCTCTCGATCTTAGTCTTCTTGGGTCCAGTCAACCTAGTCAATACAGCAAGAAGTTAATCTCGTCAATTGCATCATCAAGTCCATATTGTCATCAAGAAATTTCTCGTCCACATCATCAAGGAGTCCATATCATCATCATCATCATATCATCATGGAGTCCATGTCATCATCAAGAAATTGCCCTTGTCCATATCATCATCAAGAAGTTGACCTCGTCCATATCATCAAGGAGTCCACATCATCAAGGAATCCACATCATCAAGAACAATAAGAAGTCTACATCATCATCATCACTAAGAAGTTGTCCACGTCATTATCAAGGAGTCTACATCAACATCAAGGAGTCCACATAATTAGTAACCAAAAAAAAACAAATACAAGATACTTATCTTTTGAGCACATGACAACTTTGTCTTAATCTTTTAACCTTCATGCATCCAAACTACACATCAACCTTATCATCAAGATGTTAAAACTTTTAGGAGCTAGGGTTTCTCTATTTAAGCAGAAGCAATCAAACCACAAGCCCAAGGCTTTCACAACTCTTTATGATTAGATAGGGTTAACAGTTGAATGGCAAGGGTTTTAACTCCAAACCCTAATGATCTTTTAGGTTTAGTATAGGGTTTATAAACCCTAGATGAGCAATGCTTATCTTCATTATTCTTAGAATCCTTGCATTCTTTTTCAACTTTATCATTTTCAATATTAGCAAACCTAGGGTTTCACAATCCCTAAGGCTTCCTTGATCAAACCATTATTAGGTTTCCAAGAAACTGGTCAGACATTCATACTTTCAAACCTTGGTGTTGCAATCTCATTAAATCTCAACCTTTCAACAAGATATCAGGAAGTGTATTTTGCTCATAATTTGATCAGCCTTTAGGCTTTAACGAGGAATTTTGACCTCTTGATATGACTTAGTATCCAACGTCATTAAAGAGTATTTCCTTTCGCTATATCATACAAAAATATTCATGTAGGCTCTTATTCCTATAGGACTTTATCTTCAGATTTCATAGACTTTAAAGAAGCTTCCAAGCCTTGTTACGACCCCAAAGCATTGTTCTAACACTATTTCTTTTATTCATAAACTTGCGACTAAGAGACATGCGCTTGTATACTTAGACTTTTAAGATAAAGTCAGCCTTCTTTTGCTATACATATACTATATATAAGGCACATACCACTTCAGGCTCAGATTTGAATTATACTTCCATAATTTGATTTCAAGTAGTTAAACATATTCATCAGATTTTTGTGACAAATTTCGTTCTAATAACTTGTGACAGAAAGACTCTAAGCAATCAAGTCAGCTTTCTTTGCAGTGTATGACATCCTTCTTTTATATATAGAGGAATGTCTCTTTTTAATCAATCTCGTTGCCAAGGTTATACCAAAGCTCTGAATTTTCCATAGAGCTGATCGTAGACTTCTTCCAAAGTGATTTCGGACAAGCCTCGGCCCTCAACATTGCACAGTATAACTTTATTTGATATCAATGTCCAAAAATCCATTTTACTCCGTAACATTTTCTAATACATATCGTTCTTCGCTAGTTCCAATTGCATTGCATATAGCCATCGTACTAAGGAGAAGATTTCGTTAGAGGAGAAAGATTCTTGTTGGATAGCTTCAAAAGACAAATCGAATCTCACGCAGCAGGTTATCATGAAAACGAGTTGCATACAATTCACAAAATAACTGGCCAGAACATTAGAATTATAAAAGACTTATAATCTAGGCCACTGCTCAATAGCTAGATGTGCCAGTTGTATTGTAATTTGTCAATATAATCAATTGCGCCTTAAATTCACTTTATATGCCGACCATTGCATCGATCCGTACTCGGTTCATCATATCACATATGTACATAGCCCAGGTAGAGAGATATCCATTTCCAAATGTTGTGCATCAGTTGGGTAATGGGATTATAATAGTCGTAGTCTTTTTGCTAGTCACGACCCCACGGCTTTGTTCACCCAAACATAACTCGCAAAATGACACACTTTGTCAAATAGTCCACATTAAAATCTTATGCGAAGAACTTCAACGCACATCATTTCACAGTATAATATACTATATAAACTTAACATGTTTTCAACAGAGAAGGAGGTGCCAAAGATAGCTCAAATGAATACAACAGGAAGCTCGCATGCACCATAGAAAAACAAATGACAATTGGCTCCCAGAATTTCTCACTCCTTCCTCAGAGGTTTAGTTCCTCAACATCGCATATGTCATAAGGTTGCTTGCAAATTATACAGAGATACAGAGAGACTCGCATGCTTACATACATTACAGAGAGGCTCGCATATGAACAACAGAGAATACATTCATAGAGAGGCTTGCATAAGAAAGCTTGCATGAACCATTGACATCACAAGATCACAGAGCTTGGATAGAAAGAATTCGAATATATATATGGCCTCTGACTTCATATTATTCCTCAGTATAAAATGGTTCAGACTTCGTGACCTTGTGATGTAAGGAGTTTCAGATTTGTATGCAACCAAGACTATTAAAGAGCCTCAGATATGCGGACTTGTTTGCTGCTCCTCAATAAGGGTTTCGATCCTCTTTTTAGGCACTTCATGAACTCGAAAAATTCATCAGAACGTATGCCCAAAATTTTAGATTTTATCCACAGTCCTTCGATGAGGGAATTAAAAGAAGCTTGCACAAACCTTCGGCTCTTACTCTCCAAAAATAAAAATGTATCACAGGAATTCGACCCAAAAATAAGAGTAAATTCGGACGCCTCTTTCACAATTGCTCTTCAACCGTCTCTGATACCATGTTGATTTTCTAGGGCACAGGCTAGAAACCATTTTTCTTCTACATGATAACTTCTTTCAATGATCAGTTAGCATTAATTTCACATAGTATTCATTCAAAACTAATCAAGCAGTTATAAAGAATAAAATATCAACAATTAAACCATGAAAGAGTAGTAGAAAAATGACCATGAAACCATGAGACAAGAGACACAAAAGTTAGGCCTAAGGCTAGGGAAACCCCATAAAGGGGAAAACCCATAAATCTTTCCTTATGAGAGAGAGAGTTCAAGATTCATCAATACATCATAAATAATCATATCAAGACAAAAGCCAAACCATTAACCAAGTACAAGAGAGATCCCAAGCAAAGTGCCAAGCCTTCCTTCAAATTTTGGCCTCCTACTCCTACTCCCAACTTCGTTGGATTAGATCTCAACAAGAGATAGATCGATGATCAAAAGTGAGGAGAGATGTCTCCTTTATATAGTCTTTAAAGAGGGGATCGAATGGGTACCTTTTGGGGGCCCAGCCGACCTATCGACTTAGATATATTTTGGAGGTTAAATATAAATTCAAATTTTCAAATTCTTCACATGATGAAAATACCGACCATGGCTACACTATATTTCCAACATCTTGGAGGCCATTTGTAGAATCTCTAGAAGCATTTGTTGAAGTAGATCTTGCAGCAGTATGTGAAGCATTGTTGGAGCAGTATTGGAGACATCCTTGAAGCATTGTTGGAGAAATCTTTCAAGCCTTGTTGAAGAAGCTTTTGGAAGACTTGAAGTGGCATTGAAGCTACCTTGAAGGATTGAAGTAAATTGAGAGGGTAAGAGCCCTAGAGGATTGGAGTCCTCATTCAAGGTTGGAGCCTTGAGAAAGACCAGGTTGGATCCTGGATTTATAGTTGAGGATTGGAGTCCTCATACAAGGTTGGAGCCTTGTAAGAGACCAGGTTGGAGCTTGCATTTGGAGTTGAGGATTAGAATCCTCATTCAAGGTTGGAGCCTTGAAACAGTCAAATATTTTGTTGTACAAATTGAAGCTTAAGTTTTTGTATGAGGATTGGAGTTCTCATTATTCTCATTATTTTCATTAATAAAATTATTTCTTTTGTAGTACATCTTCTGTTCTGGTTTAATGAGAACATGTTCATCTTTCACGATGGGTTTACATTGTTTAAAATGATTTACTTTCATGTATCTATAACAATTTCAGAATTAAAGTATTGTATATGACCTAGAAGACCAGAAATATGACTGCTTTCAAGATTCAACAGGAGAAAGATCCAAAATTCATGCAGAATGTGTAGTTATATTTGTTATAATGTTTGGAGACATCCACAAGGCCACTACAAACTTGGATTCAAATTCTTTTATGAACAACAAAGTCTTTTTAGAGACTCGCAGCTTTTTCCCATCACGAGAAAGGGAGTAGGGCCTCCAAGGTAAAGACAAGGAAGGTGAAGCCCACATAAAATTAAAATCCCACTATTCCCACTAGTAAGGCCAAGATTATGAGGAATTGCATCATGGAGGATCATTACAGAGGGATGGTGAGGAATTTCTCAAGCTCTTAAAGCTAAAAGTGTGTTTCTTTGAAAGGATGAATGGAAATGTACCATCCTACCGGGCCCAAACAGGTGATGAAAGAGATGCCAGAAGAAAAAACAGATCAAAATTCCCATTCGTCACTCAGCACATTTGGTTACCCAAACTTCTAATGCTACTAGCCCCATGTCAGCCTTTTGTTCTTAGTGTTTATGATGTCTGAGTTGAAAAGACATGTTTGAGATTATGGTTTGTGCAGTTAACAGGGATGATGTCACATACAAATAATTCTTGTAATATATACAAGGATAAATGCCTTTAATCAGCCACTTTTCTCTTATATGAGACTGAGGACCTTTTCGATAGGACGCTTTGTCATACTCTAGAACATTAGACCATGATAGCACACAAAGATGTTTTGAAGTGCTTTTCATACCACACTTTTTGTTGTAGCTACTTGTACCCTTCTGAATTTATAAAGCTATTATACGCTCCTAGATAACTCCATAGTGATGACTAGGAAACAAAGGAAACCTGAAAAAAGGTGAACTGCTTACGAACGTGCCATATTAACATAAAATTTAGTGTGAGAATAGTTTTTTATATTCAGAATGAAAGAAGGAATACCTGAATAGAGATGCAACAAAAGAAAATTTATATTCAGTTTAGTCAGGCTATAAAACCAAAGATGCAAAATCATTAATTGGCCTTTTAGGTTACCTCTGTACAGGTCCAAGACCGCGACTTCCAACAATTAAAATGTCTGGATGTATTTTTTTCACTTCATGACAAATTTGTTCCTTTGGATCTCCTTTTCTAATCCATCCTTCGCATGGAACCTAACATAGTAGGCAAAATCTTTCATTCAAGCATAAAAAGGAAATTGCAACAAAGTTTGCATTGAAAGTCGTTTAATGGCTGACATTTAATTACATTGTAGTGGACACAATTCCTGAGTCAGAGAACCCATGAATATAATTAACAGAAAATATAAAAGAAAAACAGCATGATGACTAAAAGAATCAAACTTGATCCACTGTACTGGCAGCTACCGTTAATAGAGGATTGAAAATTTGAACTCAACGATAATATGACACAGAGATGTGAGAGAATAAAAAACATTTCACCAATGTAAACATTCATAATATATATTTCACCTTATATTAAACATCTAGTTTGCACTTTCAAATAACACCATTCCTAAAAAAGTAATCCAGTTCAAAACTGGTCACTGATGGAAGTAGTAAAAATTTTTGCATACCCCAATTTCGTGGCAGCGTCTGATGAAAAATTCCAATAGATGAAGCCCTCTTATCTTTTCCCTATTCTTTAAGTTTTTAAAATCATCTGGTGAGGCATAAATGCTATCCATATCATCAAATCCTACATCACAATGTCATAGAAATCCATTATATCATTGTAGCAAACTAATCTTATTTAGCAGGTGAAATGCTATCCAAGAACCAATGGCAGCTTCCAAATATGGGATCAGTATCAGAACACATTGTAATTTGTAAACAATTCAAGACCCTAACAATCAAATGATCTTGACCACCCTTAAACAGATATTTATTGACAATGGTGATAAACAGGTCTATGGTCAGTATCTTCATTGAAATTGTGATTTAACGGAGCTTTTGACCACTCTTAAATAGATATTGATTGGCAATGGTGATAAACAGGTCTACTAATATAAACTTCAGAAGCATGACACGATGCAAAGATATTAATAATTTGAAACATATATTCTTATCTCTTACCAGATTCAAGAGATGATCTAGTTTGCATAGAATGTTGTAACAACAGTCTCACCAATGCTAAGTTGAATGAAACTTTTGAGTTAACGGAGGATTTAATAAACACACACACACACACACACACACACATATATATATTAGTAAATTAGCAGGAAATTTAAAATGAATTATTATCAAAATGATGGATGCCATCATTGGAGGAGGAATCCCAGATCCGTATGTTAGAAAGAAAATGAACCCCAATATATTAAACAAAACAAAACCCACCGAAGGAATGAAATTGCAGACAGAAAAATATCGAATTGATTGAAATTGCCCAGAACTTTAACCCCAACAAATTAAACAAAAAAAAACACCGAAGGAATGAAATTGCTAACAGTAAACTATCGTATGGACAGGAAATAGGCAGAAGAATGGCATTTATGGTGTGCATGGGTGCATGGACGGGGTGGATCTCCCTTAATGTCATCATTATCATTGTAACATCCAAACCAGGCATTAACTGATTTTTATAACAGAATTTTGAGGGAAACAACTTTAAATGGGACATTAGTGGTAGCCAATAGAGGAAAGAGGTTCATAGCATAACCAGGATAGAACCTGTACCTGATTTAGCCAAAGAGTGGTACTGTAGTGAGTCGAGTTATAGAGGAGGGAAGAACCAGAGAACAGTCTGGTTATCAACACCAACAAGAGTGGTCAGCAGAGCTGTCAATGGTTTGTAAGCATATGGTGTATGAGTCAAGAGTAAGTCGTTAATAGTAGAGTAGTCTGCGTGGCTTCAGTAAGTGGAATTGGTAATCAGGGCCAAGTGCATCCATGTCTATGTAATGCTGATCAATGCTTAATTAAATACCTGTTGTTCATGAAGGTATTCCCAGTGATCTATTATTTATTGATGAATACTCTGAGTTCTGTTTCTGCCAAACATGTCTATTATTGCAAGTTAACAATTATGTGTGGATATCCGTGAATGTGTTCACGATTTTTCTAAGAATCTATTAATTTCCCCTTGACTGCTGGCTTGCCCTGCCGCACTGCATAAGTTGGTATCAAAGCAACCAAAGATGCTAAGAGGAGAGATCCTGTGAGGATCTTAAGATAAAAAAAATTGAAGCAATTGAATTTGCAAGTTATGTGAAAGTCACAGAAAGAGATGGAATTGAATACTGTTTGCAGTGAGGAGAAATAAGAGCAAGAGGGGAGAAAAAGACCTAAGAGGGGTTGAGTTGCAGGTAAAATTTCAGAGAAGGTAAGTTCCTCTATTGAGTACCATGTTAGCTTTCGGAGTTCCTCTAAAAGGTTTTATATCATGCTTGAGGGTGCTTTATGAGGTGTGGAGTGCATGGCCCATTGCTTACCCTTGGTTGTACCTTAGCAGATATGCATCAGAGATATCTTACTCATGGATTACTATACCTTGACTTCATGCTTATAGGGTGTAATTTCTCTAGAGCTTGAAGATATGTGTTATGTTGACATTCTTCATGATGTGCACATGGAGGGTTAGTTGCTTGGAAGGACAACCCATTGGTGCAGAAGCATTGAACATTTAGGAGGGAAAAGTAATGTTCCAAATGCAAAAATTTGGGATTTCCCGAAATTTAACTCAAAAATATTTCAGATAAAATTTCCATTCATAAATAGAAGATTGCCATGTAAAATTTAGCAACATAGAACTGCAAATAACAATATAATGAGCAGAGATAATCTCAGTTTTATTTATAATATATAAAGTGGGGTTTTACATGCTGAAACAAATAATATAGTTGAAGCCTGAGATAGAACTGACCTCGAGAATCTGCTACAATATTGTGTTGGCCCTCCAAAATTGAACTGAAACACCACTGCTAAGCTCTCCTGTGAATTCTAGATGAATTCACCAAGGGGAGATGGGTACTCGCCCAATATCACTAAATCACCCGAGGGTTTCCGTCCTAGGGCTACAAATGAGGTAGAGAAACTGGTTCTCAAACCTCTCATACAAGAAGAAAGATCAAATCCAAGATGTCCTGTAATGGCCTCTTCCTCTTTTTATAGATCTGATGGACCCCTCTAGAACCTCCCATTATATTATTATTTTAATCATTGAGCACATTTCCCTCTTTTTATTTCAATTAAAATATACTTTTAATGTGGGAAAATGGTAAATTGGCCACCATCCCTCCTCGGGCCACTGAAAATCACATCTAACCATCCCACCCTGTAAATATTCTCATTCTAGTTCCAACAAGTTATTACACTAATGTGTCCTGTCAAGTATTCCTCTCGGAATGCCACTTTAAGCATAATTAATTGAGTTAGGCAATGGGCACAATAATAACCCCGTTTTATGGGAATTATCAAAATGCAATGGAATGAGAAGCAAGTTGTGCGAAATCAATCTTGATGATGGAATATGGCAAGTGAACTCCTCCAGACCCCATAAAACATCTCCAAAAGCCCTAGGCTCGTTGATAAAGTAAACCTGCACCTATGACCTGTCTGCCCCCAACTTTGAAAGTCCATCCTAACCATGCCATAAGGAACATCCAAATCCTCTCTCCCCAAGATTGCTTGCCCTCAAGCAATAACTTGTGTCCCAATGCAACTGAGACCCAATGCCCAGATCCCATACAAACCATTGGATGATGCTATGCCTCTGTGTTAACCCATAATGAACAGACCCCTTAATGCCCAGATCCCAAACCAATCTCTGACAAAAATGTCATCAACAAATCCTCCTGGATCCCAATGACACCAAGAACAAGCATCAATGCTCCATGCTCTTGTTGTGCTATAGCTCCAGCTATGAATGTTGCTCCATCAACCGTGTACCAACTCAATACCTTTCCCCAATCCAACCCTTGGCATAGGCCAAGGTTAGTCCCACAATGTAGAGGCAGGCCTGAAATACTGGAAAGTTGTTGGCCTACATCCTTTCGCCAATTGTAGGATGTAGTACTCCTCATGTCTAAGGATCCCTACTGCACTATGCTCCCAACTAAGAATATCGTGCTACCAATAGGATACCAACTCATGATCTCCCGCCAATCCGTCCTGTGGGAAGGATCAGATGAATGTGCACCTACCTGTATAGGGTATGAGTCCATTGTGTTGTACCGTGCTCAACTCATGCAGCTCTACCCAACCAATCAACCAAATATGTCTAGGAATCTCTGCCTCTCTCCCTATAAGTGGGCAATCCATTTTGCACGCTCTGTCTATGTACTCTTGGAGAGGGCTGCTACCTAGAAATATTGCAGCTCTGCTAGTTTCCACTGGCATCTACCTGCACCTCATCAATGGGTGGACCCAAAGATGGATGCATCACTATCCCAAAAAATTCTCCCTCATCTAACCGGAAACTCCATACTCGATTGGTCCACTCGTCACCTACAAAACCATCATGTCAAGTCCCAACACCTCCTGATGACCAATGTCTGCAAATACTACCTCCCTACTAGAAGCTTGCACATATGTAAGCTCCTCATCAATGGTTGGCCTCAGGGACTGCTGCTCATCCTCCTCTATCATGGGCTCAATATGAGACATTGGCTGACTCTCCAAAAATGGCCCATCACGCATATTGTGCTCTACTGTGTGTTGCATGTGCTAACTCATCGAACATGGATGTGGCTCTCGCCTGTTGTCAACATCTCTACGGGTCTGCTCAAGCTCCTCTATGCGCTCACCATGTTAGATCACCATTGATAGCTCATCTCCCTGGTCTCCTTCAAGCATAGGAATAATATGTTTCTCATCAAGGCTATCCACCAAATAGTTATGCATATCACAGTTGCTTCTATCATCCCCACATGCTTGTTGATACTTTTCAGGAGAATCCTCATCTGGAAGGTCAGAATGAATTCCCTCCTGATCTACCTCTGTCATCCCCTCTGTGTCACTCAAGCATGAGTGGTCAAGTCCCCAAGGTTCCTTGCAGATGAAGCAAAGACCCTTTCTCCTTAACTCATTCCTGTTGCATGTCCCCCCAACTCTCAGTCGCTCCTCCTAGGTCAACTCCCTCCTGAGCATATTTATGTTCTGCTCAACCAACCTTTCGGCTAGCTCATAAGCAGCAGGTGAGACCAACTGTTCTCTCCTCCAAACAAACAACAATCGAGACTGCAACTCTCGACAAATGGCATCACGGCCTCTCATACATGATGACATGATGGATTGAAAGTGTGTTTTGACTGAGTCAGAATGATGTCTCCTAATGTTGAAAAAGCATTGGAATATTTGTCGGATCGAGTCATCACACTCAAGATCAAACATGATTTCATAAGTCCTAGTAATGGGCCATGGCCATAATTTCCAAAACCATAAACATATTCCCAAATATAGGACCCACAGAGTTATCCAAGTCTCATAAGGTTTTTACCATCAACTCGAATACTTTCTTCATAACATCATCATTGTAAGGGAGTTATAGGGGCGGTCAGCATCATGATGCTACTAAGACAAGAGGCAACTAGAAGTGTGACCCCTTCATAAGGGTACTCCAAAAACTTGGGTTGCATTAAAGCTATCATGGCGGGTTGTAAATGTTGATTTGGGTAGCATCAGAAGTGCTCCAAGTCTCAAAATTGGCAAGGACGCTTAGGCACATGTATTCCAGAGAACCTAGAAATCGTTTGTGAAAATTCCACACAGATTGTGTTTTATTAAAATAATTAATTATTTTTAAGGACCCTAAGTCTAAACTTAGGAAAATAAAATAATTAAAGTTTATTGCTAAAACAGAGTGTGAATGTTCTAGAAAAGGCAGAGATCAAGTCAAAAGTTAATCTTAGCCATTGATGAGAGATTTAATCTCGGTCGTTGAAGTTTCAACGAGAAGATTATAAGGACTTAAAGGGTCATTTGGAAATAACACCAAGACGAAGAAAGAATCCAGAGATCAAAATTCTTTAGTGACCAGTGGTCAGGGAGAAGATCAATCAAGAGGATTCTCGCAGAGAGGGGCAGAGATAATGTTCGATTGGAGATTTTCCTTGAGCCGGAGAATACGCAACAGAGAAGACAAAGAGCAGTACCAGCAGAGGCAGCATAGCAATGTAGCAGAGCCTGTGCAGAGCCAGCACAGTAGCCCAAAGTAAGTATGTGATTCAGCTGAGGAACAGTCAAATCTAGTGTTGGAAAGTCGAGGTGTGAGACAGGAAGGGGCCAGAGGGTCAGATCTAGCAAGCAGAAGAGCCAACACGCAAAAGCCATGCAGTCCCCATGCAGAGTGACGCAGAGACTGTGTAGAGGCAGTAGAGGGCTTTCCAGTCCGGGATTTTGGCCAATTTGGGCTTGCAGTGTCAGTGTGAGGTTTTTCTCACTAACTCTTTGTCAGATTCTCTATGAGGAAAGCCAGCAAGGCATCTAGTTTGTATTCAGAAAATTACTGCATAATATATAAACCCTCAGCTGTTGCACCAGTTTTCCCGCATTGGGTTTCTCCAGGGACATTGGTCCAAAAACAACGGTGTCACTTGTGTCTATGTTTTACTCTTGTTCATATTTTGTTTTCGCACTTGTATTTTTCCGCAGTTTATTTGTGAAGGCTGTAGTGTATGAGATTTTGTTATTTATAGTAGAAAACCGTAAATAATATGTTAAAAGGAATTAATAAGATAGAAGATTTCTCATCAGTGCTACAGTAGGATTTCGGGTAGTATGAATTTTCACATGGTATCAAAGCTTGTTTAAGTTGAGTGTAGGTGGAGAAAAAGAACAGATCCAGTAGATCCAGCGTTGAAGGAGAAACGAGGATCAAAGAGATGCGTAAGCGGTAGATCAATCTCCCAAGTGATTGCGCAGTCAAGGCCAGGAGGGCTAGTTGCTGCAAGGAAATCTCTCTGAGTGAGCCGACAGAGAGGTAGGATTTTCCAAATTGCAGTTTGTCCAAGGCAGAGGGAGCAGCGCAGCAATTTCAGCGCAAATCAGCAGTTGGAGGGACGTAGTTTCTGTGCAACAGTGATTGTTGGTGCAGAGGCGTCACGAAGATTAGTTGAAGACATTTTGGGGATTTATGACCTCAGAGAGTTTCAGGCCCAAGAAAATTTGATTTCCAATGGAGAAGCAGCAGAGTTCATGAATTATTTGGCTTGCTCCAATAGGGAGTGCGTAGAGCCAGCTGTGTAGAGGGTTGGAGGCAGCATATCGACAACGTGTAGGGTATTTTCTTGCTCAGAGAATTACAAGCCAGGGAATTCTAATTCTTGATAGTTGAGCAGTAGTGTTGTGTAGCAGATCTATTATCTCCAGCAAGGAGTGTGTAGGCCAGGCCAGCAGTTGTGCAGAGGAGAGAGAGGGAGCAATTCGACATTTTTGTAAAGATGGCCTCGGATGGGCAAGATCCATGGAAGAGCAACAAATGTAATATCCCAAATTGGGAACAAGCAGTAATACAAAGAAAACAAAGACTAAATCTACAGCAAACAGAAAAATACATCAAAACACCATGAATAGAGCCAAAACTGTTGAGCCATTTTATTAATATTTCTAAATGGGGAAAGGTACAAATGGTACTTAGAAAGATGGCACCTTGGCCTGCACAAGGCAGGCTGAAATACTCCTAAATCCCTGCTCAGAAACTCTGGTTGTTGGCTTCTCTGCGTGGCTCCTTCTCTACGTTGCCTAGTCTGGAAAATGTTGTTGCTGGATGGAAATGGATTGCGTATTGGGGTTGTTCTACTGCACAAAAAATTCTGGAATTTGGACACCAGATTCTCCACAACAAACCCAGAAAAACCCGCGAAGGGTTTTCCGAAATGCTGACCCCGAAAAATCACCCTCTTGAATTGGGTACGCAATTTTGCTGGCTATATTGGGCTCTGAACTGATCTGCAAGAAACTATCCAAAAACTCTGTTGTGGAAGGGTTGATCCCCTCTCAAAACTTCTGGCTGAAATCTCTTGGTCTTTCTCCCTCTCCGAAGCTGCTCCATTGATGGACTACGTATCTCTCTGCCTGACTGCGTGCCCTGGAAGGGACTACGTATTTCTGGATTGGACCTGTGTGACTCTCCTCCAAAACTGAACTAAACTCCTCTCCTGAGCAAGCACTCGAAATCCCCCAAGGATGAGGTTGATATTTCCGCTTGGAAATCTCTGTGCTAAACAACACTTGCAGACTCGGCTAAATAACTCAAGCGTGCTTCTAGTTTACCAGACAGAAAGTTAGTTGATGACTGAATGAATGAGGAATGAGTTGCTCTCATCCTCGTTTACCTAGCTAAGCCCCCCAATGTTCCCTTGGGCCCCACTAGACTGCGTTGCCTCCTCTGTCGCCCAACCACTACGCAGCTGCTATCCCCTTGTTGTCCCCACGCTACCTCTACGCTGCCTACGCTGTTGCCTCTCCTGCACTGCCACTAGGCTGATGTCCACTGTGTATAGTTGGCCCCACGGGCCCCACTCCAACTTTATTGCTTGCCTTAGTGACTTTAGGAAAGTGATTTAATCTCTGATTTATTTGTGGGTCACTTTTACCCACTTTATTTTCCTACTAACTTTAGAAAAAGGCAAAAATGTCAAAACTTAATATTCCAATTAGCTGACTGCTAATTGGGAATATTACAGTCCTCCCCGCCAAAACATTGTTTGTTCTCAAGCAACTGCAAAGATGGATGTTGCAAGATTTTCTCCCCCTCACAAGTGGCATCCTCATCTGGAAGGTTTCTCCCCTGCATCCTCCTCTTCTTGCCTTTCTCTACCTCTATTGACTTCCCCTTCCTTCTTCTACCCCTGCAACTCTCTCTCTGAAATCGAATTCTATTCCTTCAGAATCGATTTCCTTCAAGTACTGAGTGTGTGCCCGACTTGCTTTCCAAATGACCCTCAAGCCCTCTCTTATAATTTTCTCGTTAATGAATCAATGGCTGATATTAGATCTCTAATCAATGGCTAAGATTAAGACATGACTTGATCTTCGTTTTCTAGAAGATTCTCACTTTGTTTTATTAATACCCTTTAATTATTTAATTTCCCTAAGTTTAGACTTAAAGACCACATTAAAATAATTAACTACTTTAATAAAACATGAATCGAGTGGAATTTCCACAAACGATTTCTAGGTTCTTTGGAATACTGATGTCCAAGCCTCCTCACAAAATATGAGACTTGGAACACTTTCCAATGCTACAAAATCAACAAAAACATGTGGGCAGCTCTTCGACAAGAAGAGATCAGGCGGATGACCAAGGCGGGCATCAGCAGCGGAGGGATCAAGATCAAGAAGGAGGAGTAAGATGCGGCTCTCGCATCTAAGGGACAGCATGGGCAGCAGCGGAAGAAGAGAAGAAAGACCTTTCGAAGGCCAGATGCTTCAAGTGTGGTGAATTAGGACATTTCGCCATGACATTCCCTCCGAAAAATAAGGGCAAGGAAGAATCTTATTCGAAGGTTGCTGCAGCGAAGGATGATGATGGGACTGATGACGATGTTGCCATGAGTGCTCATGTGCCTCAGGAGAAGAGGTGGGGTGACATTGATCTATAGTTCTTTCGAACTGCGATGAATGGACAGGATCCTTGAGGTGCCCAAACTCTTGGATCACATACAAGCTACTGGAGCCCTTAATGACAGTAGCAGGATGACTGGAGTCAGTTGGTGCGGAGGATGATGGAGCAGCATTGGCAGAGCTAGGATGTTGAACTCTTGAGCAGGGCAGAGCAGAGGCAGCAGAAGCGTGGCAGCAGCGCAGAGGTTGATTGGATTTCAACAGTGCAGAGCAGCAGCAGTGTAGAGCTCTAGAGGGTCAGCGCAGATTAGCAGCAGAGGGTGCTTCGGTATCGAGGTGCACTCAGACTGACTTGTATGTCAAGTCTTTGGGATGTTTCAGTGGCTTACTTCTCAACAACTAAGTTGCAATGCAGCAGCTAGCAGTGGCAGTGCTATGGGCAGCATGATGCAGCGTTTGAGAGGGAGTTGTAGTACAAATGAGGCAGTGTCAGTGTCGGTGACATGGGCAATAGTACAGATAGCAGCAGCGCAATGGATGAGGGGCAGCAGCCGAGCATCTGCAACGCAGAGGACCGATGTCGTGGATCAGGGTGATGCTTCAGGTTGAAGTATTGCTAGAACACATTCTCGCTAAGAGGGAGTGTTGATTTTTGGGTAGCATCGGATGTGCTCTAGCTTCGAAACTTTATGGAGGGTCTAGAACACGAGATCTCCAAGACCCAAAAATCATTTGGATAAATTCCACACGGAGCTTAAGTTATTCAAATAATTAATTATTTTAATGGGGACCCTAAGTCTAACTTAGGGAAATTAAATAATTAAAGTGAATTAATTTAAACATGTGGGTGAGAATGTTCTAAGTGACGAGGATCAAGTATTTTCTAATCTTAGCCGTCGATTAGAGATTAGATCACGGCCGTTGATTCGTCAACTAGAAAAGTATTAAAGGAAGGCTTGGGGTCAGTTGGAGGACACACACATAGAGGAGCAGCACTTGAGCTAAGTCGAAATTCTGGGGCGCAGTTCGTTGAGAATTTCGAAGTGAGCTTGCAGTGCAATGAGGGGCAGTTTGGCAGCAGCATTTCATATCCAAAGCCGAGAATACAGTTGCAGAGAGGAAAATCTACCAAGGAGAGACAGTGCAGCGCTTGAGAGGGTGACACAGGCACAGTTGGGCTAACACAGAGCTGACGCAGGCCCAGAGGAGTGACGCAGTCCAGGAGGAGGTGACGCAAAGCCAGAGGCTACAACGTTGGGTTTTCTGTGGGGCAAATCGGGCTCAGTTTCAGTAGATCAAAGAAGGGTGACACAACCACTAGGAAGGGTGACGCACTCTCAGCATAGAGCTTTCTGGAGACAGCGTAGGCACCTATGGGGTTCTTCATTCTGACGTTGGATCATCCATAATATCTCTCTCCGGATAGAGATACTTCTGCCAACGAAATTCTCTATTGGGTGAGCTGTTTATGGCACCCTAGTTTGTATTCAGAAATATGCGTAATAATAAAAACCCTCAAAAGTTGTTGCACTGGTTTTCCCGCATTGGGTTTTTCTGGGGACATTTGTCCGAAAAATTTGTGTGTCCTTTGTCTGAATGATTGCATATTCTTCAGTACTTGATCTGTATATTTGTGCGGGCTGCAGTGTATTTACTTCGATGTTTTCATGATTTATTCATAAAATAACTTGTTAAGTTAAATAAACAAGTAGGAGAAGTAAATTAGAATTACTGCAGTATGACTTTTGTTGAGTAGATTCAGAAAGTTTCACAGATATCTGTGGATGCAACCTGTTGATCCTGCCTCTCCTCTTTGTCCCTCTTTCTAAGAGGACACTGGGTAGCGTAGTGACCAAGTTCACCACACCTGAAGCATTTGATCTTTGAAACGTCCTTTCTTCTGCACTGCTCCTGCTCCTGCTGCCCCCTTTGATGCAAGGGTTGCATTCTCCTCTTCCTTCACCTCTGCCTTTGTCCCACTGTTGTTGTTGCCTTCTAGGTTGTTCTTCACCAAGTCTCGCCTCAGCTCCTCTTGCTGCAGATCTGCCCACATGCAATCCCACTTTAGCAATGTTTCCTTGCCCAAAATACTTTGGACAAACACTTGCCATTCTTCTGAGACAACATTTCGAGTTATCCGCACCATCTCTGTAGGCTGAGGCACTGATCGTACCGCTACTAACTGATCTCGGACATCCTGGAGCTTGTGAAGAAAGTGGTCTATGCATTCTCCCTTCTGCATACGTGTGCTCCTCAACTTCTCTTCCAGATACATCTTCCGCTGCTAGGAAGATCCCCAATACAACGTGGCAAGGGAGTCCCACATCTCTTTGGTCATTCCAAGGGCCGCTATGTGAGATACAACATGATCCCGAACTCCATCAAGGATCATCCTTTGCGCCTTAGCCATCTCCTGCTTGTACTTCTTCAGTGGATTTGGATCTGCAAGGACAACCACCACATTATCAATGTAAGTTTTGAGATCAAACTCATCCAGAAGGAAGGAGATCCTTGCCTTCCAAATCACGTAGTTAGATGCTCCATCTAACCGATCCTGATCTCTCCAACCAGCTGATGCCATCTCACCAAACAACAAAGTCGAACTCTGCCTCTAACCCTTTGCGCAGTTGCTGGTTGGCTCTACGCACTCCCTGCTGGAGTGAGCAAAACTATTCTCGGCTACTGCTGCTCTGTTGAGATTTTGGGGTAGCATCGGATGTGGTCTAGCTCCCAAATTTTGTGGAGGAGCTGGAGTACTTGAGATCTCCAAGACCCAGAAAGCGTTTAAAAGAATTCCATTAGGTTTAAGAGATATTCAAATAATTAATCTCTTTAATTAAGGACCCTAAGTCTAACTTAGGAAAATTAAAAGATTAAAGTGAATTAAATTAAACATGTGATGAGAATGACTTAAGTGACGCGAATCAAGCAGCTTCTAATCTTAGCCGTCGATTACAAATTAGATCACGACCGTTGATGTTTCAACGAGAAAAGTATAAGAGAAGGGCTCGGGGTCAGTTGGAGAACACACACATTGGCGGAGCACTGAAGCTAAGCTGAAATTCTAGGGCATGGCCTGCTAAGAATTTCAGGGGTTTGCAGTGCATCGAGGGGCAATACTAGCAAGGGGATGATCTGATCCCAGGCCAATATTAAAACAATGGGCATACCGAGCAACGCAAAGGCAACCCAGAGCCACGCAGTCCAACAGAGGCCACCCAAAGGCAGCGCCAAGGCAGCAGGAGCCACGCAGGGCTGACGCAGGCCTAGTCAAAGCAGCACAAGGGCACCGTAAGCCCTTCAGGGGTGACGCAAGCCCTTCCAGAGCAGCGCAAAGGCTAACGCAGGCCTGGAAGGTTGACATAGAGGGCTAAGGAGCAGCGTTGGGGTTTCCGGTGGGCCAGAAAGGGCTCGAGTTCTGTAAATCCCGTTTGAGGGTGTGAATCAGCCATATTTTCTATCTTCGAGTGAAAGAGGTATTGTTTCCGTGATTTTTCTCTTCTGGGTCAACCATGTCTGGTGCCCAGAAAATGTTGTATTCAGAATATGCTTAATAATAAAACCCTCCAGAGGTAGCTGCATCGGTTTTCCCACATTGGGTTTTTCCGAGGACATTTGTCCGAAAAATCTGTGTCACTTTGTCATATGAGCGTGCTATTCACTAAATGATTTGTATGTGTAGGTTGTTATTTGTATTTACATCGTTGTTATTCTGAATATTCAGATTCATAACTTGTGTATTTAATCAAGTAGGAGAAGTAAATTGAGAATTAACAGTAAGTTTCTTAGATTAAAAAATTTTCACATGCTCTGCGTGGAAAAATGGAATTTCTTGCCTAGAAATTCTCTGAGGACAAAATTCCCTCAGTGTGCTCTTCTTTTCTCTTGACGCTTTTCTGCTCCAGCAAATTGTTGCAGAAAAACTGCGTCCTAGCTGAAGATCTGCTTTGCGTGGAAACTACTGCGCTGCTCCCTCTACCTATGACAAATCTCGACCTGGAAATTTTGTGCTCTGTCACCTCACTCAGAGACACAAATTCCCTCAAAAGTTTGCCCTGCTAGCCTCTGGACTAAGCAGCCTCTAGGGTTTCGAGCAGCTACCTACGCAGTGCCTCGAATCACCCTCTTTCCCTCTACAATTGAGCTCTCTGGCTTTTATCCGCGCTCTAATAACATGTGAAAATTTGGTCACCCAAATCCTACTGCAACAACTGATGTTAATTCTTCTAATTGTTTAATTAAACGAACAATTTATTTGCAGTTTTCTATGGAAAATATCGAATTAAATTCACTGCAGCCTACACAACGTAAAATACTGCGGAAAATACAACACAGGAAAGATAGAAACTCACACACAAGTACACTATTATTTTTGGACAATCGTCCATGGAAAAACCCATCTTGGGATGTAATATTCCCAATTAGTAGCAGCTAATTGGAAATATTAATTTTGATCAATTTTGCCTTATATAATTAAATTATAAATAAAAGTGAGTAGAGGGGGACATAACTCACTCTAAAAATAAAGTGCACTCCCTAGTAGACACAACATTGTAACTTAAGTGAGCCAAGGGGGGCCAACAGACCACATAGAGGGGGGACCCACGTAGACACATGGAGGGACTGCGCTGGTTGGGTTGAGCACGTGGCAAAGGGAGGCTATGTTGGAGGAGGTGGGCCTTAGGGTTTGAGAGAGGCCAACGCTATAAGAAAGAGGGGAGCCTCCTCATTTTGGTCATTCGATTATTATGCATTTGAGCTAGTCACTTCGACTTCTTGAGCACACTAGCTGTTTAGCCTGTCTGCAGCACTGTTTAGTGCATTGAGTGTCTCCGGTCACAGATCTCGCCCTTAGCCCCGGGGGACTTCGAGTGCCTGCTCGGACAAGGTTATTTCTTCAGTATTTTGTGAGAGGTTTTGTTGTTTGGGTTGTTACACAGAGTTCGAGTACTAAAGGCGATCCTTCAAGGAGCCAAGACCATTATGCAATCGAATTGAGGGATCGGATCGGGATTTTTGCAGGAGATTGAGCAAAGGATCAGCCTTTGCCATTCGAAGGATTTTGGTGGAGTTTGAGGCAGTGTTTCAGTCATTTTCATTTAGCCTCTGCAGGCCAGCGTAATTCCCCAAGGGGGTGTTTTCTGGAGATTTTCAAGGGTCGGCCATTTTTTATATGGTTTCTGGGTTTTGTCGGGATTGGTGAGTAGAGGAGGATTCCAAATTTTCAGCTCATTCCGACAAGGGGAGCAGCCCCTAGTCTCCAGTTCATTCCAGCAATAGCAGCTACATGGCAGTTTTCCAGCAGCTGGGACGCAGTTCAGAGAGCAGCCATTTCCTGTATATTCTGAGAGTATTTCTTCACTTGCCTTGAGCAAGTTTAGGTGCCATCACTCTGATCACCTATTGTACTTCATTATATTTCTCAATTTAATAAAATGGCTTAGCATTTCCTCTCTATATTTCTGGATGAGTTGCCGTACATTCTGTCTATGTTATTATATGTCTGCTGCACTGTTATTTTTATATATTAATGAGCATTCTAGTTCTATACCACTTGGTGTGTTTATCTTTCACTCTTAGACAGAGTCTGGAAAGGGCCAGGTAGCCTCCGGATTTCGTCCTCTTTTCAGCAGCAGCATATCCGGTAAATGCCCTCCCAGTCCATCTCTGGTTGGAGTTTACTGTGTCTTAGAGATATCCCCGAAACGGGATATTACATAGGAAAACCGGTGCAGCAGCTGAGAGTTTTAATTATTATGCAGTAATAATTTGAGTACAAATCATTGGATGGCCAAATTGGCTATCCAATACAAAGAAAAACTGACAAAAAAGATAATGAGAAAATCTCACACTAACACAGGAAATCCGGCACTGATATGGACTGGAGACAAGCTTCCCTGCGTTGTATTTGTGCAGTGAATGTGTCTGCCTACGCAGTCACACCTCCAACTGATCTCCTGCTAACTAGAAACTCGACCCTCTGGCCTTCCAGACTCACACCTCGGCTTTCGGCACTAGATCTCGACTGTTTCCTAGCAAAATAGCGGACTCCCTCTGAAGCTCTGCGCTGCCTCTCTGTGGCTCTCAACGTCTTCTCTTCTTTGTACTCCCCAGATCTGTAAAACTTCCTCCAGTCTACTACCTCTGCCCCTCACTGCAACAATCTCGCTCGATCTCTCTCTAGCAACTCAGTGCTACCTCTCTGAGAATTCGATCTTCCAGCGAAATCGATCTCTACAAATCTCAAGTGTGTTCTCCAAGTGCCCATCGAGCTCCTTTTTATAATATCTCGTTGACATATCAATGGCCAAGATTAGATCTTAATCAATGGCTCAGATTATCTAGGACTTGATCCACACCTTCATCTAGAAGATTCGCACCCGATTTAATTAATACCCTTGAATTATTCTCATTTCCTAAGTTTAGACTTACGAATACATTAAAAATAATTAATTATTTTAATTAAATCATCTCTGAGTGGAATTTCTCCAAACGATTTATGGGTCTTGGAGAATGCATGTGTCTTAACATCTTCGCAAAATCTCGAGGCTAGAGCACATCCAATGCTACAAAAATCAACAACATGCATGCACTGTGTGGAGCGGTGGAGATCAACTGATTTATTTGGTTGAATTTGTGGTCAAAGGGCCGACAGTAGTCAGCAGACGAGTTGGTGGATCGTGGGGCAAATATCTGATCATGTGGGCTGCACTATTGCATGTTTTGCAAGGGTCGAGCCAATACCAGGAACAAAGCACAAAGGAAGAATATTGATTTGGTAATTGTAAGTGTTGCATTCTTAATTTTGTGCATGGCGGGATTCAAAATCATGTGGATCGATTATAATTTTTGCAGAGACCGAATTGCAAAATTTTCCCTGTCAGAATAACTGGAGACCAAGTTGTCCGAGGAATGAGTCGGTCGTCAAAAGATCAATCACGATATTAATCCGTGATTGGCCGCAGGGCCAAGTTTCCCGACAACGTGTTTTTCTCTGGGCTGAAGAGCACGAACTGGATTGTTTGCAGCATCATTTGTTGCAGACAGAGACTCGATATGTTCAGTACTGGACAGAGCCATATTTTGCAGGGGGATCAATATTAATTGTTAACTCTATGAAGATTGGTGTATCCACCTTTCGGCTCTGTTGAAACAGCAGGAGCCAGGATCGAATCTAGTATTGATCTTGGGAGTTCTAAATGCTGGATGTTGTACGATTTGGTATGTTGTGTGATTAAAACAAGAGCCGAAATTGATCCGGATTGCAGGCGTGATTGTTGTAGATACCCTGCACAGTCATTGTATGCACGGAGATATACATTGGTGTGTGCTTGATCGCTGATCGAAGTGACCAAGGTAGAGTGTTGGACGTGGGTGCTGGCAGAATCACTCTCTGCTAACTGCTTCCTTGCACATTCTTTTTCAAGTGACTGTGTGCTTGACTAGTGGGTTGAATGCTTATGGTTGTTGGAGGTCATTATAAGGCATAGACAGATGCCTCATTTTGTGGACGTGAGCTGGTTCCATTATCCCATGTGCGTGAATCTTATATACACCAATTTTTGGACTGCCTGTTAGTCATTCTGGGCCTATAGTGGGTCATATCACTCTGACTGGTGAGGGTTGTGACTTATAACAACAGTGTTGAAGGGTATTGAGTGTGGGGATCACACACTTCTTATCATTGGATCAAAGTATGCATGGAAACAAGCATTGTTCCTTTATAATACTTGTTATGTGTGCTTGGTGTGTCTCTAAGGAACGTTGAAATGCTTTATCACTGCTGGAAGGCGTCCCACTTGCTGATATAATTGCTCACCTTCTGAAGAATTCATTTGCGTTGCTAAGCAAAATCAGGTTTCCCTGTACACTCAAATAATGTGCTCTTCTCACTGTTGACTGATATAATTGGCGGGTTAGGAGTTGGATTGCTCATATGAATGCAACTGTATGTTTATGTTTGGAACCATTAACTGCACTTTACCTACAGCACTATATTAGTGACATGTTTGACAAAATCTCACACTGAAAGAGGATAGTGAATCTCATAAATTCATTGGTAAACTTGGGTAATTTCCAGTTGGGAATTTTTCAGCGAAAGTCATGTCTAAAATAGCTTGATGCACTTGACACCATTGAACTAAAACATGGATAAGACCTTCATCAATTCCCTTTATAAATTAGCAGCAAAAATCAACAAATCATTTTCTAAGGGAATACTAATTTTGCTACAGCAAGAGCAGCCACAAGAGGAGCATGAATTGGGACACAAAATTTTTAAACTTGGGACAGATTTGAAACACACGAGGGTCACGGTGAAAGCTCTTCTCAAACTAGAAGAATTGGATGCCCTTCTTTCCAAGGTACACCAATTAGAGGGGAAGAAACTAATTTGGGCCCTAAAACCAGCTATGCTAGCCCTAATACAAAACAAATTCTTGGAGTACCCTTGTGAAGGGGTCACACTTCCAGTGGCCTCTTGTCTCAGCGGTATCATAATGCTGACCACTTGTTAATTTTGGTCAACTGGGTCCAAACTCAAGGTTGAACTGCTCATATGATGATGATTGTGTTTTTGTTGGATTTCTCTTTCAGAGAGGTGCAAGATTGATCTAAAGATCATCTTGTTTGGATGAGAAGAACATATATTTTTATTTTATTTTCCACGCATGTGCAAGGTCAGCCAGATTTGTAATGTAGGCTCACAAGCCTAATAGATGTGTAACACACCCTCACTAATGGATATAAATTGGAGAGACTTGGAGATCATTTGCTCATCAACTCATCACACATTCTCTCTTGTGATTTGATTGGTTCAATCAGCCTTTGGAGGCCTCTTTCTCTCACATGTGCAGAGCTGAAGTTGGGTAAAGTTTGCAGACTGTTTTAGGGTTGTTTGTTGTGCGTTGACCAGCGTTGATCGTGGTCAACCCTTGATGTTTTGATCTCCAAACTTTGCAGAAATTCCGATTTTTGAAGGCTGTATTGCTGGGCACAAAAATCGAAGCTGAACGTTGACTTTGACCGAAGCCCTAAAATTGCAGCGTTGAATTTCTGCATTGACTTTTCTGCACTAACTTTCTGTTGACCAGCGTTGACTTTTGATGCTCTGTCTTTAAGGGTTGTGTGTGACACTTGGAGGGTTGGCTGATCTAATGTTGAGAAAGATTTTGCTAGCTGATGCATCTTGTTGACTACCGTAACGCACACTATCCTATATCTTTGCTAGACAAGAAGAACTGTAAAATCTGATCTATATTATTGGTTTGTCTTCTGTTGATCTATTATTATGTTCTATCAGCATTTTACTTTCATGTTTATGTGATTGCTAAATTGAATTGGGCCTAAGAAAGATTGAAGTAAAATTGCATTAAGCATAGAACATTCCATGTCTATCTAAATTTAACATGGTATCAGAGTTGAGGTGAAGACAAAGCCCAAGCTAGTGTTAAAAGCAATCACCGAAGAAGAAATTCTATCAAGGACAAATGGCCTCCTCAACCTATACGGGTTTCAAGTCTGATGATAAATTCACTGATAAGTCTGATTATCATGCATGGAAGATGTCCTTGGATTTGGCATTTGAAGATCAAGATGTCATGGACTAATGGCAGGGGAAGATTCATCGGCCTCCATCAAATGCACCTGCTGCCACAAAGACGAAGTATAGAAAAGGGGAAATCAAAGCAAAGATGATTATCCGGGATTCTATTCATAAGCACTTTGTTGCTTACATTTCTGAGCTGAGCACATCTAAAGAGATATATGATAAGCTGGTTAGCATGTTCAGGAAGAGCAATGCTAATCAAGTTCTTTTCTTCAAAAATCAATTGAAGAATGTCAAGAAGGGCAAGGATGAATCCATTCAATCCTATTTTATGAGGCTCACTAAAATCAAGAACAGTCCTCTAGCTATTGGAGAAGAAATAGTTGATCGAGAGATGGTTCTCATTGCGCTTGGAGGTCTCCCCCGTGATTGGTATGTATTCAATACCACTATTCTTAATAATAATGTGATTCCCGATTTTGATGAAATATTGACAAGATGCACTCAAGAGGAGACAAGAATGATCAAGAGAGATCATCCCTCTAATGGAAATGAAGGTGACCCTACTGCCTTCACTGCTCATGCAAAGAAGAAGAACAATGGTGGTCTGAGAAATCAAAACCATGGAAGAGTGGGGCCCAAAGGAAGGAAGGGAAGATGTTACGCGTGTAACAAGTTTGGTCACTATGCAAGAGAGTGCCCTAATAGAAGGGACTCACCCAGGGATGATGACAACAACAACTCCAGGAGGAATGGCAATCAAAGGAACAATAGGTTCAAAGGAAAAAAGAAGGCTCCCTCTGATCGTAGTGGAAATAAGCAACTTTTCAAGAGGTCAAGAAATTCCAGGTACGATAAGTCTAATGTTGTTGATAATAAGAAAAATGAATTTATTCTTGTATTTGCGCTCTCTGCTGCATCTCCTCTCGACACCCTAGATGTATGGTTGATTGATAGTGGTGCTTCAAGGCACCTCACTGGTTATAAAGAAGCCCTCTCTGATTTGATTGAGAAGGATACTAATCTAGAAATTATCCTTGGAGATAAAGCCACCTATCCCGTGAAAGGGACAGGGACTGTGACCCATCATTTATTTCAAGGTCAAGTCCTTGGTTTACAAGATGTGTTGTACGTACCTGATTTGAAGAAGAACCTTGTGTCTATTTCGGCAATGAAAGACAAAAGGTTCAAGGTGGCATTTGTTGATGGAAAGGTACGCATCTGGAATAAGAACTTCAAAGAAGCTCTTACTATTGGTTTTAGAATTGATACACTCGACCAGATTGGAGGAAGTCCATTGGGGGCTATGTCATGTGATACAACTCTTCAAACAGAGTTATGGCACCGGAGGTTTGCACACCTTCATTATAAAGCCCTTCCCGAAGCAAGGAAGGTGGTGATAAGGATGCTTGAATTTAAAATGATCATGAAGGTATATGTCAGGGTTGTACCGAAAGGAAGCATACATGGAGGCCATTCCCCTCAAGTGTCACAAAGACAACTGATATCTTGCAGTTGATACATTCTGATTTATCTGGTATGCTGCCCGTGACATCCTTGGGAGGATGTTCATATTACATGACTTTTACAGATGACTTCTCACGCAAGACCTGGATATATTTCTTGAAGAAGAAGGACGAAGCTTTCAAATGGTTTCATACCTTCAAGGCCTTGCTAGAAAATCAAACCGAGAAGAGAATCAAAGTTTTGAGGACCGACAATGGGCCCAAGTATGAGTCAAATGAATTCAATGACTTTTGCAATGAAATTTGCATTAAGAGGAAGACCACAACTGTGTATACTCCTAAGAAAACTGGTGTTGCTAAAAGAAAGAACAAGACCACTGTGGAAGCTGCCCACGCCATGCTATATGACCAAGGTCTTCCGAAGTTTCTATGGGAAGAAGCTGTGAACACTGTTGTGTATGTTCAAAATAGATGCCCACATTCCGCTCTAGACTCCAAGACTCCCGAAGAAGTCTTCTTTGGTAAGAAACCTAATGTTTCTCATTTTAGAGTTTTTGGTTGTCCTGTTTACTTTCATGTGCCGAAAGAAAAGAGAAGCAAGTTGGATGCTTCTGGAAAGAAGGGAATGTTTGTGGGCTACAGTGAAACTTCGAAGGCATATAGAATCTATGTGCCTTGTCAAAGAGAAGTAGAGATATCCCACAATGTCTCCTTCGATGAAGAGGTTGCCCTCAAGAAAGTAAGAAATCTTCCTAGCTCCAAGGAAGACAAAGAAGATGAAGCTGGAAGAACTGAAGGATGAACCGATACCCGATGTTGAAGGACCTGTGGATCTTATTGATCCACCTCCTTCAAATAAGAGAAGACCTTCATGGCTCAAGGACACTCTCGAAGATGTCGAGAGACATATTGCCCCAAGGGGGGCATTCCGTGAAAGCAAGAATCCAAATAGATACCAAGGGTATCTAGCAGCCATGAGTACAATTGTACAATATGAGCCTGGATCATTTGAAGAAGTCGTAAAGCATCAAGTTTGGAAGGATGCTATGCACGAAGAATACGAGTCCATTACGAAAAATGATGTCTGGGAAGTGGTCCCGAGACCGAAGGACAAATATGTTGTCACCTCGAAATGGCTCTATAAGATCAAGCATGGATCTGATGGTAGTGTTGAAAAGTACAAAGCAAGATTTGTTGCCCGAGGCTTCTCTCAAAAAGAAGGCATAGATTATGATGATATATTTGCACCTGTCGCGCGCTATACCACCATTTGATCTATTATTTCCCTTGCTGCAACGCAAGGATGGAGTTTCCATCAAATAAATGTGAAGACTGCTTTTCTGCATGGTTCTATAAAGGAAGAGGTGTATGTGGAGCAACCTATGGGGTTCAAAGTCCAAGATAGAGACACCTATGTATGCAGGTTGAAGAAATCCCTCTATGGGTTGAAGCAAGCCCCCAGGGCTTGGTATGAGAGGATAGATAGCTACTTGATGAAGTTCGGCTTCACTCGAAGTAATGTTGATCCAAACCTTTATTTTAAGGTTGATAGAGAAAGGCCTTTCATTCTAGTTCTCTACGTGGACGATCTCTTCCTGACAGGTGCTGACCCTCTCATTCATCAGTGTAAGAGGGAGCTAGCTTCCGAATTTGAGATGAAAGACCTAGGACTGATGCATTACTTCCTAGGCTTGGAGGTTTGGAAAAGGCCAGACGAGATTTTCCTTTCTCAAGGAAAATGTGTCATGAAGTTGTTGGAGAGATTTGGTATGGTGGATTGTAAGTCTGTGTCGACACCGATGGAACTCAACTTTAAAAAGTTGTGTGGAAACACTGTTGGGCCCAAGCTGGGAAATCCCACCGAGTATCGACAACTCGTGGGGGCCCTGATGTTCGTAGTGAACTCTCATCCGGACGTATGTTTTGCAGTGAACACTTTGAGTCAACATATGGTTGATCCTCATCACATTCATTGGATTAGTGCCAAGAATCTATAGAGATATCTTCGGGGCACAATCAACCATGTGCTGAGATACACTGTCGAGAGTTTGAGACTCCATGGATATACTGATGTCGATTGGGCTGGCAATGCGATGGATCGCAAGAGCACATTTGGATGTTGCTTCACCTTGGGTTCTGCTTCGATATCTTGGATGAGCAAGAAGCAGAAGTCAGTGGCTTTGAGCACCGCTGAGGCCAAATACATTGCAGCGAGTATGGCCTGTTGTAAAGTTGTTTGGTTGCGAAAGCTCTTCAGTGAGTTGTTTGGGCATGTGCTAGATACCATCGTTATCCTTTGTGATAACCAAAGTGGGATTTGTCTTTTTGAGAATCCCGTGTTCTACGATCGATCCAAGCATATTGATATCAGGTACCACTTTAACCGAGATATGGTACAGCGAGGCGCCATAAGGCTCGATCATATAGGAAATGATGATCAAGCCGCAGATATTCTCACAAAGCCCCTGGGGAAGATCAAGTTCCTAACCTTTCGTGAGAAGCTTGGAATCGTGGAAATACCCTATTGTGAGTGTCCTGCTTGAGTTGGACTATGAGCTCTAGGAGCTCGAGGGGGCTTGGGGATAGCTTCTTGGAGCTATAAGTACACACGGGGCTAGGCTTGCCAAACCTTCTTGTGCTTCTGCCCCACCGTTATGATATTGAGTTGGTTCACCTCTCTTTGATCTATGCCCCGCACGCATCCTACCCATGGAGTTTCGGACTCATGCGAAGTACCTCTCATTTGGCCAATGAAGTGGGAAATGTGGATAGAGACCAATAGCAAGACCGATGGACACATCGGAGATTGTCGTACTCTCTATGTCTAGGATGGCACGTGTCCAACACCTTGATCTGGGATCAAGTCTGATGAGGTTTTTACCTCGAAACTGACTTCGGGTTAGTATGAGACTCTTTTTGAGTCCAAGAGAGGTTTTAACCTTTAAGATGACTTCAGGTCAGCTGTGGGTGATGTCTTTGTGACTCACCTTTTGTTCTATTTACGAAGAAGAGCCAGTAAAGCAAGTTACGGCAAGATAACACACGATGTTATATGATAGTACACGATGGTACTGATCTCTAGATGCCACAGGTGGACAAATGGAGTTCTCCCTAGTTGAGAGGGAGTGTTAATTTTGGGCAACTAGGTCCAAACTCCAAGTTGCACTACTCATATGATGATGATTGTATTTTTGTTGGATTCCTCTTTCAAAGAGGTACAAGATTGATCTAAAGATCATCTTGTTTGGATGAGCAGAACATATATTTTGATTTTAATTTCCACACATGTGCAAGGTCGGCCAGATTTGTAATGTAGGCTCACAAGCCTAATAGATGTGTCACACACCCTCACTGATGGATATAAATTGGAGAGACTTAGAGATCATTTGCTCATCAAATCATCACACATTCTCTCTTGTGATTTGATTGGTTCGCTCAGCCTTTGGAGGCCTCTTTCTCTCACACGTGCGGAGCTGAAGCTAGGTAAAGTTTGCGGACTATTTTAGGGTTGTTTGTTGTGTGTTGATCAGCGCTGACTATGGTCAACCCTTGATGTTTTGACCTCCAAACTTTGCAGAAATTCTGATTTTTTAAGGCCATATTTTTTGGCACAAAAATCGAGGCTGAACGTTGACTTTGACTGAAGCCCTAAAACTGCAACGTTGACTTTCTGCATTGACTTTCTGTTGACCAGTGTTGACTTTTGATGAGTTGTCTTTGAGGGCTATGTGTGACCCTTGGAGGGTCGGCTGATCTGATGTTGAGAAAGACTTTGTTGGCTGATGCATCCTGTTGACTGCGGTAACGAACACTATCCTATATCTTTGCTGGACAAGAAGAATTGTAAAATCTGATCTATATTATTGGCTTGTCTTCTGTTGATCTATTATTGTGTTCTATCAGCATTTTACTTTCATGTTTATGTGATTGCTAAATTGAATTGGGCCTAAGAAAGATTGAAGTAAAATTGCATTAAGCATAGAACATTCCATGTCTATCTAAATTTAACACCACTCCTATACCTCATTATAGTGATGACATTATGAGGAGAGTTTTCAGGCTGATAGTGGAGACCTTTCAAGTTTTGGATAACAGTGACGGTCCTACCTTAAGGAAGAGGCTAGAGATTTTAGAAGTCATGGCCTTCGTTAGATATTATGACCTCATGTTTGACCTGGAGTGTAGCGATTTGATCCTGCAGATGTTCCAATGCTTCTTCAACATTCGGAAACATCATCCTGATATAGTCATAACACACATACAGTCCATTTTGTCCTCATGTATGGGATGCCATGATGCCATTTGCAAGAGGTTGCTGTTGAAGTTGTTGGCCATTTGGAGGGAGGAACAGTTGGTTTCACCTAGTGCTTATGAACTAGCCGAAAGGTTAGTTGAGCAAAACATTGGACTGTTCAGGAAACGGTTGACCCAAGAGGAGTTGCAGTGGATTTATGGTGACCAACCATGCAGTAAGAATGAGTTGAGGAGGAAGGGTCTTTGCTTCACCTGCAAAGAACCTTGGGGACCTAACCACTCATGCTTAAGAGATGCAGAGGAGATGGTAGAGGTAGAGCAAGAGGATATTCCTTTCGTCTTTTAGGATGAGGACTCTTCTTTGGATGAGTCCATTGGGTCATACGAGGATGCCTCTAAGGAGCATGAGCAGTCATGTGGAGTTGTTGACAGCAAGCTAGATTTATATTCCGCATGTATGAATAGCAGTCAGTGGACCCTATGGGAGACATTCGGGATGATGAGTCACTAGTGATGATTCAGCAGGGGCAGCATATGGTGGAGCATGACTTAGCTGAGGAGGATGATATGCAAAGTATGCATGATGAACCCATGATGGAGAAGGATCAGCAACCATTGATGAGGAGCAGGCAGATGTAGAGACAGCTAGCAGGGTGGCATTATTTGCAAACACATGTCCTCAGGAGGTGCGAGGGTCTAACGGGATAGTTTTACAGGAGTTTGGTAGACTAGAGGAGCGAGGAGTTTCCTACCAGATGGGGGTGGATATTTTTGAGATGGTGGTGCATCCATCTATGCGCTGACCCACTGATGAGATGCAGGTGCTTGCACAGGCAGCTAGCAGAGCTATAGTACTTTCAGGGAGCAGCCCTCTCCAAGAGTACCTAGACAGGGCTTGCAGCGCAGTCTGGCCACTTATACCCATTACAGGGAGAGAGGCAGGGGTTTCTCTATGGATATTGTTGATTGACCAGACAAAGTTATGTGAGTCGGATACAGTGCAGCACAATGGACTTCTTCCATATTCAGGTAGCTATACGTCTAATCCTTCCCACAGAATGGATTGGTAAGAGATCACGAGTTGATACCCTATTGAGGGAGTATCATTTTTAGTCAAGAGAATTATCTTGTAGGATCCCTTAAATGTGAGGGATACTACATGCTTCAGTTGGCGGCAGAATGGAGGTTGGCAACTCACCAGTATTTCAGCACAGCATCAACATGGAGGGATTGACCTTGGTCTACGTTGAGGGTTCGATTGGAGAGAGGTGATGAGTTGGTACTGTTGAGTTTTCTTGAATGATGGGGTAGCATCGGATGTGCTCTAGCTCCCAAAATTTGTGCAGGGACTAGAGTACATAAGATCTCCAAGACCCAGAAAGGGATTTGGGAAATTTCATCCTGTTTGGGAGATAATTAATTAATTAATAATTTTTATTAAGAACCCTAAGTCTAACTTAGGAAAATTAAATTATTAAAGGTAATTAATTTAAACATATGATGAAATTATCTTAAGTCACATGGATCAAGCTTTCTTTTAATCTTAGCCATTGATTCAAGATCTGATCATGGCAGTTGGTTTCCCAACGAAAAAAGTATAGAGCAAAGGCTTGGGGTCATTTGGAGGAAACACACGGAGGCAGAGCACTCAAGCTAAGCTGGAATTCTAGGGCGTGGTTTGCTAAGAATTTCCAAAAGTGTTTCAGGTGCAGAGAGGGGTAGTTTAGGCAAAGGGGATGCTCTAATCCCAGTACCTAGAATCAGCAAGAGGTAGCGCAGAGAAGCAGAGGCAGCAGCAGCAAAGAGGGCAGCAGTTGCATAGCGCAGAGGCAGCTTCAGCTACACAGGTGCTACACAGTCGCTCCTAGGGCAACGTTGGGCAGCAAGAGACCCATCTGGGTTACGTAAAGACCCTCAGGGGCAGCGTAGGGTTTGCGTCACCCATTCTGGGGTTACGTAGCCCTCTCCAGGCCAACGCAGAGGCTGAAGAGACTGATGCAGGGGCTTCAGGGGCAGCGATGGGGTTTCTAGGGCCAGAATTTGGCTGAGTCTTATAAATCCCATTTGAGGGTGTGGATCAGTCAATGTTTTGGCTTCAGAACAGCAAGTTAGCTGCAGATCTATATTTTTCTCTGTCAGGTTAACTGGTGTGGTGCCCAGATTTGTTGTATTCAGAAAACTACTTAATAATAAACACCCTCCAGTAGCTAGAAGACCAATTTTCCTGCATTGGGTTTTTCCGGGCACTATTGTCCAGAAAATCTTGTGTCACTTTGTCTATTGTGCATGTACTTTTCTGATTTAGATCTGAATCAGTGGAAGTCTGTTATGTGTTTACTTCAATGTTAATCTGAAGATTTCAGCATTAATAACTTGCTTAAGTAGCAGAAGTATAACCAGATCTAACAGTAGATTTCTACATAATTAACATTCAGAAATTTTCACATGGTATCAAAGCAATTGCAGATCAAGCAGGGTCACCAGCAAAAGACTAAAGAATCTTGCTACAGAAAGCAGCAGAGAGAGCAACAACAGCAGCAGAAAGCCAAATATGAAGGGGCAGCGCAGTTTCAGAGGGAGCAGAGCCACGCAGAGGCCAGGGTGACGCAGTCTTACGTTGTCTCCACGCAGTCCCACGTACTTATTGCGCAGAGGCAACGTTGGGACTATCTGCTCACGCAGAGGCCAACTAGGGTGACGCAGATCAGAAGATGTCCGATTCAGAAGTGCCGAAAACAAAGCTGCAAAACTTCAGAAGGTGCTGGTGGGGTTAAATTTCTGAAGATTCTGAATTTAGCCTAAGCACTAGTGACAGAGCGGGAGGAGATCCGCTTCTCAAAGGGTTTCTAGCCAAATAAATTTGCAGATTGATCAGTGGATCGAAGAGAGCTGTATCATTATTGATTTGGCAGATTTCCAAGAGAGGAAATTAGTTGTCAGAGGGAGCAGAGGGTGTCTGTTTCGCCAAGGACCCTAGATCCAGATCTCTAGCATAGAGAGGAGGAGTTCCGACAAATTTGCTGAGCAGATGGAACCTCACGAACTACGTGATCAGGATAGGTTGGATGGTCTGTCCAACTTCGCAGTCTGGAAGGCTAGAATCCTGGTAGTCTTGGAGGCATACCGTCTAAGAGACCATGTAGAACAAGTCCTGGCCATGCCAACCGATGTAGATCTCCTGAAGAAGCATGAGGAAGTTGCGGCACATGCCAAGCGGCTCATAATGGATGGGGTTAAGGACCATATTGTTCCACATATAGCTGACAAGAAAACAGCTAATGAGATGTGGAAGGCCTTAACAGCCCTATATGAGGGGAAGTCCGTCCAAAGGAAGATGCTTCTAGAGAATCAGCTGCAGTCATTCATGATGACAAAAGGGGGAAGAGATGGAGCACTTCCTCTGCAGATTACAGACGATCAGAGATCAGTTGACTACCACGAGAGCAAAACTGGAGGATGATGTGATGGTAAGGACTGCACTCAATGTGGTCACAGAAGAGTGGGAAAACTTTGTCCAAAGTGTCTTGGGCAGAGCGGACCTTCCTGACTGGGACAAATTGTGGGCAATCTTACGTCAAGAAGGACTCCGCAGATTCACCAAGAAGCAGTACAACACGGGATCTAGTCAGGTGAAGAAGGAAGATGAAGATGATGCAGCCTTAGCATCAAAGAGGCAACAAGGGAAGAAGAAGCGTGATCTTTCCAAGATCAAATGTTTCCAGTGCGGTAAACTAAAAAATTTCACCAGCAATTGTCCACAGAAGAAGAAGGACAATGAAGCTTCTACTTCCAAGGTTGTTGTGGCAGACGATGCAGCCATGAGCGCTCATGAACCACGAAAGTGGGGCGACATGGATCTGTAGAGCAGCTACAGAGTGAGGGCGGGATCTTTGAGTAGCTCATCTCTTGGATCACATCCGAGCTACGGGAGCCTTAAGACAGTAGCGGGACAAGTGGAGCAGTTGGTGCAGAGAATCACAGATGGAGCAGAGGCGGATCTGAAGGCTAAAAGGAGCAGCGCAGTGCAGATGCAGCAGCAGTGTAGGGGTTGATGTGACTTCAGCAGTGCAGAGCAGAGTTGCTTACGCAGAGCTGAGCTGCAGCAGCGTACAAGGCTTCAGGAGGACAGTGCAGTGCAGCAACAGCGTGAGAGATTTCGGCACAAGGGGTTGATGTGACTTCATCAGTGCAGAGGGAGACTGCTTATGCAATGCAGAGTTGTAGTCATGCATCATCCTTCAGATGTCAGCACATATCAGCAGTCGATGGAGCTTCAGTGATGAGGATGCAGCCCAACTGACTTGTTTGTCAAAGATTGGGCAGGAGATTCAGTTGTTTCTCTCAGCAACTAAATATGCAGTGTAGCAGATGGAAACACAAATGCAACAAATTGAGAGGGAGCCGCAGTACAGATGTAGCAGTGGCGGTGGCAGTGTCATGGGCAGCAGTACAGAATGGCAACAGCAGCACAGTGATGAAGGGTAGCAGGTTCAGCATCAGTGCAGAGACCCATGCCAGAGATCAGTGCAGAGCTTCAAGGTGAAGCAGAGTTTGTACTAGAGCACATTCTTCGCTAAGCAGGAGTGTTGAGTTTTCTTGAGTGATGGGGTAGCATCGAATGTACTCTAGCTCCCCAAATTTGTGGAGGGACTAGAGTACATAAGATCTCCAAGACCCAGAAAGAGATTTGGGAAATTTCATCGTGTTTGGGAGATAATTAATTAATTAATAATTTTAATTAAGGACCCTAAGTCTAACTTAGGAAAATTAAATTATTAAAGGTAATTAATTTAAACATGTGATGAAATTATCTTAAGTCACATGGATCAAGCTTTCTTTCATCTTAGCCATTAATTCAAGATCTGATCATGGTTGTTGGTTTCCCAACGAGAAAAGTATAAAGGAAAGGCTTGGGGTCATTTGGGGGAGACACATGGAGGCAAAGCACTGAAGCTAAGCTGGAATTCTGGGGCGTAGTTTGTTAAGAATTTCCGGGTGTTTCAGCTGCAGAGTGGGGTAGTTTAGGCAAAGGGGATGGTCTGATCCCACTGCCTAGAACCAGCAAGCAGCAGAGAGTAGCTTCCAGAGGCAGGGCAGAGAAGCAAAGGCAACAGCAACTGCGCAGTGCAGAGGCAGCTTCAGCTACGCAGTCCCTCCTAGGGCAGCGTTGGGCAACAAGAGACCCATCTAGGTTACGCAGAGACCCACAAGGGCAACGTAGGGTCTGCGTCACCCATTCTGGGGTTACGCAACCCTCTCCAGGCCAGCGCAGAGGCTGAAGAGACTGACGCAGGTGCTTCAGGGGCAACGCTGGGGTTTCTAGGGCCAAAATTTGGCCAAGTCTTGTAAATCTCTTTTGAGGGTGTGGATCAGTCAACGTTTTGGCTTCAGAACAGCAGGTTAGCTGCAGATCTAAATTTTTCTTTGTCGGGTTAATCGATGTGGTGCCCAGATTTGTTGTATTCATAAAACTACTTAATAATAAACACCCTCCAGCAGCTAGAAGAGCAATTTTCCAACATTGGGTTTTTCTGGGGACTATAGTCCAGAAAATCTTATGTCACTTTGTCTATTGTGCATGTACTTTTCTGATTTACATCTTAAACGGTGAAAGTCTATTATGTGTTTACTTCAATGTTAAATCTGAAGATTTTAGCATTAATAACTTGCTTAAGTAGGAGAAGTATAACCAGATCTAACAGTAGATTTTTGCATAAGTAACATTCAGAAATTTTCAGAGGTACGTGGTTGATGAAGCAGCATTCATAGTCGGAGCTATAGCACAGTAGGAGTCGTGGAGCCTTGATGCTTGTCCTTGGTGGCATGGGGATCCAGGAGGATCTGTTGATGGTAGGTCAAGTCAGAGTTTAGTCTGGGATCCGGGCATTGAGGGATCCATTCTTGGTTGGGTGGCACAAAGGTATGGTATCACCTAGTGGTTTGTATGGGATCCAGGTATTGATTCTCAGTTGCACGGGACTGCCAGAATTGTGGACAGATATGGATTGCTTGAGGGCAAGCAATCTTGGGGTGGAAGATTTGTACTGTTCCTTTTTTCTGGTGTTCCTTATGACATGGTTAGAATGGACTTTCAGAGTTGGGGGCAGACAAGTCACAGGTGCAGGTTAGTGTCATCAGCGAGCCCAGGGGCGTTTGGAGGGGTTTTGAGGAGTTTCTATGAGGTCTGATGGTATTCGCTTGGTATATTCCATCATCCAGAGCATGGTTGCGGGGGAGCGGCTCCTCCTCCCCCCCCCCCCCTCGAACCCGTTCACAGAGCTCACTCCCGAAGGAAGCGATCCTAGGAGCGCGAATTTCGAGAGCAACCCCAGGAGTGAAATTTTCACTCCCTAGCCTTTTTTGCAATTTGTTTTTTGCAAAAACATTCCAAATGCAATTTTTTTCAAAGCAACAACAATTTTTGAGTGGGGCAACCTAATGATCAAGCCTATGGCCCTAGACTCTAGTATTGATATGCGATTCATGGTAATGTTAAATTCTTAAAGTAAAAGTGGCATTGTCCTTAATCTTCATTTTCATCCTTTTACTTAAATTTTTAACATTACCATGAAATGACTCAGGATGTTTGAAAGTGGTTCCGACCTCATTCGATTTCATATGGAGAAAGTAGAATTTTAGATCTAATTCAAAATCCAGCAAACTTCTCAATTTTTTAGGATTTCGGGATTGGGGGGATTGCAATGTTTCCAATGGATTTTGTCATGTATTAGGGTATGGAACTCGTATTTAATCAAGAGCACCAATCCCTCTATGTACCCTGATGTTAGTGACATTGGTTATCGAACTCCTCTATCATCAGATGCAGGTGCTTGCATAGGCAGCCGGCAGAGCTGCAGTACTTTCAGGGAGCAGCGCTCTCCAGGAGTACCTAGACAGGGGTTGCAGCACAGTCTGGCCACTTATACCCATTACAGGGAGAGAGGCAAGGGTTTCTCTATGGATATTGTTGATTGACCAGACAAATTTATGTGAGTCGGATACAGTGCAACACAGTGAACTTCTTCCATATTCAGGTGGCTATACATCCGATCCTTCCCACAGGATGGATTGGCGAGAGAACATGAGTTGATACCCTATTGAGGGAGTATCATTTTTAGTCAAGAGCATTATGTTGTAGGATCCCTAAAATGCGAGGGATACTACATGCTCCAGTTGGCAGCAAAATGGAGGTTGGTCAAACACCAGTATTTCAGCACAGCATCAACATGGAGGGATTGACCTTGTTCTATGTTGAGGGTTGGATTGGAGAGAGGTGATGAGTTGGTACTGTTGAGTTTTCTTGAATGATGGGATAGCATCGGATGTGCTCTAGCTCCCAAAATTTGTGGAGGGACTAGAGTACATAAGATCTCCAAGATTCAGAAAGGGATTTGGGAAATTTCATCCTGTTTGAGAGATAATTAGTTAATTAATAATTTTTATTAAGGACCCTAAGTCTAATTTAGGAAATTTAACTATTAAAGGTAATTAATTTAAACATGTGATGAAATTATCTTAAGCCACACGAATCAAGCTTTCTTTCAATCTTAGCCATTGATTCAAGATCTGATCATGGTCGTTGGTTTCCCAATGAGAAAAGTATAAAGCAAAGGCTTGGGGTCATTTGGAGGAGACACATGGAGGCAAAGCACTGAAGCTAAGCTGGAATTCTAGGGCGTGGTTTGCTAAGAATTTCCAGAAGTGTTTCAGCTGCAAAGAGGGGTAGTTTAGGCAAAGGGGATGCTCTAATACTAGTGCCTAGAATTAGCAAGAGGCAGCGCAGAGAAGCAGAGGCAGCAGCAACAAAGAGGGCAGCAGTTGCACAGCGCAGAGGCAACTTCAACTACGCAGGTGCTACACAGTCCCTCCTAGAGCAGCGTTGGGCAGCAGGAGACCCATCTGGGTTACGCAGAGACCCTCAGGGGCAGCGTAGGGTCTGCGTCACCCATTCTGGGGTTACGTAGCCCTCTCCAGGCCAGCGCAGAGGCACGCAAAGGCTGAAAAGACTGACGCAAGGGCTTCAGGGGCAGCGCTGGGTTTTCTAGGGCCAAAATTTGGCTGAGTCTTGCAAATCTCGTTTGAGGGTGTGGATCAATCAACGTTTTGGCTTCAGAACAGCAGGTTAGCTGCAGATCTATATTTTTCTCTGTCGGGTTAACCAATGTGGTGCCCAGATTTGTTATATTGAGAAAACCACTTAATAATAAACACCCTCCAGCAGCCAGGAGACCGGTTTTCCCACATTGGGTTTTTCTAGGCACTATTGTCCAGAAAATCTTGTGTCACTTTGTGTATTGTGCATGTACTTTTCTGATTTAGATCTGAATCAGTGAAAGTCTGTTATTTGTTTACTTCGATGTTAATCTGAAGATTTCAGCATTAATAACTTGCTTAAGTAGGAAAAGTATAACCAGATCTAACAGTAGATTTCTACATAAGTAACATTCAGAAATTTTCACATGGTATCAGAGCGATTGCAGATCTAGCAAGGGTCACCAGCAAAAGACTGAAGAATCTTGCTGCAGAAAGCAGCAAAGAGAGCAGCAGAAAGCCAGATATGAAGGGACAGCGCAGTTTCAGAGGGAGCAGAGCCACGCAGAGGTCAGGGTGACGCAGTCTTACGTTGTCTCCACGCAGGCCCACGTACTTACTGCGCAGAGGCAGTGTTGGGATTGTCTGCTCACGCTGAGGCCAGCTAGGATGACGCAGATCTGAAGATGTCTGATCCAGAAGTGCCAAAAACAGAGCTGCAGAACTTCAGAAGGTGCTGGTGGGGCTAAATTTCTGAAGATTCAGAATTTAGCCTAAGCACTAGTGACAAAGAGCGGGAGGAGATCAGCTTCTCAGAGGGTTTCTAGCCAAAGAAATCTGCAGACCGGTCAATGGATCGAAGAGAGCTGTTTCGTTGTTGATTTGGCGGATTTCCAAAAGAGGAAATCAGTTGTCAGAGGGAGCAGAGGGTGCCTAGCTCGCCAAGGACCCTAGATCCAGATCTCTAGCATAAAGAGGAGGAGTTTCGACATATTTGCTGAGCAGATGGCACCTCACAGACTACGTGATCAAGATAGGTTCGATGGTTTGTCCAACTTCGCAGTCTGGAAGGCCAAAATCCTAGTAGTCTTGGAGGCATACCGTCTAAGAGACCATGCAGAATAGGTCCTGGCCACGTCGACCGATGCAAATCTCCTAAAGAAGCATGAGGAAGTTGCGGCACATGCCAAGAGGCTCATAATGGATGGGGTTAAGGACCATATTGTTCCACATATAGCTGAGAAGAAAACAACGAATGAGATGTGGAAGGCCTTAACAGCCCTATATGAGGGGAAGTCCGTCCAGAGGAAGATGCTTCTGTAGAATCAACTGGGGTCAAGGTTGCGGGGAAGCTTCAAACCCCCTTCGTTCCCGTTTCCGAAACGCGCTCCGTGCGGGAGCGTTTTGGAAACGCTCGGAAACGCGCTCCCGAAAACGCTTCCTGAGGGGAGCGTTTTCGAGAGCGCGTTTCCAAACCTGTTAAAATGCTCCCTGCCTTTTCGGGAGCGTTTCAGGGAGCGCTCGGGAGCGAACGCTCCCTGAGCGCTTCCGACGAGCGTTTTTTGAACGCCGGAAGCGATCGGGGAGCGTTCGCTCCCGAACGCTCCCCGGAAAATTTATTAAAAAAAAAAAAAACGCTTCCCACCGCGCGCAAATTTTTTTATGTGAAAAATCGAATTGTTTAAAAGGGGGGGGTTTCATTTTAGTTTTTATTGTTTGTTAACTATTGAGAGAGCGAGAGCGAGAGTGAGAGTTGAGAGAGCAAGAGTTGAAGGAGAGCGAGAGCAAGAGTTGAAGGAGAGCAAGGAGCAAGGCAACAGGAGGATTGCAAGAAAGAGGTAGGCTTTCTAATCCAATTTAGTATTTCCTAGGATGAATTTGTAGATTGTTAAATTGTTTAAAAATGAAACTTGAATTTTTCTTGAGTGTTGCATTTTATTGGATTTAAAACTTAAAAAATGAATTGTTTTTTTCCTATGTTGCATTTCCTATTCCCATTTGGCATTTTTCCATTTGTTTTGCAGGCTAGAAACTTGAAACTTGTTTCCATCATGGCTATATGGCTAGGGATTTTCCTCATGTTGGTTCCTTTCTTTGTGATAATGGTGTTGGAGAGTGCTAGAAGAAAGGAGGATGAAGAGGAGGGTTATGGTGGATCTGAAGAAAATCCTGAAGAGGAGGAGGATTATGCTGAGGAGGAAGTGGGGAGTGGAGAACCTGAGAACATAGATTCCCCAACTAAACGAGACCAAACTCCTTTGTGGAAATATGTTCAGAAAATGGAAGGAGGGAAAGGTGGTGGAACCACTAAATTTATTTGCCCCCATTGCAATAATCAATACCATGGTTCATAAACCCGTCTGAGAAGGCACCTTTGTGGGATAATGCCAGGGGATGGAACTAAAAATATTGGAATCAAAGTTTGTGTTTTTGTGCCAGCACCATAGAGAGAGATATATAGGAAGGAAGAGGGGGTTGCCCTACAGAGATCATCTAAAAGATCTAGGGGTTTCATTGATTCAGGCCCAACACATCATGGACAAACAAGTTCAACTTCCACCCATGCCAATGGTTTTGGAAACAGTGGCACTGGATTAAGGCGTAGAACCATATCCGATTTCCTAGACGAAGGGTGTAGGAATGATGTGGATTCAAAAGTTTACCGGTTTCTATATGCATGTGGGGTGCCATTCAATGTTCTTCGCTCACCTTATTGGCATGAAATGGTTTCTGCCATTAATGGTGCCCCCAAAGGATACAAAAGCCCTAGGTATGACAAGGCCAAAACCGTAGGTGTTGATCATGAAAGAGCTAAAATAAACAATTCTTTGGCTAGAATGACAAGTTCGTAGAATGAGCATGGGCTGTCCATTGTCTCTGATGGATGGACCAATGTAAAAGGAAAACCATTGATAAATGTTTTGGCTGTGTCGGTTAGTGGTGCAATCTTTCTGGCAGCATATGATTATTCAGATAAATTCAAAACCGGCATTAACATTGTAGAACCATTACTTGATATAATTGAAAAGACTGGGCCATACAATGTCATACAGGTCATCACTGATAATGCTGCTAACTGTAAGGCAGCAGGAGCAATTATTGAGGATAAATACTCCAACATTTTTTGGTCTGGGTGTTTGGTTCACACAATGAACCTTTTGATGCATGATATCATCAAAAACAAACAACCTCAATTCAAATGGCTTGGTGATTTGTACAAGAGAGGTAAAAAATGATAAAATTTATTACAAATCATAGCAATACCCATGGGCTTTTTCGTACTCACTCCAAATTGGAGTTGTTGAAGATAGCAAAAACTAGATTTGCTAGCTATTACCTCACCTTCAAGCGCCTTTTGAAGGTAAGAGAGTCATTGGCTGCAATGGTATCAAGCCCACACTGGCAGCTATTAAAGGACAGGGCAGCAACAATAGTTGACAAGCAAGGTTTCGAACATGTGGAGGAGACCGCCCTTGACCATCTGTTTTGGGCACGTGTGAGGGAAATTTTGAGTTTTACCAAGCCCATTTATAACATGATTCGCTTTGCAGATACTGATAAACCAGTGATTGGAGAGGTTTATGAGCAGATGGATAGCATGTTGGGGCAAATAAAAGATATTGTTAAGGATAATGATCCCAACTTGTATGCCATGATTCATGACTGTGTGTGTGCATGGTGGAATAAACTCAATGTTCCACTACATGCTTTGGTATATATCCTTACGCCAAAATATTACTCTCCATCTTGGTTGGGCCAACCTGCACCTGGAGGTGGGGTTAGGGTGAAACCTCACACAGATCCAGAGGTACAAGAGGGGTACATGAAAGCATTGGACAAATTGGTACCTGACAGGGAAGAGTGTGCTAGATTGCGCCTTGAATTAGGCAAATACTTCAGTTGCATTGCTAACTTTGGTTCTTTCCATGCAATGGAAGACAAGGACAAATTTGATGCTCTCACATGGTGGGAAGCATATGGCGGCATGGGACTTTTGCCAAAGTTGGCTAAAAAATTTCTCTCACAGGTTGTGAACACTTCTTCTGCAGAGAGGTGTTGGAGCACCTACAACTTTATACACAATGTGAGAAGAAACAGGCTGAATGAAAACCGAGCTGAAAGCTTGGTTTATGTGCATTGTAACTTGAGGTTGCTCAGCCATTACTGTGATCGGGCAAATGAGGATCAATCATACAGAGTCTGGGACAACAACCCAGAGGATGATAATTTGGAGGACGGCACGTTACATCTGGAAGAATTGGAAGCATAACTTTATAGGGATGATGATGAAGCATCAGCAGCACCGCCACACACTCGTCCAGTCCCACCATCTACTGGTAGCAGTGCGGGTGCCAGTGCCAGTGCCAGTGCCAGTGCCACTCCTCGATATCACACTGTTGTTCCTTTGCAGATCCAGCCTCCACCTTCTAGTCGTGGTCGTGGTACTCCTAAGAGTACTAGAAGACCAACATTTCCTCGTGGCTCACAAAAATTAGACATTTCTCGTGGGCGTGGCAAGGGGCCAGCCAAATAAAATAGATTTGTTGTTTACTAGTCTTTTCTATTTGTTGTTGACAGTTGAACAGTTGAAACTTGACTCTTTCTGATTTCATATATTTAATGACAATTTAAGTTTGAAGTTTGAATTTGAAAGGTGAAACTCTGAAGTTGGCATTTATAAGTTTATTGTTTACAAGTCATTATGAATTATGAATATGATGCTTCATGAAAGTTATATGGTGATCAATGAATCAATGATGATAAATGTTATATAATATCAATGATGATAAATGTTATATATTGAATTTTGAAATCAATGAATCAATGATGATAAATGCTATATATCAATTATGATAAATGTATATTGAATTTTGAAATCAATGAATCAATGATGATAAATGTTAGATATTGAAATTTGAAATCAATGATGATAAATGTTATATATCAATGATGATAAATGTATATTGAATTTTGAAATCAATGAATCAATGATGATAAATGTTAGATATTGAAATTTTAAATCAATGATGATAAATGTTATATATTGAATTTTGAAAGCTTGAAACCTTCAGATTGATGATTTGTGAGACTCAAGAGTCAATATGTTGTATGCTTCCAACTCGTGGGTGTGGTTGATGAAGATTATAACTTCTAGATGATTGATGTTATATGATTCAATCTATGTTTTTATGTTTTTTATGTCTAATTCATCATTCTACATGTTTTTGTTGACATATATGCATCAAAATATAAAAAATATTAAAAATATTAAAAAATATATATATATATAAAAACGCTCCGGACCGGAAGCTTTTAAAAATGGCGCTCCGTGCTTCGCTCCCGCTCCCGCTCTCGCTTCCAAGTAACCTTGGCTAGGGTCATTCATGATGACCAAGGGGGAAGAGATGGAGCACTTCCTCTTCAGATTACAGACGATCAGAGATCGGTTGACTGCCACGGGAGCAAAATTGGAGGATGATGTGATGGTAAGGACTGCACTCAATGCGGTCACAGAAGAGTGGGAAACCTTTGTCCAAAGTGTCTTGTGCAGAGCAGACCTTCCCGACTGGGAAAAATTGTGGGCAATCTTACGTCAAGAAGAACTCCGCAAATTCACCAAGAAGCAGTATAGCACAGGATCTAGTAAGGTGAAGAAGGAAGATGAAGATGATGTAGCCCTGGCATCAAAGAGGCAGCAAGGGAAGAAGAAGCGTGATGTTTCCCAGATCAAATGTTTCCAGTGCGGCAAACTAGGACATTTCGCTAGCAATTGTCCACAGAAGAAGAAGGACAAGGAAGCTTCTACTTCCAAGGTTGTTGTGGCGGACGATGGGTCAGAAGACGATGTAGCCATAAGCGCTCATGAACCACGAAAGTGGGGCGACATGGATCTGTAAAGCAGCTACAGAGTGAGGGCAGGATCCTTGAGCAACTCATCTCTTGGATCAGATCTGAGCTACGGGAGCCTTAAGACATTAGCGGGACAAGTGGAGCAATTGGTGCAGAGAATCACAAATGGAGCAGAGGCAGATCTAAAGGCTAAAAGGAGCAACGCAGTGCAGATGCAGCAACAGCGTAGCAGCTAATGTGACTTCAGCAGCGCAGAGTAGAGTTGCTTACACAGAGATGAGTTGCAGCAGCATAGAAGGCTTCAGGAGGACAGTGCAGCGCAGCAGCAGCGTGAGAGATTTCAGCACAAGGGGCTGATGTGACTTCAGCAGTGCAGAGTTGTAATTGTGCATCATCCTTCAGATGTCAGCACATATCAGCAGCCGATGGAGCTTCAGTGATGAGGATGCAGCCCAACTGACTTGTCTGTCAAAGATTGGGCAGGAGATTCAGTTGTTTCTCTCAGTAACTAAAGATGCAGTACAGCAAATGGCAGCACGAACGCAGCAGATTGAGAGGGAGTCGCAGTACAGGTGTAGCAGTGGTGGTGGCAGCGTCATGGGCAGCAGTACAGAATGTCAGCAGCAGCACAGTGATGAAGGGCAGCAGGTTCAGCATCAGTGCAGAGACCCACACCAGAGATCAGTGCAGAGCTTTGGGGTGAAGCAAAGTTTGTACTAGAGCACATTCCTCGCTAAGAGGGAGTGTTGAGTTTTCTTGAGTGATGGGGTAGCATCGGATGTGCTCTAGCTCCCAAAATTTGTGGAGGGACTAGAGTACATAAGATCATAGTTTTAAAAAACGGCCGATTCGAATCGAACCAGGCCTGGTCGACCGAGCCATTAGGCTTGCCGGTCTGACCAGGCACAAGAAACGGCCAGTTGGCCGGTTTGTTACCGAGCCGGCCGGTTTTTGTACCGGCTCGGCCGGCTCGGTAACAAACCGGCCAACCAAGCCTGGTCCGAGTTAACTCGGCCGAGCCAATTCCGCCGACCGGTGGGCCCAAAAAATCGATTTTTATGGACTTGAAACCGAATTTAATTCTGCTGTTAGGTTTGTTTGAGGTTTTCTTAAGAGTTGTGGAGTTGGTTTTTGGAGCAGCTTCATGGTAATGTTAAATTCTTAAAGTAAAAGTGACATTCTCCTTAATCTTCATTTTCATCCTTTTACTTAAATTTTTAACATTACCATGAAATGACTCAGGATGTTTGAGAGTGGTTCCAACCTCATTGGATTTCATATGGAGAAACTAGAATTTTAGATCTCATTCAAAATCCTGCAAACTTATCAGTTTTTCAGGATTTCAGGATTAGGTTATTGCAATGTTTCCATCGAATTTTGTCATGTATTAGGGTATGGAACTCGTATTTAATCAAGACCACCAATCCCTCTATGTACCTTGATGACATGATGTTAGTGACAATGACGAACAATATGTGATCATAAAAGCATGAGATACAATATAGGGTTTTAATACACTAATGGAGGATGGAATTCAAAACATCATCCTCATCTAAATACCCTAGAATCCACAAACCCTAAAAATTAGGGTTTCATATGTGAGCTAGGGCTTTCCATGAGCCATCTAGGGTTCTTATTCAAATTAAACCCTCCATTAAAAGAGCCTTAAAACAAATAAAAATAAATAAATGCATTACACATACTATCATCTATGAGAAAGACCATACCTCTGATTTTACGTTCATACAAGTTGCGACAGGGATTTGCTTCAAAGTGCCTTGCACTTCTTCTGTTTGTCAGACTTTCAAGGGCACTATCAACTTTATCCAAAGGTGCCAACATAGAGGAGCTACATACTTTTCTTAGATGAACTTCCTTTGCTTCAGCTGCTAGACAAAAATAGAATCACATGAAGGGTTGCCACTAAACCTTCTTAAAATCACATCAGCTGCTAGATAATGAGCAGCTTAGTCAACAATATGACATCATGGAGGGCTTTTACTATTCTTCAAAAATCATTTTCAAATTGATGTCTAAAGAGACCATCCATTCTCATAACTGCATTTTGTATTTTCATTGACTTCAAGGCACCTTTTATGAATGCTTCAAAGACATGAATATATATTAATTATTGATTTACAAGTCGGCTTCGATGGAACTAGCTTATAATACTTGTGTGTGTGTGTGTGTGTGTGTGAGAGATTGTAACAGTGATAAGGACTCAGCCTCTTCTTCTATACACAAAATAGGGTTCCTTGATTTTACTGATATAGATGACAAAGGATGCCCGCTAATTGTCTTTTTAAGGCTACAATTCATACCTTGCAAATGTATGTATACAAGATCTCGGCTTCCTTAAATTATGGAGGGCCTTAGAACTGTCCTTTATAATGATGTGCCTCTAATTCTAGGACAATTCCTCCTCACGATCATTGATAGGATACCACCCTTCTAGTTGTAAATGAAGTCACCTTTTAAGTCCTCATAGTCCAGTGACCACAATGTCAAATGCCGAATTTTTCTTTAGATTAGGGGATTTAACTTTCTTCAGAACAATGAGAATAACAAATTCATAACAAGGATGCACTGTCAAGAGAAACAGAAGAAAAATACCCTTCAATTCTACTTGAGCAAAGAAGTCCTCCATAATTGCTTCAAACGAGGGGCATAAATACCTTGTTTATACTTAGAATCAAGCCTTCAAAGTAATGTACAAAGATGTCGTGAATTGATCCACGTTAAATTCTCAACGTAGATAGGGAACTTAATAACTCGGTCTGAAGGCTATTGTGGCTCAATTGCAAATGCTTTCTTATTTGAAGAAAAACACAATGAAATCCTCTTCAATCAGGTCACAGAACTTAACACTGTAGGTTTAATCCACGGTTCTTTATATGCTTTGAATTACCACAGGCCTTCTAGAGGGTTGATGTCTTGTCGAAAGGAGTCACCTGTGACATTGGTTATGTTTTTTGTTTTGATCTCTATATCATCATCCTGTATTAGACAGTGCACTAGGTGCAATTTTGATATAATGGATATATTCATGAGCCTACTTTGATCATATGTTGTCTTTTGTGACTTATCTATATTGTAATGCTTTGTGTTTGGAAATATGAATAAAAATCTTTAAATTTATGTTTTTGTACAAAAAAATTAATATTTAATGTATTTTTTACAAAAACCAAGTCATTGAAACCGAGTCGACCGAGTCATTACCGAGTCATTGCCTCAGCCTGGTAGCTGACCAATTCCGTTTTTTAAAACATTGCATAAGATATCCAAGACCCAAAAAGGGATTTGGGAAATTTCATCCTGTTTGGGAGATAATTAATTAATTAATAATTTTAATTAGGACCCTAAGTCTAACTTAGGAAAATTAAATTATTAAAGGTAATTAATTTAAACATGTGATGAAATTATCTTAAGTCACATGGATCAAGCTTTCTTTTAATCTTAGCCATTGATTCAAGATATGATCATGGTCGTTGGTTTCCCAACGAGAAAAGTATAAAGGAAAGGCTTGGGATCATTTTGAGGAGACACACGGAGGCAGAGCACTGAAACTAAGCTGGAATTCTAGGGCGTGGTTTGCTAAGAAATTCCAGAAATGTTTCAGCTGCAGAGTGGGGTAGTTTAGGCAAAGGGGTTGGTCTGATCCCAGTGCCTAGAATCAGCAAGAGGCACAGAGCAGCTTCCTGAGGCAGCACAGAGAAGCAGAGGCAGCAGCAGTAGAGAGGGCAGCAGTTGCGCAGTGCAGAGGTAGCTTTAGCTACGTAGGTGCTAGCAGTCCCTCCTAGGGCAGTGTTGGGCAACAGGAGACCCATTTGGGTTACGCAGAGACCCTCAGGGGCAGCGTAGGGTCTACGTCACCCATTCTGGGGTTACGCAACCCTCTCCAGGCCAACGCAGAGGCACACGGAAAGGCTTGGGATCATTTTGAGGAGACACACGGAGGCAGAGCACTGAAACTAAGCTGGAATTCTAGGGCGTGGTTTGCTAAGAAATTCCAGAAATGTTTCAGCTGCAGAGTGGGGTAGTTTAGGCAAAGGGGTTGGTCTGATCCCAGTGCCTAGAATCAGCAAGAGGCACAGAGCAGCTTCCTGAGGCAGCACAGAGAAGCAGAGGCAGCAGCAGTAGAGAGGGCAGCAGTTGCGCAGTGCAGAGGTAGCTTTAGCTACGTAGGTGTTAGCAGTCCCTCCTAGGGCAGTGTTGGGCAACAGGAGACCCATTTGGGTTACGCAGAGACCCTCAGGGGCAGCGTAGGGTCTACGTCACCCATTCTGGGGTTACGCAACCCTCTCCAGGCCAACGCAGAGGCACGCAGAAGCTGAAGAGACTGACGCAGGGGCTTCAGGGGCAGCGCTGGGGTTTCTAGGGCCAGAATTTGGCTGAGTCTTGTAAATCTCGTTTGAGGGTGTGGATCAGTGAACGTTTTGGCTTCAGAATAGCAGGTTAGCTGCAAATCTATATTTTTCTCTGTCGGGTTAATCGGTGTGGTGCCCAGATTTGTTGTATTCAGAAAACTACTTAATAATAAACACCCTCCAGCATCCAGAAGACCAATTTTCTCGCATTGGGTTTTTTTGGGGACTATTGTCCAGAAAATCTTGTGTCACTTTGTATGTTGTGCATGTGCCTTTCTGATTTAGATCTGAATCGGTGAAAGTCTATTATGTGTTTACTTCAATGTTAATCTGAAGATTTTAGCATTAATAACTTGCTTAAGTAGGAGAAGTATAACCAGATCTAACAGTAGATTTTTGCATAAGTAACATTGAGAAATTTTGAAAGGTACGTGGTTGATGGAGTAGCATTCATAGCCGGAGCTATAGCACAGTAGGAGCCATGGAGCCTTGATGCTTGTCCTTGGTGGCACTGGGATCCAGGAGGATCTGTTGATGGTAGGTCGAGTCAGAGTTTAGTCTGGGATCCGAGCATTGAGGGATCCGTTCTTGGTTGGGTGGCACGGAAGTATGGTATCACCTAGTGGTCTGTATGGGATCAGGTATTGATTCTCAGTTGCACAAGACTGCCAAAATTGTGGACAGATATGGATTGCTTGAGGGCAAGCAATCTTGGGGCGAAGGGGCGAAGGATTTGTAATATTGCTTTTTTCTGGTGTTCCTTATGACATGGTTAGAATGGACTTTCAGAGTTGGGGGTAGACAAGTCACAGGTGCAGGTTGGTGTCATCAGCGAGCCTAGGGGCTTTTGGAGGGGTTTTGAGGAGTTTCTATGAGGTTTGATGGTATTCGCTTGGTATATTACATCATCCAGAGCATGGTTGCGGGGGAGCGGCTCCCCCTTCCCTCGAACCCGTTCACAGAGCGCGCTCCCGAAGGAAGCAATCCCGAGAACGCGAATTTCGGGAGCAACCCCAGGACCAAAATTTTCACTCCCTAGCCTTTTTTGCAATTTTTTTTTTGCAAAAACATTCCAAATCAATTTTTTTCAAAAAAAAAACAATTTTTGAGTGGGGCAGCCTAATGATCAAACCTATGGCCCTAGACTCTAGTATTGATATGCGATCCATGGTAATGTTAAATTCTTAAAGTAAAAGTGACATTCTCCTTAATCTTCATTTTCATCCTTTTACTTGAATTTTTAACATTACCATGAAATGACTCGGGATGTTTATAAGTGGTTCCAACCTCATTGGATTTCATATGGAGAAAGTAGAATTTTAGATCTAATTCAAAATCTAGCAAACTTCTCAGTTTTTTAGGATTTCGGGATTGGGGGGATTGCAATGTTTCCATTGGATTTTGTTATGTATTAGGGTATGGAACTCGTATTTAATCAAGAGCAACAATCCCTCTATGTACCTTGATGTTAGTAACACTGGTTGTCAAAATCCTCTATCATGACCCTACTAAAAATGTACCCATTACTCAAACAAAATCTTGACTTGACATGCTATATTTTTTCTATCTTATGTTAATGCTTAGAGGGCGATATTAATGAAAAAGATCCCTATACAGATTGAGAGGTAATGAAAAAGATACCACTGGATATTATTGCTTAGAGGGTGATATTAATGACAAAGATATTAAAATATAAATCTTCTGGGAAATCACATAATAAATTTTTGGAACCTACGTGTTTCGAACTACCAACTGTAGTTCATCATCAGGATAATGAAAATTGGCTGATCTGACATATACATTTATACCATGAAGAGAGAAGCAACGGTCACAATCCAAGAAACGTTAAAAAGCTTAAAAACGGTCAAAAAATAAGATTAAAAATAAAAATATAAAACAAACCAAAAAACCTTGAAAATACAAAAGTTAAAAGCAGTCAACAATAAAAATATAAATAAAAATTACAGATAAAAGATTTAATCAAAAAACATTAAAACATTAATAAATAAATAAAACAAGAATTAAAATACAATTAAAAATAAAAATAAAATTACAACGGTCAAAAAATAAGATTAAAATATAAAAATAAAAATTATTCCAACCTTAAATTATAAAAGTTTAAAAACTATCAACAATTAAAATATAAATATAAATATATAAAGAACCCGAAACATAACAAATATAAAATAATATAAAATCAAAACTAAAATAACACCCCATGAAACAAGTTGAAAAAATCAAAGTAAAAAAAATAAAATAAAATAAATAATATATATATAAATAAATTCTATAACTAAAAATATAAATAAATAAAATAAAAATAAAGGATTTTAATAAATAAATGAATATATTAATAAATTAATAAATACAAGTAAAAATAAAATAAAATATAACTAAATTATTTTAATAAATAAATTAATCTAGATAAATCAATAAATTAAAAATTAAAAGAATTAAATTAAGAATTAAATTACAATAAAAATAAAATAAAATATAAATATTAATATAAAAATATATAATTTATTTACTAAATAAATAAATAAATTAATATAAATAAAACTACAAATAGAAAACTAAAATAAAATAATAGAATAATAATAATAAGACTAAATCAAAAATAAATCAAAGAAAAAACTAAAGGAAGGACCTTTACAGGGAGTGAAGAGATGGAATCCAACAACTGCTAACTTTCCATCCGTCATCCCTGTTCAACGTACAGGGCCTCTTCTCAATCTCAATCGCCTCCCTAAATTTCCGGTGGTGGAAATGGTCAACCCTAGCAAGGACTCTAGCGTCTTCAATACAGATATGATGCTTCGTCTTCTCCGCATGTTCTCAAAAATTAGACATTTCTCATGGCGACAAGAGGCCCAAGCATTAGCAATAGATAATAGATTTACTTGTCTTTTCTAGTTTCTAGTAGTTTTTATAACTATTGACTCTTTCATATTTATTATGATATTTTTTGTAAACAATATATGGCAATTTAAGTTTGCAGTTTGAAGTTGGAAATTACAAGTCATTGGAAATTGTGAAATTTTCAATCTGAAATCTATACAGTTGCAGTGATAGATTTATTCCTCCTACTTATTATTTCAATAAGTTATTTTTCAGAAATCTTCTGGCAAATATCGAAATAAATACTACTGCAACATTCGCAAATATATATGCAGAGAAATAAACAGTAAAGTAACTAAGCACGAGATTCAATCACATGTACATAGTTATTTTTGGACAAATGTCCCCGGAAAAACCCAATGCGCGAAAATCGGTGTAGCAGATGAGGGTTTTATTAATTCTTCAAAAAATTATATCTTTACAAGGAAATATCTAGCAGATAAATTCTGAAACACTTGAGACAGAATTCCTAGCTCTCTCGGACAATTCTCTGACACCCTGATCAGCCTTTGTTGGCCCCTGTGCCTATCTGCGTGTTTCTCTGCGCAGTCCCAGCGCTGGACTGCGTGGGTTCTCTGCGCTGCGCCTGAAGCTACCTCCAGTGGCCCACTGCTTCCCTCTATCCCTGATCTCAATCACTTTTGACTCCCTCCACTCCTTATACTTCTGCAAACTCTTCGCCCTGCAACTCTCCCACTGAAATCGAATTCTCTTACTTCAAAATCGATCTCCTTCGGGTACTGAGTGTATGCCCGGCTTATCTTCCAAATGACCCTCAAGCCTTCTTTTATAATCTTCTCATTGGAGAACCAACGGTCTAGATTAGAAGATTAATCAATGGCTAAGATTTAAACTTGACTTGATCCATGTTTTCTAGAAGATTCACACTCTGACTTATTTATACCCTTTAATTATTTCATTTCCCTAAGTTTAGACTTAGGGTCTTCATTAAAATAATTAATTATTTTAATGTCATGAACCGAGTGGAATTTCCACTAACAGTTTATGGGTTCTTTGGAATGCTATTGTTCAAGCCTCCTTGCAAAGTTTGAGACTTGGAACACTTTCGGATGTTACAAAAATTAACACTCCCTCTTAACGAGGAAGGTGTTCCAACAATATGCCTGCTGCATGCTGCTCTGCTTTTGAAGCACCCTCTGCGTTGTTGATCTTTGGACGCTGCCCCTCATCTGCTGCGCTGCTATCCTCTGTACTGCTGCCTTTGACACTGCCACTGTCACTGATGCATCTGTACCATAGCTCCCTCTGAATATTGATTCTATCCATTCCTTCTAATAGAAGGGATTCTTCATCATCCCCATCTTCTCTCTGAAGTAGACAAACTTAGTCTTCCCTAGAGCTTTTGTGAGGATGTCTGCCTATAATATTCCCAATTAGCGATAGCTAATTGGAAATATTAATTTTGATCAATTTTGCCTTCTATAGTTAAAATATAAATAAAAGTGACTAAGAGGGGGGATATAACTCACTTAGAATAAAGTACACTCCCTAAAGTCACCTAGTGAAATCAACATTGTGACCAAGGTGGGCCAAGGGGGGCCAAGTGACCACGTGAAGAGGGACCCACTTGGATAGCGTGAGCATGGCCAGCACAGTTGAGTTGGCAACGTGGGCCAAATGGAGGCAACGTAGGAGATGGTGGAGCCTAGGGTGGAGAGAGGCCCATTGCTATAAAAAGGAGGAGAGCCTCCTCATTTCCTCATTCGAGTTTATGCATATTGAGCTAGTCACTTCGACTTAGAGCACGCTGGTTGTTTAGCTTGTCTACAACACTGTTTAGTGCATCGGGTGTCTTCGTTCGGAGATCCCACCCTCAGCCACGGGAGACTTCGAGTGCTTGCTCGGGGGAGGTAGTTTCATCAGTATTTTGCAGGAGGTTCGGTGTTTATATTCGTGGGAGGAGCAGAGCCATTAGAGACTGCGCAGTCTTGAGAGGGAGGACGCAGTCCATCTTGATGGAGCTCCGAAGTGGCATTGTTTTGGAGGATTTTTGCCGGAGGATTGGACAAGGGGCCAGCCCTTGCCTACTGGAGGCTTTTGGTAGAGTGGGAGGCCATATTTTGGAGGATTTCATTCAGCATCAGCGTGGCCCTTGGGAGGATAGCGTAGATCCTCAAGGGAGGTATTTTGGGGGTCTTCCATTTCACAAATGCTCTCTGGGCTTTTCTGGGTATTGTGAGTAGAGGCAGATTCCAGAGTTTCAGCTCTTTCTGAGTAGGGGAGCAGCCCCAAATACTCATCTTGTTCCAGCAGTAGCAGCAGCACGGCAGTTTTCCAGCTGCTTGGACGCAGAGCAGAGAGCAGCCATTCCATCGATATTCTGAAAGTATTCCTACACTTGCCTGGTGCAAGTCGAGGTGCCATCACTCTAACCACCTCTTTTACTCATTTCTATTTCTCAGTATAATAAAATGGCTCAGTATTCTCTCTATTTCATGTGTATTTGCTTCATGTTCAGTTTATAGCATTTTGTATCTTGTTGTATGCTTTGTATTACTGGTTATTTCTCTTTCGGGATATTACAGTGGTATCAGAGCTCATAGACCTGGCTCAACCTGTGGGGCGAGTTGTCTATGACACCAGGAGAGAAGCCGTATATTTGCTACAAAGGTAGAAAGTACCGTGACAGAGAGCGTAGGTTGCAAATCACCTACGGAGAGCGTGATTGCGTTCCAGTGGTGGACGCAGAGCAGGAGGAGCCGATGGCAGATGACAGTGATGCAAAACAGTTTGGGGAAATGCTCCTCAAGTCAGTACAGGATCTGTCGAGGCAGATTGAGGTGATGGGGCAGAGATTCACTGCTGTAGAGGCTAGACAGCGTGAAACCCCAAGGGGTTTTCAGATTGGCGAGGGATCAGGCACACCCCACCATTTGCAGGAGCACGATGCCACTCAGCACATGGCATCACATGCCCCCACACGTTCCACAATGCCCATTTTTCTGGGTGCAGACACTGGGGCAGGAGCACAGCAGGAGCCAGAGCCTGGCCACATGGGTGATTATTTTGCTGAGTATCAGGGATATGGGCAGGAGTTCAGGGATGCCCTTTCATTCAGAGATTTTGTTCAGCTCCAGCGAGACAGCAGACCCCGCGACCATTACAGAGGTCACCAGCATTATCACGAGGGAGACACTCAGCGTATAGTGAGCAGGTTCCATTTGCCCACGTTTGATGGTTCATCAAACAGTTCAGCAAAGGCTTGGGTGGAGAAGCTGGACATATACTTCCAGCTCAACCAAATGGCAGAGACAGAGGCCATCAAGGTGGCAGCACTGCATCTGGATGGCGAGGCTCGGGATTGGTGGTTCCATGGGATGGTTACACTCGGGCATTCAACAGTGACTACATATGTCGAGTTCACCCGGAGATTGATAGAGAGGTTTGATCAGAGGGATCCGGAGGAGCACTTTGTTGAGCTGACGAGGCTCAAGCAGACCGGGAGCCCGGATACTTATATCTCAGATTTCCTGAGACTTTCAGTGATGGTGCCAGATCTATCCGCGGCACGGATGATTTATATGTTCATTGAGGGGTTAGCAGAGCTGCTTCGGGGATTGGTCAGATCCACTAGACCAACCACACTCCATGACGCAGTTGGCAGGACCCGGGATTTGCAGGATGCCTTACCCAAGACCAAGACGCCTTACCCCCAGAGACAGGCTTTCCAGCCTAAGGGGAAGGATGTGAGGATTCCACCTCCAAAGGGGAATCCGGGTAGGGGACAGTTGGATGATGATGCCAGGAGGGAGTTGAAGAAGAAGAGGCTGTTTTTCACATGTCAGGAGCCGTGGGCACCAGGACACAGATGTGCTGCAGGCAAAACACACTTTATTGAGGTCTTCTCCAAGAGCAGCAGGGAAGAGGATGAGTATGATGACGTGGAGGCAGGGGGCAGCCATGTAGCACAGGACCATTTGCCACCTCCACCACCAGGAGCAGGAGGTGCAGCCTTTGCACCTACAGGGAGGACCCTTGCTGCATTGCGGGGAGTACCCAAGTATCTTACGCTGCGTGTCTGAGGGACAGTACGGGGGCAGCGAGTATCAGTACTGGTGGACAATGGGGCAACCCACAACTTCATCGATGCACAGATGGTAGAGCGGAGAGGCATATAGACAGAGAGCTTCGATAGGTTTTCAGTGTTGGTCCTAAGGGATCAGACAATGCAGTGTGCCAGATATGTTCCAGAGCTGGCAGTGACGATGGGCACCTACACAATGACTGACCACTTTTTCGTGGTTAACATACCAGATATCAATGTGGTATTAGGTGTACAGTGGCTGATCACTCTAGGGAAGGTCACCATAGATTGGGAGGCATTGGAGATGGAGTGGGATGATAAGAAGACCGGGAAGCATGAGATGATACGGGGCATGCACACTTACCCACCCCAGACCGTTTCAGCTCACCGGATGGAGGCAGACTTCCGGAAGGGAGACATAGAGTGGGCAGTAAAGTTGCGTGCATCAGAGGCAGGGACTACCGGGCAGATAGTTCATCCAGAGATACAGACCATCCTTGACAAGTATGCCACGGTGTTTGGGGAGATACCGCCAGGTCAGCGACCAGATCGGGGATTTGAGCATACTATTGAGCTAGAGCAGGGCATTCAGGCCATTATTACCACACCCTATAGGTACCCCAAGGCCTATCGAGACGAGATTGAGCGGGCTATCCGTGAGCTGTTAGCTCTTAGACACATTCGGCCTAGCACCAGTCCTTTCGCTTCTTCGATAGTGTTGGTGAAGAAGAAGGACGGCACATTGCGGATGTGCATAGATTACAGGGCCCTGAACAAGAAAACCATGAAGAACAGGTACCCTATACCACGGATTGACGAGCTGATGGATGAGTTGAGAGGGGCACAGTTCTTCTCAAAGATTCATTTGAGATCCGAGTACCACCAAATTCGCGTGAGGGAACAAGACATTCCCAAGACCGCTTTCAAGTGCCATTATGGCCATTTTGAGTTCTTGGTGATGCCCTTCGGGCTAACCAACGCACCGACCACCTTCCAGTCGTGCATGAACCACATCTTCCGCAATCACCTGAGGAAGTTTGTGCTGGTCTTCTTTGATGATATATTGATATATAGCAGGACATGGGAGGAGCATCTCTAGCACATAGAGGCAGTGTTGCGTATTTTGGAGGAGCAGCAATTTTATGCTAAGCTCTCCAAGTGCAAGTTTGAGTTGACGGAGATGCTATAACTGGGACACATTATAGGGGTGGACGGAGTGAGGGTCCACGAGGAGAAGATCAGGGCCATTAGAGATTGGCCAGAGCCGAGAAATGTGACAAAACTTCAAGGGTTTGTAGGTATCTGCACCTACTACAAGAAGTTCGTCAAGAGTTTCTCTCAGCTTGCAGCACCCCTAACAGATTTGACAAAGAAGGGGGCATTCAGTTGGACAAATACAGTGCAGCGGGCCTTTGACAGGCTCAAGGAGGTGATGAGCAGCTGCCCAGTACTTGCATTGTCAGATTTCACGCAGCCATTTGTTCTGGAGTGTGATGCATCGGGAGAGGGGATTGGTGCAGTATTGATGCAGGGAGGTCACCTGATAGCTTTTGAGAGCCGGAAGCTCCTTCCACATGAGCGGTTATATGCCATATATGACAAGGAGATGCTGGCCATCATGCATGCCTTGGCCAAATTCCGGCAGTACCTGGTAGGTAACAGGTTTAGGGTGAGAACTGACCACAACAGCCTCAGATTCTTCTTAGAGCGGAAGCAGCTACAGGAGAGGCAGCAGAAGTGGGTCAGCAAGATCCAAGCCTACGACTTTGACATTGAGTATGTCAAAGGGAAGAACAATGTGGTGGCTGATGCACTTTCACGCAGACCAGCCGCATTATCTCTGATGAGTTTGGACGCAGATTGGAGGGCTCGACTTTTGGTGGAGTACTCCAAGGACAGGTTTGCTTGTGAGGTTCTGGATGGACAGGTGACAGATGATAGATACAGGGTGATGGATGAGATCATCTACTACAGGGATAGGATCTTCTTCACTGAGGGCTCTCAGCTCAAGAAGAAGATATTACAGGCTTCTCATGATTCACCATTGTCTGGCCACCAGGGGTTTACCAAAACCTACAGGGCCATCAAGGAGAGGTTCTCATGGAAGGGCCTCAAGGAGAACGTACTCCAGCATGTCAGGGAGTGTGAGGTTTTCCAGCGCAACAAGGGGGAGATGAACCATCTAGCAGGTTTGTTGCAGCCTCTTCCCATCCCAGAGGGGAAATGGGAGAGTATTTCGATGGACTTCATCACAAGGTTGCCCATGGTGCATGGCAAGGACTGTATATTCGTCATCGTTGATCGACTGATGAAGTATGCACATTTTTTTGCCATATCCGCACATTACACAGCAGCGCAGGTGGCAGAGTTGTTCTTCCGGGATATCTTCAGGTTACATGGTCTTCCCAAGACCATTGTCAGTGACAGGGACAGCCGTTTCATGGGCGGATTTTGGCAGGAGCTTTTCCGGCTGGTGGAGAAAGAGTTGACACCGAGCACCAGCTACCACCCACACACAGATGGGCAGACCAAGATAGTTAACAAGTGGCTGGAGGGCTACTTGCGTAACTATGTCAGTGGGCAGCAGAGAGCATGGCTGAAGTGGCTGCACTTAGGAGAGTATTGCTACAACAACACATAGCACATGTCTATCGGTATGTCTCCGTTCTACGCACTATATGGTTATCATGCTTTATCTTTTGTTGATATGATGTTTGGTGCCAGCAAGGCTTCGAGAGCCAAGGATTGGATCCAAGAGAATCAGGACATCCTCCGAGCTCTCAAGGATAACATGGCTACAGCACAAAACCAGCAGAAGCTGTATGCTGACAAGGGTCGGGTGGAGAGACAGTTTGAGGTAGGGGATTTGGTCTACCTACGTTTGCAGCCATACCGACAGTCGAGGCTGAAGCATAAGGGGGCTGAGAAGCTCAAGCCCTATTTTTATGGGCCTTACAGGGTGATACGCAGGGTTGGACAGGTTGCCTATGAGTTGGAGCTGCCCCAAGGCAGCAAAATTCATAACATCTTTCACGTATCGTGCCTGAAGAAGGCATTGGGACAGCAGGTGACAGTGACATAGGAGCTTCTGCCTACGGATGATGAGGGGCATTTGGTGCTACAGCTGGAGGCCATTATTGATATCAGGGAGAGGCAGTTGCGGAGCAGGACGGTCCGGGAATTCTTAGTGAGGTGGAAGAATTTGCCGGATGAGGATGCCACTTGGGAAAGTGAGAAGATCTTGCAACATCCATCACTACAGTTACTTGGGGTCAAGCAACATTTTGCCGGGGGAAACTGTAATATTCCCAATTAGCGATAGCTGATTGGAAATATTAATTTTGATCAATTTTGCCTTCTATAGTTAAAATATAAATAAAAGTGAGTAAGAGGGGGGATATAACTCACTTAGAATAAAGTACACTACCTAAAGTCACCTAGTGAAATCAAAGTTGTGACCAAGGTGGGCCAAGGGGGGCCAAGTGACCACGTGAAGAGGGACCCACTTGGACAGCGTAAGCATGGCCAGCGCAATTGAGTTGGCAACGTGGGCCAAATGGAGGCAACGTAGGAGATGGTGGGGCCTAGGGTTGAGAGAGGCCCATCGCTATAAAAAGGAGGAGAGCCTCCTCATTTCCTCATTCAATTTTATGCATATTGAGCTGGTCACTTCGACTTAGAGCACGCTAGCTATTTAGCTTGTCTGCGGCACTGTATAGTGCATCAGGTGTCTCCGTTCGGAGATCCCACCCTCAGCCCCAGGAGACTTCGAGTGCTTGCTCGGGTGAGGCAGTTTCATCAGTATTTTGCAGGAGGTTCGGTGTTTATATTCGTGGGAGGAGCAGAGCCATTAGCGACTGCACAGTCTTGAGAGGGAGGACGCAGTCCATCTTGAGGGAGCTCCGGAGTGACATTGTTTTGGAGGATTTTTGCCGGAGGATTGAGCAAGGGGCCAGCCCTTGCCTATTGGAGGCTTTTGGCAGAGTGGGAGGCCATATTTTGGAGGATTTCATTCAGCATCAGCGTGGCCCTTGGGAGGATAGTGTAGATCCTCAAGGGAGGTATTTTCGGGGGTCGTCCATTTCAGAAATGCTCTCTGGGCTTTTCTTGGTATTGTGAGTAGAGGCAAATTCCAGAGTTTCAGCTCTTTCTGAGTAGGGGAGCAGCCCCAAATACTCATCTTGTTCCAGCAGTAGCAACGACACAGCAGTTTTCCAGCTGCTTGGACACAGAGCAGAGAGCAGCCATTCCATCGATATTCTGAGAGTATTCCTACACTTGCTTGGTGCAAGTCGAGGTGCCATCACTCTGATCACCTCTTGTACTCATTTCTATTTCTAAGTATAATAAAATGGCTCAGTATTCTCTTTATTTCATGTGTATCTGCTTCATGTTCAGTTTATAGCATTTTGTATCTTGTTGTATGCTTTGTATTACTGGTTATTTCCCTTTCGGGATATTACACTGCCACCTGTACTCCTGTTGGAGTGTACTGTAACTGAACAGCCCCACGTTTTACACAGTCCTTTATGAAATGACACCTAATGTCAATATGTTTCGACCTATCATGAAACACGGGATTTTTAGAGAGCTTGATGCAACTCTACTTATCGCATAAGATGTTGGTCACTTCCATTTTCTCCTTGAGTAGGTTCACTAACATTTTTCGAAGCCATATGGCCTCGCATGAAGCTGCGTTGGCTGCCATATACTCTACTTTTGCTGAGCTCAGTGATACGGACTTTAGTTTCCTGCTGCACCAGGAAGTCATTCCTGATCCTAGACCGAAACAGTACCCACTGGTACTCTTCCGATCTACTGAACTTCCAGCCCAATCTGCGTCGGTGAAACCATTCAACCTGACATCATTGCTACGGGTGTACTTCAATCCAAGATCGACTGTTCCTTGAAGGTACCTGAGAACATGCTTGGTTGTTGCCCAATGAACCTTCTTCGGTTCCACCATGAACTGACTGAGAGTATTTACAGCATAACAGATGTTTGGCCTTATATTTACCAGATACATCAACGACCCTATGCGCTGCATTTATAACGTAGGATCAGCCTCATCATCTTCGGACGTGTCGATTTTCTTCCAGTTGGTTATCATTGGAGTTGTCATGGGTCTACAATCCTCCATCTGAAATCTCTTCAGAACCTCTGTAGTGTATCTCCCTTGACCAAGAAAGATCTCTCCATTCCACTGCGAAACCTTCAACCCCAAAAAATAGTGCATCCGTCCTAGATCCTTCATGTCAAATTCTTTAGCCAAATTCTTCTTGTAGTCTGTGATGAGCCTTGATGATCCTGTCAAGAATAGATCATCTACATACAAAACCAGTATCAACGGATCACTCCCTACTCTCTAATAGTAGAGGTTGGGATCTGCGTCACTCTTGACGAATCCCATCTTCTGCAAGAAGCTGTCAATTCGACCATACCAGGTTCTAGGAGCTTGCTTCAGTCCATATAACGCTTTCTTCAATCTGCACACGAGTCTTCTAATCATGTGTCTCAAAGCCCTCCGGTTGTTCTATATACACCTCTTCCTCTATCACCCCGTTCAAGAATGTTGTCTTGACATCCATCTGGTGAATTTCCCATCCCATCTGCGTAGCAAGGGATATCATGGATCTGATAGAGGTGTATACCTGGCTACTGGGGCGAAGGTTTCTTCATAGTCAATCCCTTCCTTCTGAGCATACCCCTTTGCCACAAACCTGGCTTTAAATTTCTCAATGTTGCCATCTGCAGCATACTTGACCTTATAGGTCCACCTGGATCCTACAACTGATCTCTCCTGAGGTCTGGGGACCACTTCCCAGACATCATTCGTCATGATAGAACTACACTCTTCCACCATTGCATCAACCCACACCTAGTGTTGAGCTACTTCCCAAAAACTGGAAGGTTCTCCGACTTGAGTAACCAAGGCTTGATACCTCTCAGGTTGCTTACGTTGTCTCTTCTCATTTCGGGGGTTTCCGACAAAGTCTTTTGCATCCTTCAGAATTTGTCAAAGCTCCTTGTTCGTTCTTCCACTGGTGGTGGGTAGATTTACCAGCTCTCCCTCTTGCACATCCTCGGGAGACATGTCCCTTGGATCCCTATGCCTTGGAGAGGCAACTGAATTTTCTATTGCTGGTTGTTGGGGCTGAACCAGAGGCTTACCCTCAGATTGCGTAGCAAAAGGAAACTCGTGGGATCTTCTGAAGGCCTTCTCCTCCATGAACTTCACGTCGCTTTGCACCATGACTTTCCTACTCTCAGGAATATAGATGCGATATGCCTTTGCATTCTCGTTGTATCCTACCAGATACCCTTTTTCTGCAGTCATCTCCAACTTCTTCCTCTTTTCACTGGGTACATGACAGTAAGATGTACTGCGGAAGATCCTACAGTGACTCACTTCAGGCTTACTGCCAATGAAGACACTTTCCAGTGTGATCTTTCCCAGTGCAGTGTGAGGAGTCCTATTCTGAATGTAGACAGTTGTATTACACGCTTCAACCCACAGGAATTTGGGCATGTCTTGGTCATACAGCAACGCCCTTGTTGCTTCAACAATAGTCCTGTTTTTCCTTTCTGCCACACCATTCTGCTCTGGATTGTATGGAGTTGTCCACTCCCTTTTGATGCCTTCCCTTGCGTAGAATCTAGTGAAATCCTTATCTATGTATTCACCACCATTGTCTGATCGCAATACCTTGATCTGCTTCCCTGTCAGATTTTCACACAGAGCCTTAAACTCTTTAAACCGATTAAAGACTTCATCATTGGTATTCAAAAACTAGATCCAAGTTTTCTTGGAATGGTCATCAATGAAGGTGACGAAGTACTCGGCACCACTAAGAGCTCTAGTGGACATCGGTCCACAGATTTCTGAGTGTATCAAGTCCAATACACCCTTGGCCATATTGTTACTTCTCTGATACATTGCCTCCGCATATTTTCCCAATACGCACCCCTTGCAAACGTCATCTCGTTTAGTGCTCAGCTCTGGAACACCTGTGACAGTCTTCTGGAGAATTCTTAGCACCCCATGATGCAAATGCCCCATTCTTCTATTCCATAGCTCATTCAAGTTTGTTTCATCTGCGTTGCCAACCAGTGCCATTGGGGATGCAAGCTGCAACTTGTAAAGTTTGTTGCTGTTGGACACCTAATCCTCTATGGGTAGGTGTGGAAGCCGAATGGACAAAAGGAGTCCAAGTGACCTTGGAATGTAGAATCCAAGAGTCATGCCAATGTAATATAAATGCACATCTATGATTAATAGAATAGATAACTCATGCCTATCTTTCCTACTTGTGTGTGTTTGACATAGCCATTGTTTAACATGGTATCAAAGCCATGATGAGTGGCCTTCTTCCTCATTGTGCGTTTATGTGTTAGGTTTTCTGCCCTGCCTGGAATAGCGTCGGTCTTTGTGCTAGACGGCATGTTGGTCTCTAACGCTCCTCCTTCTTGACCATCTGTCAGATTCCTCACTCCTTTCTATGCATTGTCATTCTTGCCATCCTGTGCATGCGTTAGAGTGAAAATTAAGGCCTGAAAAAAATGGATACGTTGCCCATAATGCCCAGGCCTGTCTCTTTGCAGTCCTGCCATTGCTTGGTGTTCATAAACGCCTCTAAAATTTGAGTCGTTCCTCCTCCTACGCCTTTTTATGTTGAGCAATTATGAAACCATTGCCAAGCTTGCTATCCTCTGGATAATTAAAAAAAAATTAATAATAATAATTGGAATCAAGGTCCTCACTACTCGCTGCATATAGATCTAGACCAATGGTATAACACTCCCAGTACACATTATCTCATGGTTCCCTCCTGCGCTCCTCTCCACTGAGCTTGGGACCGCACTCCCTCGACATCCCTCGACATCCCTCAGCATTCCCTCGAATTGGATCTTCAAAATTCCCTCGAATGTGCTCTTTGGCATCCCGGCACACTCTGTGCATTACTCTCAAACACCACCATAACCATGTCCTTAGCCTCGTCCCACAAGGGTGTGAGCGCGTCGCCTCTCAGTCCATGAGTGCGGTCTGTTTCCATAGTTTTTGTTTCCATGGTTTGTTAGTGGAAGGTTTGTGGCTCCCGCCTCTCAATCCGTGAGTAGTAAGTCCTCGACCACATCGTTGGTGACCACCAGGTGAGTTTTTGCTGCCTGGTAAAGTTACCCATCTGGGGTGGTATTGCCGAAGATGAGCCCAGCCTCTACACCGTCGAACGTGGCTGTGAAGCAAGGTGGATAAAAGCCGAGGGTGCGGGAGGAGGTGGAGACATCTGGTTCCTCAGATGCATCAAAACTGAAGACCTCGCTGGACTCCTGCATCGGGCCTCCCACACCTACGTCGGCTCCTACCTCCCGCTCGGGCCTTCACCTCCACAACTTTGCAAAATCCTCTCATAGCTTCCATGGCTTGGAGTTGTTGTCGTTGCATTGGATACATTAAAGGATGTGTTGAAAGGTTAAGCCACCACCGCAGTGTTGATTCGTTGCTTAATCTACATGCAATCTTTTTCAAAGTTCGCAGAAACCCTTAGAAACACCGCCACCACTCCCGAAACTTTACTTGGTATTATTGCAGTAAGCATTGTTTTCGAGCAGTTAAATTCGCCATTGAAGACCTCGCCAACGAAATGTATCATGGTCATCTCACCAGTCACAAAATATTTGCAAATTTTGAAGCGTTAATCCTATGCTACGCTGGTGAATTGTTCATGTGGTGAATTACAAAATAAATGCATTGAACCACCATTGAATTGGGCGTTGTCTCTGCAGTCTTGAAGCTCTTTAAGGTCTATATTCTTTGCATATGCTAGTTGGAGGACTAAATTCCTGCAAATCAAGTCTTGATGCTTGTGGGTCTAATCGCTGTAAGGCACGTGCAACTACTCCATTACAAGTATTCGAAATAGCTACAATACCAATCGAATCCGAGACCAATACTCACAAGATTTAGAAACTTTTTGGGAAAATTCCGATTTTAAATTGTGTAAGTAATATTCGATATTCAATATCCATTGTGGAATCGAGAAATTCTGAAGAAATTAAAGATATTTTGAAGTTTTGGGCATGTGCTTTAAACAAGTTTTATTTGAAGGTTGAAAATATTATACTAGAGAGCTTTCCTTCTGGATTAAGTTGGTTGTGGGAAACATTTGGTCATAGAGAAGCCTTATTTGCTAGAGAAAATGGCCAGAATTTCTCAGGTATTAGAGTTCCTGAAAACTATGATACATTCCACTGATCATGATATAGTGAATATAAGCAAGAAATCCCTCTGTGATATTAGAACTTGCTTGCATGCTACACAAGAAAAGAACGAGTTCCTGCAACTAGAATCTCAACTTCAGCGAGAAGAATTAAAACATAAGAGTCATCATTCTGAACCTGTTTCTGTTCAGAATATTGATACGAACTCCCATCAACAACAAGAATATAATATTGCAGTTGATTCACATTCAGTTCCTAGTTCAAGAGCAAATTTGTATGCAGGTGTCGAAATTTAGCATGCGCTTCCCAAGCCCATCATCAGACCTTGGGAAGAGCTTGTCCATAACAAGCACAGAAGAGGTCTTGGATATGACAAGGAGTTGTGCTTTCATATTCTAGAGTACTCCAAGCCCATCAAATTTCAGAGTGTCGAATTTCTTTATGACAATTCACCTTCAGTTGTTCCAGATCCTGCTCCTCTTCCACAGCAACAACAATAGATTGAAAAATGCCAACACTGTAATTGAGTTAGCCATATGAAAGATCACTGTTTCGATCTTCACCCGTGCAAGCACTGTGGTCGACACACCCATTCTTCAAACAGATGCTTCAGAAACAAGCCTCCTACAAGAACAAAGATTCATCTTGGATGGATCGCTTCTTGGCAATGGGCATCAACAGCCAAGAAGATGTTTAAGTCATATGTCAGAACTTGTTCTAGAATATTGAACAATCTTGCAGTTGAGTTTTCGCCAACATCTCACCTTGTACCTGACAGGGGGGGAAATGGTGGTCATCTACAAGCTTCGAAGCCACATCAAGCAAGCCTGAGCCACAATCTCTCATTCCAGATTCAGAGTTGTAGCCACAGACACAGCAGTTCAAGCGAGCCTGAGCCACAACTTGTCATTCCAGATTCAGAGTTATCGCCAGAGACATGGATGCCCATGAGCATTCCTTTGGTTGGTGGTCAACCTTAAACCATCTATGCGAGGTTGATATTCTTCCTCTTCAAAGAATTCAGGACGCTTCCTCTAGCAGAAGACTTCAGGTTCTTGCCAGTTTTGGTAGAGTTCCAGGAAATGCATCAATCATTCCAGAGTTGGTGGTCATTCTTAAACCATCACAGGTTGTAGACCTCCCTTCTTCTAGGTTGAAGGTCTCCCTCTTCAAAATATGAGGGACACTTCCTCTAGCATAAGACCTCAACTTCTTGCCAGATTTGGAAGAATTCCAGGAACTGCACTAAGCGTTCCAATGTTGGTGGTCATCCTTAAACCACCTCTTTATGCCAACATTTCAGAGAGTCGATTCAGCCTAAATATTGCCATGCATACTTTGTAGATTTGTATTACAACTCTCTTCTTGGACTCACACATACCCCTTCGGATTAAGGGAGGGAAATGTTCGACACCTAATCCTCTATGGGTAGGTGTGGAAGCTAAATGGACAAAAGGAGTCCAAGTGACCTTGGAATGTAGAATCCAAGAATCACACCAATGTACTATAAATGCACATCTATGGTTAATAGAATAGATAACTCATGCCTATCTTTCCTACTTGTGTGTGTTTGACATAGCCATTGTTTAACAGTTGCTTCTTACCTCGACATGTGCCTTCTTCTTCCAACTGGGGTGTTTGACGTATACTCTATTGTCAATAAAGTAGACGTCATAACCTCGGTTTTGAAGCTAAGACACTGAGAGCAAGTTCATCCCTAACCCAGGCACATGCAGTACATCAGTGGCTCGGATCCTATTTCCAGCCTCGGTCTGAAAAACTACCGTACCTCTCCCAACAAAAGTGCATTTTGCTTTATTACCCATGGTTATTTTAAAATTCATTTGCTCCTCTTGGTATTCAGAAAAACAGTATAGTACTCCAGTCATGTGAGCAGAGGCTCCACTGTCAATATATCAGACATCAGATGAAGCAGTGCTTGATACGCAAGCAAATTCTTCCTCAAGTCTGGATGCTAAAACAAAGACATCGTGATCCATCTGTTCTATCATGCTTCTTTCCCTCCATGGAAATTTGCGTTAACCCTTCCGCGCTGCTACTACAACGGTAGACTTCCGTTCACTAGTCGATTCTCCCTTCCTGTTACTCATCTCTGGCTCTGATACCATGTGAAATTTTCAATCTGAAATCTATACAGTTGCAGTGATAGATTTATTCCTCCTACTTATTATTTCAATAATCTATTTTTCAGAAATATTCTAGCAAATATCGAAATAAATACTACTGCAACATTCACAAATATATATGCAGAGAAATGAACAGTAAAGGACATAAGCACAAGAATCAATCACATGTACACAGTTATTTTTGGACAAATGTCCCTAGAAAAACCGAATGCTGGAAAACCGGTGCAGCAGGATGAGGGTTTTATTAATTCTTCAGAAATGATATTTTTACAAGGAAATAATTGGTAGATAAATTCTGAGACAGAATTCCCAGCTCTCTTGGACAATTCTCTGACACCCTGATCAGCCTCTGCTGGCTCCTGTGCTTGTCTGCGTGTTTCTCTGCGTAGTCCCAACGCTGGACTGCGTAAGTTTGCGTAGGGACTGTGTGGGTTCTTTGCGCTACAGCCTCAAGCTGCCTTCAATGGCCCACTGCTTCCCTCTGTCCCTGATCTCGATCACTTCTGACTCCCTCCTACTTCTGCAAACTCTTCGCCCTGCAACTCTGCCACTGAAATCGAATTCTCTTACTTCAGAATCGATCTCCTTCAGGTACTGAGTGTATGCCGGGCTTATCTTCCAAATGACCCTCAAGCCTTCTTTTATAATCTTCTCGTTGGAGAACCAACGGCCCAAATTAGAAGATTAATCAATGGCTAAGATTAAAACTTGAATTGATCCATGTTTTCTAGAAGATTCACACTCTGACTTATTAACACCATTTAATTATTTCATTTACCTAAGTTTAGATTTAGGGTCTTCATTAAAATAATTAATTATTTTAATGTGTCATGAACCGAGTGGAATTTCCACAAACGATTTCTGGGTTCTTTGGAATGTTGTTGTCCAAGCCTCCCTGGAAAGTTTGAGACTTGGAACACTTTCGGATGCTACAAAAAACAGTAATGAATTATGAATATGATGCTTCGTGAAAGTTGAAAGTTGTTTCATTTCATTTCATTTTATAACATTTCATTTAATGTTAGAATTTTTATATAATTTTGGTGATCAATGATGATAAATGTTATGTATTGAATTTTGAAAACTTGAAACTTTAAGATTGATGAATCATGAGACTCGGTATGTTGTATGTTACTAACTTGTGGACGTGGTTGATGAAGATTATAACTTCTAGATGATTGACGTTATATGGTTCAATCTATGTTTTAACTTTTTATGCTTTTTTACATCTAATTCATCATTCTACATGCTTTTGTTGACATATATGCATTAAAATATTAAAAATATATATATTTCATAAAAATTTGCTCCCTGATTCGCTCCCAAACCAGGATCTTCTGAAAATCTCGTTCCCGCTCCCACTCCCAAGTAACCTTGATCCGCACAGTTTGCCTTTCGTTCCAGTGCATTCCGACAACTTTCAAAAAACAAAGTTATTATTGGGCCTTAATTACGCTTAAGGTGGCATTCCGGGAGGAATACTTGACTAAACACCTTAGTGTAATAGCTCGTTGGAACCAAAACGAGAATATATATAGGATGATATGGTTAGGCGTGAGTTTTAGCGACCTGAGGTGACATGGTGGCCAATTTACCCTTTCCCCACATTAAAAAAGTATATTTTAATTGGAATAAAAGAGGGAAAAGAACTCCATGATTAAAATAATAATAAAATAAGAGGTTCTAGAGGGGTCCATCAGATCTATAAAAGAAGAGGAGCAGGCCATTGGAGGACATCCTGGAATTGAGCATTCTCTTGTATGAGAGGTTGGAGAACCTGGTTCTCTACTTCATTGTAGCCTCAAGATGGAAACCCTCGAGTGATCCAGTGAGATTGGGCGAATACCCATCTCCCCTTGGTGAATTCATCCAGAATTCACAGGAGATCTTAGTAGTGCAGTTCATGTTAGTTTGGTGGAGGGCTTGTGCCGAATTAGGGCAGATAATTTGGAAGTCAATTTCTCATCATAGCTATCATGGCTGTATTTGCATGTAACCCCAATTTATCTATTATAATAAAAGTTGAGATCATTTTCTGCTTGTCATGTTGTTGTGTTGTTGAACTCTATTGGTTATATTTTACATGGCAATCTTCTGTTAATTGAATGACAAATTTGTCTGAAGCATTTGTGAGTTGAAATTCAGAAAATCTGTTAAATTTTCCCATTTGGGATATTACACCATTGATTTAGACATTCTCCTTATCTGCATAAGCTATGATGGGGATGTTGATTTAAATGCCTCTTAGTATTTCTGCAGTGGTGCCTGAACAGGTATATTTTCAAAACAAATCCCTCTTTTCTCCTAATCCAACCCTGCCCCATGCCCACTCTTTTTGGCTTGAACCAATTTTTTCGCTCCATTGTTTTTCATTTTTTACTACTTTATGTGAAAAAAGACATGCAATTCTTCTTTGAGCTGAAACTACTGCCTCAGAACAAGAATACACAAGTCACCTATACATAACTTACTAAAGAGCTGCATTCCACATTTTGAAATCCCAGGGTACATGGGAGAATGATTATATCCTGCAATCCCTAGACTTGTCACTAGAGAAACACTTATTACTATGTCCATTGATATTGACAAAGTGATCTTGGTTTATAAGCACCACCTGTGAGGACAAAGGCATTGGTTGCATTCTTGCCAAATTATGATAGGACCAAAACTCACTAAAACATTATTATATTAGCCATTTTGGAAATAAACTTTGTTGGATTTTAAAATGTCCAAATGTACACTCCACCCATCATCAAGAGCTCTAAATGAATCTTTTGTGAGAGAGAAAAGAGTGATCCATTAGAATAAATAGATTTGGAGGGAGTTAGCCATCGGATGATAGTAATTCAAGTTATAAAAAGAGGATTGAGTCAACAAAAAATAATAATAATAATAATAATAAAAGAAGGTGGTTAACTTGAAGACAAAGTAAACTTAAATTGATAAAGTTCCGAATACATTTGTAATAGATAAATAATAAATTACCTAAATAAATAAATGGATGAATTAGGTACGTTATGATAATTAAAGTAACTGAGTACTGCAAATTAATCCTAGTCAATGAGAATAAATTAGAGGAATACAGAAAGGGTGAAATCATGAAATATAACTTAACAATATTATATTATGAAATCCAAAAGTATTTACTTAAGAGATATTAATAAATGACATCAATAAGAGAAGGGATAAAGGAACAGTGATATATATGCAATTAAAAGTGAATAAAACACAGTAAATAAAGCGAATAAAGTGGAAAATTGCATTAATGGGGGAGGTTTGAAGAGAAATGTAACAATCAAGTCCAATCAAGTCCAATTAGAGAAGGTTCTAAACGGTAAAAACAGATATGGAAGACCAAAACCATAAAGAAAAGAATATAAAGGAGTAAACGAGTAGGGGCCAGGAATTGCAGGGAGGGTGAAAGAGAGGAGGAAGGTTATTGACTAAGACAAAGGTTACTTGTTTTCCAAGAATCACTAAGTTTGTGACTGTCTTAATGATTAATATTGTTAGGGTGTTTTTCAACTTCAAGGGCTTCCCTAGTGATACATGATGAGTAGCAGAGAGTGTGATAAGATTTTAATTTGATTGAAGTAAATAAGGTGTTTGGCACTATGAGAATGTGCAACAATAGCAGATTTAGCGAGGTAATTATGAAAAGTATCAGTGATAGGTTCTTTGTTGGTTTAGGTGGATCAACCAATCTGGCTGATGTAGGATTGTCCACAAGAACAAGCAATCTGGTACACACCTTGAGAAAGCAAAGGGTCAGATTTGTCTTTCATGCTTCTAAATAATTGCTTTGGGTTTTATGAGGTTTAAACAGAATTTTGATATTTTTCTTGCCTAAGATCTTGGAATATGACCAGCGATTCCATGAAGGTAAGAATGTGAAATTTGATATCAGGGAGAAGAAGTGGGAAGGCGGATCTTGGTCCTTGGATGGAAGATGCCATGGCAAGCTCTATTATTTGGGAAAGCCTTAATATCCCTGTTTAGGGCAGCCTCCTTGTTGAGGGTCCGGTGGGCCCTGACACGCTGCCGGGGTCTGCGTAATTGGGGGACTGCGCGAGGGTCCCCGTCCCGAGATGCTCCGGTGGGCCTTAAGACCCCACCCTTAACACCCTAGGATGCCGCCCTCACTAACAGTTCGAGCTTTTGGTGTAGTGGTTGGGCCTTTGTGGTATCAGAGCCGAGGTCTCGAGGTCGAGACCCGCGGAGCGTGGTGGGGCTATCAACTATCCTGACTGGGCAGCACCTCACATTGAAGTCCGGTGGGCCCAGAAACCGCTGCCCAGGGTCTGCGGAGCTTGGGGGGCTAGCGAGGTCCCTGACCCTCAATGCTTCGGTCGACCTTAAGACCCCACCCTTAACACCCTGGGATCTTGCCCTCACTAGATTTCGAGCTTTTTGGTGTAGTGGTTGGGCAAGGGCAGATTTGCTCTCACACTTTGTATGATGTTGCGGGAAGAGGGGATGGCACTATCTCCTTGGTCTTTGATGATGATTGGGAAGCACTTCCATCTTGGAAGGTATTCCATATTTATTGCAGCATTATTAGAGGAATCTTTGACAAGGAGCATGTCAAAGAACAGAGTCTTGTATTGACAGGAGCTTATTTGCATGAGCTCACAGCGTTGTCACCTTGGAGCAGAACATTATGGATGAAGTGTGCGCAGCAGAGATATGGTGGATCTATAACCCATAGGTCCCAGGATCACTTCATATTTGTTGCACTTACAAGAAGTAATGATGATAGAGACATCTATGGCCTATTCTTCTTGACTTGGGTTTCCAAGCATAAGGAGGATTATCTTCTTGCACCACATGAGACCTTCGGCATTTCCTTCATTTTGCTGCTGATCATGTCTTCATTTGCTGATATATATCAGATTTGTATGGGAGGCTTTATTATGAGGGAGACACATGAGCTGGATGTATCCGTGAGTGGGAAAAATTCTCACAATTTCTGCACTACATGTTCTAATGGGAGCATGGGAGGAGGCATGGCCACCACTACTATGTATGCGTACTCTTTTGATGGGGGCCATGAGATTGATATTTACAGCCATGGGCAAGTGTTTGGACCTATGTTGTTGTCATATTCAGCCATTTGCTATCCATTAGTAGATGTGTTGGATCTTGTACATTGCTTGCCATGTGATTTTCTGAGGTTGCAGTGGATGAGACTGCACTATGGTTTGTTTTGGGACAGCTTGTTCTTCATCGATGGAGGAACCTTCTATGGTGGATTGTTTTTCACTTTGCCATTTGAGGGCAATGATTTTGCAGCCCAGGATCAGCATAGACTCTACACTTGTCATGAGTGGAGAGAAGGACAGCATGAGGTAAGCTATGATGCTTGCCAAGTTCATATTTTCAGCCCACCTTCATTACCAGAGCTTGAGGTGGAAGGAGATTTTTGGGAGTTGCCTTGTTGGGAGGTGGCTCATTTGGTCTGGATGATTGCTTGGAGATGGAGGATCCACAGGAGGGAGAGATTCCTCATTATATTTTCGACTCCATGCCTTGATGGGAGAGAGATGATGAGCTGGTGCACAGTCGATGGGACAACTTACACAGCCATAGATGCAGAGCAGCGGCGGTCATGGTCTCCAGTCATAGCTAGAGGCAGTGAGCAGTCCGAGCCATGGGGCCTGTACGATTATTGGCCACAGTGGCGATGGGATCCGGGAGGACTATTGATTGGCTGGTACCATGAGAGGCCAGTTTGGGATCCTGGCATTGAGATATCCCTTCATGTCGGGGTGATGCAGGAGACAGAGAGGTTTCAGTGGGACCCAGGCACATTTTGCAGTATCGGCAGGGAGCATCAGCTAGAGAGTAGGCTTGTTCAAGCATTGCTTGAGAACAAGCAATTTTTGCCGGATGAGGATGCCACTTGGGAGAGCGAGCAGACTTTACAGCATCCCTCACTTCAGTTGCTTGAGGACAAGCAACGTTTTGCCGGGGGAGACTGTAATATTCCCAATTAGCCTTGCTAATTGGAATATTTCATTTTTGCTTTATTTTGCCGCTTTAGCTAGACATAAAAAATAAAGTGAGAAATAAGAGGGGTCACCTCACTTTAGTCATCTCACTTTATAAATAAAGTGTTCTTTTCCTAGTAGATGAACGTTGTAACTTAAAGAGGGGGCCTTGGGGGTCCACGTGATTATGATGGGGGGAGGCATCAGGCTGACCCAAGGTAAACTGCGACGGTCAGAGAAGAGTAAGGGAGCAGTTAAATTTTGGAGGGAATTTGGCATTATAAAAGGAGAGGTTCTCACCTCATTTTGATCATCCATGATTTGATATTCTTATTGATAGCTGGACTCTTGTCTGCTTCAGCACGCCGGTTGTTTAGTCGGTCTGCAGCACTGTTTAGTGCACGAGTGTCTCCGGTCGGAGATCTCACCCTTAGCCTCGGGGGGACTTCGAGTGCCTGCCCTGGTAAGGTTATTTCTGGTTTCACCCTTAGCTTCGGGGGTTGAGTGCAGCCTAGCAGGTTTCGTGTAGCAAACGTGACATTGCGAAACACATGCGGGGAGGGAGGGAAAGCCCTCTTGTGGGCTAAGCCACCAGAGAAGGGAGGAGACCGAGTCTTTGAGGAAGGGTATTTGTTTTATGCGGAAGAGAGAATGACATTCCTTGCGGGGAGAGGAAGAGACGGCCCCACATCCAAGGAAGGCCTTGATTCCCGAATTTGTGAGCTTGTATTTGAGGACGGGGGCCCGATCAAGCGAGTGAGAATATTTGTCCATTCTTGGAGGTGAGGGTTGCAGATCTGAAGGTTTCTTGTCAGATCTAGCTTTGTGAAGGATAGATCTTGCAGATCTAGTCCTGTATGTTGCAGATCTAGCCTTGTATATTGCGGATCTGAGGGTTTTGCAGTAGATCCAGCTTGAGGAGTGACAGATCTGAGGAGTTATTGACAGATCTAGTCCAGATCTAAAGGGGAAACACCAGATCTAGCCCTAGAGGCTGTAGATCTGAGGAGATAGTTCCAGATCTAGCATAGATCTGAGGGTTTGGCAGCAGATTGGGTTTTGGAGGACGCAGATCAGGAAAGGGAGGACGCAGTTGTGATAGGAGGCTTCAGATCCATCAGGTGGGACGCAGATCTGAGGAGCAGATCATAGTGAGGAGTGCTTAACAGCGTTTTCCAGGATCCTGTAGCAGCTTCATCTGTCTGGAGAGTTGAGGGCTTGGTGCTTTATCTGTTTCTGCGCTGTCACTGGCAGAGACAGCGTTCTTCCATTTGAGAGGGTTTGCAGTCTTCAGCCCCAGCGCAGTTCATCTTCAGTTGCAGAGCAGCTAGGACGCTGTCCTTGGGGCAGCCACTTTTCTGTTGAGAGGGTCTCCACTTGCCTAGGGCAAGGATAGGTGCACTTACTCTGATTTATTGTACTCCTCTCTATGTACTTTCTGATTAATAAAATGGCTCAGATTTTGGTGTTATGTATCATGGTCGGTGATGCGGATTCCGGTTTATATACATGTTAGTGCATTTCTGTGTATTACCGGTTATTTCCCTTTGGGGATATTACAGTGGTATCAGAGCATAATTCTGGCTCAGCCTGTGGTCTATGACATCAGAAAAGAGATCATACAGAGCAATAGCAGTTGCAATACCAGAAACGCAGTTGGAAAAAGGGCCAAAATAAAAAAGGTCAAATTTCGAAGTTGGGAATTAGGAAAAACGTTTTCTGGGTTTTTCTGGGTTTTGGGCGAGGATCACTTTCCCAAATTCCTAGAATTTTCCGAGTAGTTTTCAGTGGGTAAATCGAAGGTCGAAGTTAAGCAGCAGTATGGCAGGAGATGTGAGTCCAGCTCGATATGCAGCCGTTTTTTCAGATTGGCAGAGCCTAGGTCAGGCATTCATGGATGCTCTCCCCTTTGAGCAATATCTCCAGTTTCGATGCGGTATCAAACCCCCTGAGCGGCACCAGCACAAGGGGCGCAGATACCACCATGATGACCACCGTGCAGCTAGTGGATTTCATTTGCCCAGGTTTGATGGCTCATCAAACAGTTCGGCAAAGTCCAGGGTGGTAGAGCACTTTGACAGGAGGGATCCGGATCAGTATTTTGGTGAGCTGATCAAGCTCAAACAGACTGGGAGTGCAGAGACATACATTTCAGACTTCTTGAGGATTTCGGTGATGGTACCTGATTTATCTGCAGCTCGGATGGTTGGCTTGTTTGTGGAAGGGCTGTTAGAGCCACTTCGTAGCCTAGTCCTGTCGAACAGACCGGCTACCCTTCAAGATGCCATCAGCAGGACTCGGGACTTACAGGATGTCTTACACAGGACTCGGACACCTTATCCCCAGAGACAGGCTTTCCAGCCTAAGGGTAAGGACATGACGGCTCCGCCTCCCAAGGCGAATCCTGGACGAGGGCAGTTTGATGATGAGGACAGGAGAGAGCTGAGGAGGAAGCGGGTGTGCTTCACTTGCCGAGAGCCATGGGCACGAGGACACAGGTGTACGGCAGGGAAGGCACACTTCATTGAGGTCTTCTCCGAGAGCAGTGGAGAAGAGGATGAGGGAACACAGGGTTGCAGAGAGTCTGAGGTTACACCTAGTGAGACACAGGACTCACCATCATTAGAGACTACCTTGACCGTGCCGGTTGACATCGTAGTGGAGGGGGTAGAGCCTACCCCGATAGAGCCATCCACTGAGGTGATGACTGGAGCCATGTCCGAGTCTTCGGGTGGTAGCAGCACACGACAGATGGGTGAGGTATCAGGAGATATATCTACTATCGATGAGGCACTAGGAGACACAGAGGCATTGGATGATGGTCGCAGACAGCGGTATCATCGGCTTCGGACGGACCTTCGAGCGTTGAGGGAGAAGGCCGCGTCAGTACGGGAGACCATTATGTTGCAGGACCAAGAGCTGGAGGGTATGAGAGTGACTTGTGCCAAGTCGGCGGCCAAGTTGGTCCACATTGGGGAACAGCTGGATTCCCTGATGGTACAACCAGAGGGCACGAGGGAGCGTCAGATCATTCCCCTTCAGGCATGCATGGATGGAACTAGCAGTATTGTTGGGTCATCTCTTCCCGTTGGAGAGAGAGAGGCAGAGCCACCTAGTCAGGTCTCATATGTTGACTTGGATAGTGGTATGAGACGATCAGAGTTGCACAGGGTACAGCAGCCACGTGTTGAGATTGGATGGCGAGAGATTTTGAGTTGGTACTCGGTGGAGCAAACTATGGATGAGAGGGAGGTCTCAAGGAGAGATCTCACTGGAGATGCACTTCGACACACCATGGGGTGCAATGACTTTCTTCCCTTCTCACAAGAGCAGATAGAAGATGGGGGACATCTTCGGATGGATAACATCTCTCATGCTTGTGTTGGACATCCCTTGAGCCATACACATCATGATGGGAGGTTTTTGCCTACCACCTATTTGGTTCTTGATAGGGTCTCATTGATCCTTGAGAAGTTTATATTTCGAAATCCCATGAAGTGCAGAATCAGAAATTTAATTTGGGAGGATGGTAGCCCTCATGGGAGGAGTACCAGGATGAGGAGAAGGAGGCATCCACAAGTGATTGAGTGGATGGGGATGAGGAGCAAGGAGCTAGGAGGCTACTTGCAGATCTGTGCTACCAGGCAGCAGGAGGCTTGGCTGCGCTGGTTACTCTTGAGGGAGTTTGGCCATCACTTGTACTTGCAGATTTATGATACCGGGCAGCAGGAGGCTTGGCTGCGCTGGTTACTCCTGAAAGAGTTTGGCCATCACTTGGCAAACACTCTTCCTGAGAGTAAGAGGTTGGGGAAGAGAAGGATGGATACTTGCATCATTGAGCAGCATAGAGTATGGATGCATGGTGTTGATGTGTTACTCATATCATTCATTGTGTCTTCATCACGTGAGTTGTTTGATGGAGGTATGGAGAGGCAACACAATGTCTTGTTGCTTGGGTTGTTCCTAGGAGGGCAAGGGCAGATTTGCTCTCACACTTTGTATGATGTTGCAGGAAGAGGGGATGGCACTATCTCCTTGGTCTTTGATGATGATTGGGAAGCACTTCCATCTTGGAAGGTATTCCATATTTATTGCAGCATTATTAGAGGAATCTTTGACAAGGAGCATGTCAAAGAACAGAGTCTTGTATTGACAGGAGCTTATTTGCATGAGCTCACAGCGTTGTCACTTTGGAGCAGAACATTACGGATGAAGTGTGCGCAGCAGGGATATGGTGGATTTATAACCCATAGGTCCCAGGATCACTTCATATTTGTTGTACTTACAAGAAGTAATGATGATAGAGACATCTATGGCATATTCTTCTTGACTTGGGTTTCCAAGCATAAGGAGGATTATCTTCTTGCATCACATGAGACCTTCGACATTTCCTTCATTTTGCTGCTGATCATGTCTTCATTTGCTGATATATATCAGATTTGTATGGGAGGCTTGATTATGAGGGAGACACATGAACTGGATGTATCCGTGAGTGGGAAAAATTCTCACAATTTCTGCACTACATGTTCTAATGGGAGCATGGGAGGAGGCATGGCCACCACTACTATGTATGCGTTCTCTTTTGATGTGGGCCATGAGATTGATATTTCCAGCCATGGGCAAGTGTTTGGACCTATGTTGTTGTCATATTCAGCCATTTGCTATCCATTAGTAGATGTGTTGGATCTTGTACATTGCTTGCCATGTGATTTTCTGAGGTTGCAGTGGATGAGACTGCACTATGGTTTGTTTTGGGCCAGCTTGTTCTTCATCGATGGAGGAACCTTCTATGGTGGATTGTTTTTCACTTTGCCATTGAAGGGCAATGATTTTGCAGCCCAGGATCAGCATAGACTCTACACTTGTCATGAGTGGAGAGAAGGACGGCATGAGGTAAGCTATGATGCTTGCCAAGTTCATATTTTCAGCCCACCTTCATTACCAGAGCTTGAGGTGGAAGGAGATTTTTGGGAGTTGCCTTGTTGGGAGGTGACTCATTTGGTCTGGATGATTGCTTGGAGATGGAGGATCCACAGGAGGGAGATATTCCTCATTATATTTTCGACTCCATGCCTTGATGGGAGAAAGATGATGAGCTGGTGCACAGTCGATGGGACAACTTACACAGCCATAGATGCAGAGCAGCAGCGGTCATGGTCTTCAGTCATAGCTAGAGGCAGTGAGCAGTCCGAGCCATGGGGCTTGTACGATTATTGGCCACAGTGGCGATGGGATCCAGGAGGACTATTGATTGGCTGGTACCATGAGAGGCCAGTTTGGGATCCTGGCATTGAGATATCCCTTCATGTCAGGGTGATGCAGGAGACAGAGAGGTTTCAGTGGGACCCAGGCACATTTTGCAGTATCGGCAGGGAGCATCAGCTAGAGAGTAGGCTTGTTCAAGCATTGCTTGAGAACAAGCAATTTTTGCTGGATGAGGATGCCACTTGGGAGAGCGAGCAGACTTTACAGCATCCATCACTTCAGTTGCTTGAGGACAAGCAACGTTTTGCCGGGGGAGACTGTAATATTCCCAATTAGCCTTGCTAATTGGAATATTTCATTTTTTGCTTTATTCTGCCGCTTTAGCTAGACATAATAAATAAAGTGAGAAATAAGAGGGGTCACCTCACTTTAGTCATCTCACTTTATAAATAAAGTGTTCTTTTCCTAGTAGCTGAACGTTGTAACTTAAAGAGGGGGCCTTGGGGGTCCACGTGATTATGATGGGGGGAGGCATCAGGCTGACCCAAGGTAAACTGCGCAGGTCAGAGAAGAGTAAGGGAGCAGTTAAATTTTGGAGGGAATTTGGCATTATAAAAGGAGAGGTTCTCACCTCATTTTGATCATCCATGATTTTGATATTCTTATTGATAGCTAGACTTTGTCTGCTTCAGCACGCCGGTTGTTTAGTCGGTCTGCAGCACTGTTTAGTGCACGAGTGTCTCCGGTCGGAGATCTCACCCTTAGCCTCGGGGGACTTCGAGTGCCTGCCCTGGTAAGGTTTTTCTGGTTTCACCCTTAGCTTAGGGGGACTTGGTGCCGCTTCCCCTAGCAGGTTTTTCGATGCTCAACGGCATTCTGAAACACATCGAGGAGGAGAAAGCCCTCTTGTGGGCACGCGAGCAAGAGAGAAGGGAGGGCCAGTCTTTGAGGGAGAAGAATGACATTTTATCGAAGAGACATTGTTCCCTTGCAGGAGAGGTAGGACGCTGTCCAAGAGGACGCAGTTCCAGACTGGCAGAGAAAAACGCTGTTTGAGAGGCAGAAGGACGCTGATCAAGCCCAGAGTGAGGACGCTGTCCATTCTTGGAGGTGAGGGTTGCGGATCTGAAGGTTTCTTGTCAGATCTAGCTTGGTGAAGGATAGATCTTACAGATCTAGTCCTGTATGTTGCAGATCTAGCCTTGTATATTGCAGATCTGAAGGTTTCTTGTCAGATCTAGCTTGGTGAAGGGTAGATCTTACAGATCTAGTCCTGTATTTTGCAGATCTAGCCTTGTATATTGCAGATCTGAGGGTTTTGCAGTAGATCCAGCTTGAGGAGTGACAGATCTGAGGAGATATTGACAGATCTAGTCCAGATCTGAAGGGGAAACACCAGATCTAGCCCTAGAGGCTGTAGATCTGAGGAGATAGTTCCAGATCTAGTATAGATCTGAGGGTTTGGCAGCAGATTGGGTTTGGAGGACGCAGATCAGGAAAGGGAGGACGCAGTTGTGATAGGAGGCTTCAGATCCATCAGGTGGGACGCAGATCTGAGGAGCAGATCATTGTGAGGAGTGCTTAACGGCGTTTTCCAGGATCCTGTAGCAGCTTCATCTGTCTGGAGAGTTGAGGGCTTGGTGCTTTATCTGTTTCTGCGCTGTCACTGGCAGAGACAGCGTTTTTCCATTTGAGAGGGTTTGCAGTCTTCAGCCCCAGCGCAGTTCATCTTCAGCTTGCAGAGCAACCAGGACGCTGTCCTTGTTGCAGCCATTCTTCTATTGAGAGGGTCTCCACTTGCCTAGGGCAAGGATAGGTGCACTTACTCTGATTTATTGTACTCCTCTCTATGTACTTTCTGATTAATAAAATGGCTCAGATTTTGGTGTTACATGTGTCATGATTCAGTGATCTGGTTCAGTTTATATCTGTATTAGTGCATTTCTGTTTATTACTGGTTATTTCCCTGTTGGGGATATTTAATGCGAGAATACTAGTGTTCCATGGGATCGCGTCCCCCCAACTGGGGGTCGAGTTTCCTAGACCCCTCACGCTCTGGGGGCTTGGGGACGGAAAGGGGACGTTTCCCCATGATCCCAAAAATTAGGGTTCGCGAGGAAACTCTTTAGGGGGCATTTTCTAGAAAATAGGGGTCGTCTCCTCCAGTGGGGTCGTTTCCTAGGGAAAACGGGGGTGTGAGGAGGCGTTTCACTTTGCAAATTTTTTAATGAAAAAAAAAAAAAAAAACGAATTTAAACTTAAAGGGTTAAAAAATGTTCGTGTCGCATTTTATTTTCATTGTGAAGTTCTCATCGTCGGATGCTACCCCCTCGCTCGAGCTGAAACTACCTCGCTTGATGTCGTCAGTCTGCCTCACGCTGCCACTCGCTCGATGCTGCCCCCTCGCTTGACACTAAACGTTGAAGCTACTGCCGCCGGACGTCTCGCTCAACCCATTGTTGTTGTCGCCGCCGAAAGTTGTAGCTCGACCCATTGCTTGTTGCCGCCGTTGGACGTCGTCGCCTCAAGGCTCTCGTTGTGGCTCATTGTGGTTGTTGTTGTGGCTCACTGCACTGTGCAGAAGCCTCACCCCTCGCTCAACAGCCAACGACTCAACACTCGCCCACTTCAGCAAATCAATTCCATCATTCAACACTGACAGTAAGCTACTTAAGTTTTTTTCTAACTGTTAACAGCGAACACAAACACTGCTGTAATTTTATATTTTTTAAAATTTTATTTCTAAATTAAAAAATTTTATATTTTTCAAATTTGTTTCCCATTCCTCAAGCCTTCAAAAATAAAACAGTGAACAATGAAGGGGAATGTACTTCTATTGAGTTATGCAAGTGTAAAACAGTGAACACCGAAGTCTGACAAATTAAAATTTAAAAAATTAAATTAAACAGAACTAACTTCAGATTTGGGCAGAATTAATTTTAGTTTATTAAATTTATTATTTCAAAACTGAAATTTTTAATTTATTTGCAGCCTACAACTTACAAGTTACAACTTGAACTTACAACTATGAGTCAGATTTATTCCGAGAACAGTGATAACAGTGACAGCCCCTACAGTTCTAGTGAGTCACAAGATGCACCAGAAGAAGTTGAAAGGAGTCACAGGGAGGGCAGGAAATCAGAATAGTCATTTGCCTAGTGTAGACTTCACTTTAAGTTTTATTTCAATGTTCAGCATTCATAGATGGAACTTCAATATGGTTTAAAGTTTAAACTTTAAACATTTATTTTGATTGTACATTGTTAGTAGTTACACTGTACAGTTACAAACTTACATGTATGATATATGATTATGTGTTATAAATTATATAATGATAAAGACAATTACATTATAAATATTAAAATTTCAATGATATATCATATATTTAGTATTTATAAGTTTTTAAGACCCCGACGTCCCCCCGCGTTTCCTATAAATTGGTGAGGAGCTTTTGCATAGGCCGCTCCTGCGCATCCCCGCTCCCTCGCCCCCACATCTAGGGTACTTGGTGGAACATTGCAGAATACCCATTGGCCTTGAGGGCAATAGTGAGGATGCACCTTTCGTTATCTAGGTATTAGGGGACAGAAAATTAAATGGCTCTAAAGAGTTTTAAGAACCACATTTTTTTGAGCCAAATGGTGGTGTGATTGGGCATGGAGCTATCTATTACCTTTTTCTAAAGGCTTGGCGGGAGAGGGAGTCATTAGGTTTTCGAATGACTTGAACATCCACAGGTAGAAGTGAATTATTATGTTCTAAGTTTCCACAATGAATTAGATGCAGGGAGATAAGCTATTCAGATGGTCAAAGAATGACTTAAGGGTCGATCCGACATGTGGCCAAATGACAAAGGTATCATAATGAATCGAAACCAACACTAACTACAATTATGGCTAACTATGGCAATCTTCAGGCTCAAATCACTACAACATGTTGGTTACAAGGGATTATAATGCTCTATCTATAGGATACACAAATCAAGGTACATTTTTCTAGTCAAAGCTAAAGCCTATATCTGAGAATCTTGATCGGTAGGCAGAGAGACCTGCATATCATTTCCGAAGGGCGATTATTTTGAAAAGTGTAACTAGGTTCGGTGTTAAACCAGGAGGTAACTCCGCAAATCAGAATGTGTATTAGATGAAGAATGTACATGCATTTATACATGGAGGTGAGGCTATTGGGATTCATCTCCCAATGACTCTTGGCCTTCCTTATTTCCTAATATTAAATAATATACAATATTGAATATTCTCACCCAACCCTAAGGATTAGGTGTCAACATTCCCCCCTTTAATCCGAAGGGATGTTGGTGAGCCTAAGCATCGATCTGAACTTTTCAAACTTTTCTCTTCCAAGTGCTTTGGTGAAGATGTCAGCAGTTTGCTCATTTGTGGAACAATGATGTAGATGGATGGTTTTGGCCTGAACATGATGTCGAATTAGATGGTACTTTGTATTGATGTGCTTTGTTCGATCATGGAACTTTTGGTTCTTGGCCAACTTTATTGCAGAAGTGTTGTCGATCATGAGTGGTGTGGAATACATTTGTTTCATCTGCAAATCTTCCAGGATTTTCCGGAGCCACACAATTTCCTTTGTTGCTTCAGCTACTGCCACATATTCTGCCTCGGTCATGGAATCTGCTGGAACTGACTGTTTGCGTGATCTCCATGAGACAGCTCCTGATCCAAGATTCATGGTGTAACCTGTAGTAGACACCCCTGTTTCTTTGTCGCAATCAAAGTCTGAATCAGAGTATCCGATCAAGCTGAAGTCGCCTACCTGTGTATATTTGAGTCCAAATTCTTGAGTCCCCTTCAAGTACCTTAACACTCTTTTTGCAGTAGACCAATGTCCTTCACAAGGTTTTTGCATGAACCTTGAGAGGATTCCAACGGCAAATGAAATGTCAGGTCTGGTGGTGGTCAGGTAGATAAGACTTCCTATAAGCTGTCTATACTTAGTTGCATCCTCGAATTCTTTCCCTTCAATAGATGTGAGCTTCAAGTTTTGTTCCATTGGAGTGGTTAAGGGATTACATTCATCCATGCCAAACTTGTTCAAGAGATCTCTAATGTACTTCTTTTGAAAAAGAAATATAAATTTAGGATGTTGAATTACTTCAATACCCAGATAGTAATGAACATGACCCAAATCAGTCATTTCAAAACCTTTCTTCAATTCTTTCTTCATGGATGCAATATAGCTCTCATTGTTCCCTGTTATCAAAAGATCATCGACATACACCACAAGATATACAATTGTTTTTCCAACTTTCTTAACAAACAAAGTTGCATCATCAAGATCAAAATGTTTGAAGTCAAATTTCAGGAGATGCTCGGTTAATTTCTCATACCAGGCTCGTGGTGCTTGCTTGAGGCCATACAAGGATTTTATAAGCTTGCAAACTTTGTGTTCTTGACCCTTTACAACAAATCCTTCTGGCTGGGACATATAAACTTTCTCTTTTAGATCTCCATTCAAAAAGGCGGTTTTTACATCCATCTGATGGACTTTCCATCCATTCTGAGCTGCTAGGGCAAAGAGAGTCCGGATGGTGGTCCATTTTGTTGTGGGAGAAAAAGTTTCTTCATAATCGATTCCTTATTTTTGTGTGAAACCTTTTGCCACAAGCCTGGCCTTGTGCTTGTCAAGTGAACCATCTAATTTATACTTGTTCTTGTAGACCCACTTATAGCCAATTGGTTTGTTCCCAAAGGTGGATCAACCAACTTCCAAGTGCCATTCTTTATCAAGGCATCATACTCCTTTTGCATCGCTTCTTTCCATTCATCATGAGAAGCGGCTTCTTTGAAGGAATTTGGTTCATGATATATAGAAAAACTCAATTCATAGCTATAAGCAATATCCATATCAACAGGAGAATCAGAATTATCTACATCACCTTCGATTTGTTGAGTGGAACTTCTTGTTCCTGTTTTTCCAACCTCATCAGGATGAACATTCTCCAGTGTCTTTGTCAGCCATTTGGGAGGACCTTTTTGAGATGGCCCAGGCTGGTCATTTGACTGAGTTGGGATTGATTCAAGATTCAATCTCCCAATTCTGTCAATCACATCATCCAATGTGTCATCCGTGGTTGTTTCTTCATGTGGGGGAGAGAGTGCTTCAGGACATGATTCCACAGCTTGATTCAATATCGGAATCCCCCCTTCAAGATGTGGAATCACATTATCAAATTCTTGGAAAGACTTTGCATGTGTGAATCTATCCAGGCGATCAAGTTGCCGCTCAACAACCTTGTCACTCTTGGAAGATTCAAGAAATATGACATCTCTTGCTATCACAAACTTCTTATTTGCTTCATCATAGAAACGATATCCTTTGGAGGTATTGGAGTACCCCAAGAAGATACATTTTCTGCTTCTAGCACCAAGTTTGTTCCTTTGACCCTTGGGTATCAAGGCATAACAGGTGGACCCAAAGACCCTGAAATGCTTTACCGAAGGAATGTGGCCATGCCACATTTCAAAAGGAGTTTGGTTTCTAATTGAACTTGAAGGACACCTATTCTTTATGTAAACAGCACATAGAACTGCATCAGCCCAAAACATCAATTTTACATTCTTGAAAAATAACATGGAGCGGACCATATTTAAGATGGTTCTGTTCATTCTTTCAGCTACACCATTCTGTTGTGGATTATATGGCACTGTTGTTTGATGTTTGATTCCATGTTGATGAAGATAATTTTCAAATTCGTTTGAAGTGTATTCTTTTCCATTATCAGTACGTAGAGAGCCAATATGTGTTTGTGCATCATTTTCAATCCATACATGAAAATTCTTGAAAGTTTGAAAAGCATCAGATTTATTCTTCAATAAGTAAATCCAACACATTCTGGTGTAGTCATCAATAAATGTCATCATGTATTTATTTCCGTTTGCAGAAGAAATAGGCATAGGGCCACATAAATCTGAATGAACAAGCTCAATTTTTCTATGTGCTTTGGAGTGTGAATCATGAAATGGCTGTTTGCTATGCTTTCCTAGAATACAAACATCACATTCCTTAGGTTTTCTAGGAATTGTAGGCAGTCCATTAACACCATTTTTCTTCAACAAACGGAGGCTTTCATAGTTTAAGTGTCCAAATCTATGATGCCATAAAAGACTTGATGGGAATGTACCTTTATCATGATGTGAACTGAATGCAAAGTTTTGAGCATGAGCAGATGAACCTTTCAGCTTCAAGAGTCTCCCTTCTTCTATTCCCTCCATGACAAGTGAGTGATTTGATGCTTTTCTGACCTCTGCCTTGCCATCAAACAAGTGAATGGAGTGTGCTTGTTGGCGGATTTGGACCAAGGACAGCAAGTTTCTCCTGAACTCAGGGAGGTATAGAACCTCATGTAGAATGTGATCAGGAAGACCAGGCAGTTTAAGCCTGACTGTGCCAAGCCCTGATGGCTTGAGTTTAGTTTTATCTACGAAATATACTGCTCCATCAACTTTGTCAGTGAATTCTTCAAAAAAAATCTTTTCTAAATGTCATGTGACATGTTGCTCCTGAATCTAGCAACCAATCATCTCTCCATGAAGTAAATGAAACATCAAACAAGTCTTCAATTACTCCATTGTTACAATGTGCTAGAACATAATGAGCGGATTCAAGTGCTTTACCTTTGTCTTTGTCATTAGTTTTACCTTTGTCTTGATTTCTTTGCTGCTCAATTTTATCCCAAGGTGTCCTGCATTTGGATGCATCATGTCCATCTTTATTGCAACGTGTGCAATGAAGATCGGATTTTTCAGATTGTCTGCCCCCCTTTTCTCTGAAATTTCTTCTTCCTCTTCCTCTTCTGCCACCTCTTCCTCTGGAAGAATTTGGAGCATGACTCTTTTCTCTATGTGCCAAGTATGCAGCCTCTTCAGAAGACGAAGGGACTGTCATCTTCCCGAAAGCTTTCTCTCTTTCTGCAAACTTTTTCTCAAGGGTATCAAAGGTGATATGCTCAAGGTTCCCACTTGCTTGCAAAGACTCAAGATAGTGTGAGTAAGTCAGATATAATGCCTTAACATATGCTATGAGAGGTATGTCAATTTTTACACTAGCGCTGTCAATAGCATGCATGATAGATCTAACTTTTGAAGCTAAAGCAAGGGGATCATCATTATTCATTTCAAGACTGAACAGCTTAATCCTCAATTGAACAATTTCTAGTTCTGAATGTGAGTCATAGAGTTCTTTTAGCTTGCTCAAGGCTTCATAGGCATTTGAGAATGATGAAATATGGCGATTCACCTCTTCATTTACGGAAGCTGCAATCAAGGCATAGGCCTTGCAGTTCTTGTTTTCCCAAATGGCGAGCTCCTTGTCTGAAGTGGGCTTTGCTGGTGGATTTCCTTCTTGTCCTTCACAGATTCCTTTCCACAACTCATTAAAAATGAGAGTGTGCTTGATTTTCCGGGACCATTCAAGATAGTTCTCTTTGTCGGAGAGAACCACCCCAACAATAGATATGAGAGAATGCATTCTTCTGAAGGGAAAGAATAATTACTTTGCTGAAAAAAATTCTTTTGAGGAAAAAAATTTGCTAGAAAATCTTCAATTCTGGGAATATACTCAATTGAAGGGGACAAAAACACTTTGCTAAAAATACTGAATTCTGCACCAAAAAAATATATATATTTTTTTTGTGTTTGAAGAAAGAAAATTTATATGAGTATTGTGTTATATATATGATGGAGGCGGTATATGAATGGGGCGGTAATATTATATATGAGTATAGAGGGGCAGTATTATGAAATGGTTTTGTAAATGGAATGGGACAGAAGGTATTATAGAGTGGTGGAGGGGCGTAATTGATATGAATGACAGTGCTGGAGAAATGGAGATAGCGCATTAGAATATACAATGGAGTGAAGTCGTTTAAAATGGAGGGGGCGTAGGGAGTGTATGCGTGGAGAGGGAGCTCGCAGGTAGAGGGGGAGCCGATGAGGTAGCGCAAGAGGGGGTAAGGTGTGTAGGTAGGGAGGAACAGATGTGAGACCCGTCGACTGGTATTGCTCTTCAGGCGGGTGTGGCGCTCACAATTTTGCCAGTCGCTCCAGTTGTTTCAAGTGCGGGGCATATAAGGAGGAATCTGGCAGTGGAGGTTCTGGGTACGAAACCTTCGGAGGTCAAGGATCCAGAGGATTTGCTTCTTTTAACAGTGGTTCTGGTGCGCGTTCCGGTTGGAAATATGGTGATTGGATTTGTGGAAGGTCAGGATATAATGAGCGCAACTTCGCCAGTAGGATGGAATGCTTCAGGTGCAGTGCTTCAAGGGAGTCTGGCACTGTTGTATGATGCTGCCAGGAATTGAACGGTAATCGAGGGAATGAGGTAGATGTCGTGGGTGTTGGGGAAGAGGTGGGTCGTAAGGCCAGGAAAGAGGGTACGGGTGGAAAGAGGGGAGGCCGAGAGGCCAAAAGAAAATTTGGAATGGCAGAATTTAATAACTGCAGAATTTGCAGGTGTGTGCAGGGGCTGCAATTTGCAGAATTTCAGGGACTGCAAATTGCAGAATCTCCAGAAGCTGCAAAAATAGAACTGGGCAAAAATTGCAGATAAAAAAAATGCAGAATTACAGTACAGCAATTTAATAGAGCAGTAAAAACTAGCATAAAAACTGACTGAGCAAAGGAATGAGGGAGTTACACCACAGGCAAAAATGCCAATAGTGGGACTGGCTCTGATACCATGTTAAACCAGGAGGTAACTCCGCAAATCAAAATGTGTATTAGATGAAGAATGTACATGTATTTATACATGGAGGTGAGGCTATTGAAATTCATCTCCCAATGACTCTTGGCCTTCCTTATTTCCTAATATTAAATAATATACAATATTGAATATTCTCACCCAACCCTAAGGATTAGGTGTCAACATTCGGTCTTCATATTGACTATGTAATTATGTATTTATGTAATAAAGAAGACAAAGATAATAAAATGTATTTTTGAGCTTGCTTCATGGGTTTCATGAGCAAGGATTTTATTATAGGTCAAAGACTTCTTCTTGATGTCTTTAGGGTTTGTCATCTTGTCATAAATGTACTAATTAAGAGTCATGTATATGAAGTGTCAAAGTGATCTATGCCTCAAAGACCTTGTCAAATTAGCTTGAAGACATGGTTCAAAAATGGTGATACTACTGCTCGTATAAGCATAATACTCGATGTAACAACTCTTCAAGAGGGCCTACAATACGCTGGAAGATCTCCTCTACAAGTCGGCTTATATACCCTTGATCAAGTCGGCCTAACAACTAAAGGACAGGTCGGCTCAATTGCAGACAGGATCAACTATATAAAGGAGTTTGCGAATTCATTTAAACACAGGAAATTCAGATGAGGATCTATGATATAAGTACGAAATAAGATCTGTAATAAATGTGAAGTTCAGGACTGTAATGAAGTGCGAGTAAAGGAAGAAGGACGAGACATTTTAGTGAAGAATTTGTACCTTGGAAAAGTCTGTAATAAATGAGAAGCGCAGTATAAGGTACAGCACGAAGTATAGAAGATCATCTGCATGGAGAATAGGCCTCGCACATCCTAATCAAGAGCCTAAATAATATACAACATTAAGGAAAGGATTACCACAGTATAACAAAGGTGACTGCAGTGTAAAGGACTACAGCAAGGATCTTGGACTTGTGTGCAACAAGAAGGTAACATAAGTACAACAAGTTTATATGGTAATTCAAGATGTTCTAGAATGAAGAAAGGATGAAAAATACAGTTAGAGACCGAGCTCTCTAGTCCCGGTGTAGATAGGTGCAGAACGGTGCAAGACAGCGAAGGAAAGAAGGATCAGCTTAAGGAGTCAAGGAAGAAACAGTGACAAGGTCTTGGAGGCATACAAGGATCAAGGGTCTGTGTCATGGTCATGGTACTTGTCAACTGAAAGTCTATAAGAAGAATTTCTTGTGGGTTTTCCTCTCCAAGAGGGAGAGGTTTTGGCCCTGGCTCGAAGAGCCTAAATTTGTGTCTCTTGTGTTTTGGTAATTGACTTGATGAAAGACATAATAAGCTAAGAAGAGAAGACATAAGTAAAATAAGTAAGCTCACAAGTAATTATCAAGTAGATAATTTGAATTAAACCTAGCCCTACCTAATTCTCAACATGGTATCAAAGTTAAGGTGTTGAAGACAAAGAGCTACTTGACAAGAAGACACTTAAGGATCAAAAGAAGCAAGAATCAAAGTCAAAGTCAAAGTCTACGTTGAAAAGTAAAATCAGTTTGCAAGGAATTTTCTCAAGCCATCTCAAGAAGACCTTCAAAGGATCCACTCATCAAGGAGATAATCTTTGCCATCAAAGATTTATTAATTGAAGACATTGTTGGAAGACACATCATCAAGCACCATCCAACATTATCCAACACATTTGAAGACATCATCATTCTAAAGACATCCTTTATCATCAAGGATTCAAGGTCACCTACGTTGGAAAATTCAATCTAAGGAGTTCCTATCATCATCTTCATCATCATCATCAAGGAATCTGATAGAAGGAGGAAGTCACTCTACTCAAGTAAGTATTTCTATGACCTCTTTGAATCTGTCAAAATGACTTATTGCAAAGAGATCAACAAATTGGTTGGGCCATCAAACTTTAGTGCATGGAAGAAGAGGACAGATTCGAATCTAATCGAAGATGAAGTTATGGGCTATATCAAAGGATCTACAACTCAACCCTAAAAAAAAGACGCTCCAGCTCATGCCAAGTACATGAAAGGAGAAATCAAAGCCCAGAGGATTCTCATAGAATCCATTAACGACTCACTCATACTCTATGTATCAAAACTAGAAACTGCAAAAGAAATATATGAGAAATTGGTGGAGCTATTCTTCGTGGGTATTGTAGGAGAAGTAATCTCTCTGAGACAAGAACGATACAAGCTGAAATTGTCAAGAGAGGAAGGAATCACTTCATATTTTATGAGGATTTCTGAAATACGAGACCAACTACAGGAATTGGGAGAAGTAATGTCTGATAGTGAGATGACTACAGTGGTGTTGAATGATCTACCGGAAGAATGGGGAAACTTCGCTTCAAGCTTATACGGGAAGAAAGAAGCAACATCGTTCCAAGATCTATGGTCTCTATGTAAAATAGAGGAAACAAGATTAAAAGCCAAAGCTGATAAAGGATCAAGTGAAGGGAATCAAGCCTTTGCAGCCATGTCCAAGAAGAAAGGAAGATTCAGTAAATTTGGTCCTCATAATAAAAGAAGAAATATGGACAAAGTACGATGCTTTGGACATAATGAACTTGGGCATTATAAAAGGGATTGACCTAAATCTGGAAAGGACAAAAGGAAAAAGGAAGAAACCCGTGTCACAGATGAAAGAGAAGAACCTGATGCAAACAAATCTAAGAAAGAAGAAGCGAAAGATATCTATTATGATTGAGATCATCTTCCTCTTTAAGTGATTTATGTTGGTTGTAAAATAGTATGATAGGAAACATTGTATATTAATAGCATCATGATAGAAGCATGGAAGGAGCACTTGTCTTAGAAGAAGTGGCTCCTGGGAACCTCACTGATAACAACATTGATGGAAGTTAGTCATCTGGATCAAGGGTCACTATGAAACAGGTGCTGGCACTTTCTAATGGAGTTCCCCTTGGATTCATTGATTAGAAAGAAAGCAAAAAGTTTCATCGGTAATTCTATCTTGCAGAATTTTGGGATAGGATATGGTGACATATTGATGACGCAAGTCAAGGGAATGAATTTCTTCATTCTAAGGAAATTGTTGCAGGATGACTCAAATGGATAAGATAAGGTACATATATGTTAACATTGGATGCTGTGAAGTCATGTCATATGGTTGCAGGTGATGGACTTCTATGTTTAGAAGTATGATCAAACAAAGGAGGATCTCTTCCAGTACACGGGTTGTCATTAACAGATGAAATCATATATATCCTCATATGGAATATGAGGTGGTTGTATACAAACAAGGAACTGTATGCTGGAAGTTCCTAGAAATAAATGAAACTGCGTGGAAAAAGAAAGGAAGAGATCATGAAGTGCAACCATGTCAAGAAGCGGTTATCATCCGAAAGCCAAGAAGATGTAACTAGGAGATCTCCTAGGAAGATATGTAGACTCTGATAGAAGTCTGGTAAAGAAGAATACCCTTGACAATACATATCTTTAGGAGATGTGTCAATCTAAATAAAGGATGTCAATGCCTACAGGAAGATGTCATGGTGAAAGATCATCACTGAGGTAAATTTTGATTTAAAAGTTCTTATGTATATGTTTATCTAGATAAGTTTATGCAGGGTTGCCAACCATATGGAAGGACGTAAGATCCTTGGGAGATGGTTCAAAGGAAAGCAGCATGGCATAAAGGTGGACCAGATGAGAAAGACCGATAAATCACTTTCTGGTAGATGACATGACTCATGGATGAAAGTGATGGATGATTTGTGCCCTATGAAGCTAAAGTTGAAGATTCCTCAGTATCGAAATCCATGACATCGAGGGGAGGAATTCTTCATGAGCAGCTGGGTGTCTCACCATTGCTGCTGCAAGTCCCTGGTTAAGAGGGAGCCTGGTGGTAAGTTTCTTACTTGGAACAAACTGGGTAATTCCTAAGAATGAGCTTAGGTACATTCCTTGTACAGGAATGAGTACATTCCCTTGTGGAATAGGTCCTCCCTGGCTGAGAGGGAGAGATAGACATATCATTGTGGTCTTCAACTGGGAAGACAGAATGGAGGATTGGGTAATCATCTGGTATTCGATACTCTTTGAGAATGAGATAGGGCATTCAAGATAAGAGTAGTCATGGACCGATATTCTTTGAGGGTTAGCTACCCAAGAGAATAATAGTCCAAGAAGGTCATACTTTGGAACACCCGGGTGGAGTATGTACCTTGGAGAGACAATGACGATGGTGTCTATAAGTCATGTGTCTCATCAGCATTGTAGCCCATTGTCTCGTTGAGAGATGGGGTTGTTAGTCAAGGCCTTGCACTAGGGCAATGCTGGCTGATATGATGCTATAGAGATGTGATTACCAATCCGATTTTTCTTATGAGATTCTTCAGATTGAAAGTAACCATGTACCATTATGAATATCTCCCTAGTTAAGAGGGAGTGTTGAAAAGTGTAACTAGGTTCGGTCTTCATATTGACTATGTAATTATGTATTTATGTAATAAAGAAGACAAAGATAATAAAATGTATTTTCGAGCTTGCTTCACGGGTTTCATGAACAAGGATTTTATTATAGGTCAAAGACTTCTTCTTGATGTCTTTTAGGATTTGTCATCTTGTCATAAATGTATTAATTAAGAGTCATGTATATGAAGTGTCAAAGTCAATGATGTATGCCTCAAAGACCTTGTCAAATCAGCTTGAAGACATGGCTCAAGAATGGTGATACGATTGCTCAGATCAGCATAATACTCGATGTAAATACTCTTCAAGAGGGCCTACAATACGCTGGAAGATCTCCTCTACAAGTCGGCTTATATACCCTTGATCAAGTTGACCTCATAACTAAAGGACAGGTCGGCTCAATTACAAACACGATCAACTATATAAAGGAGTCTGCGGATTCATTTAGACACAGGAAATTCGGATGAGGATCTGTGATATAAGTACGAAAGAAGATCTATAATAAATGCGAAGTTCAGGAGTGTAATGAAGTGCGAGAAAAGGAAGAAGGACGAGACATTTTAGTGAAGAATCTGTACCTTGGAAAAGTCTGTAATAAATGAGAAGAGCAGTATAAGGTACAGCACGAAGTATAGAAGATCATCTGCGTGAAGAATAGGCCTCACACATCCCAGTCAAGAGCCTAAATAATACACAGCATTAAGGAAAGGGTTACCACAGTATAACAAAGGTGACTGCAGTGTAAAGGACTACAGCAAGGATCTCGGACTTGTGTGCAGCAAGAAGATAACATAAGTACAAGAAGTTTATATGGTAATTCAAGATGTTCTAGAATCAAGAAAGGATGAAAAATACAGTTACAGACCGAGCTCTCTAGTCCTGGTGCAGATAGGTGCAGGATGGTGCAGGACGGTGAAGGAAAGAAGGATCAGATTAAGGAGTCAAGGAAGAAGCTGTGACAAAGTCTTGGAGGCATACAAGGATCAAGGATCTGTGTCATGGTCATGGTACTTGTCAACTGAAAGTCTATAAGAAGAATTTCCTGTGGGTTTTCCTCTCCAAGAGAGAGGGGTTTTGGCCCTGGCTCGAAGAGCCTAAATTTGTGTCCATTGCGTTTTTGTAATTGACTTGATGAAAGACATAATAAGCTAAGAAGAGAAGACATAAGTAAAAGAAGTAATCTCACGAGTAATTATCAAGTAGAGAATTTGAATTAAACCTAGCCTTATCACTGTAACAGGCATCCACTACTAGCAGTAGCAAAAATAAAATAAAAAACTCAAAAACTCCTGAGAGCAAATAACCACAATTATCAAAAATAAACATGTCCCAGCTGCCACAAAGCCTCGATTATATACCAAACAACAATCCCCGCATCAGGAGGGGCATCATCGTGATCGTTCGGGCAGGGCCCCAACAAGTCATATCAAGAGCATCTTCAGCCAGCGGTTCCAAGTTCAAGACAAGGATCAGGCACGGCAGGAGTAGATGGCATGATTTACCCTTGCTCCTGCCTCTCTCGAAGTTATCTACCAGCCCAGGGTAAAGTCATCCAAATAAACTGAAGAACATGTAAACAAGTACTCCATAATCAACAATTATAAATAAGAAAATCGTTAGCAGGTGGTACGGACCATCCATTAATCATGAGATCAATCCCTGGGATGTTTCAGACAACAGTACAATGCCTATCACATGGTGATTATTCAGGGACAGGAAAAAAGGTCTCAGATAACCACAATAGTATATCTTATAATAAACATCCCTTCAACGAAATGTTGATCAGTAATAGTAATCTGCCAGTTCAAAAATATGAGAAAAGGCAGATAGGTGAATTATAATTCCTCCCACTAGCAAATACATTAAGCACACTATGATTATCTGCTACCCTGCCAGGAATTTTTTCCAAGAATCTTGCGAAGAGTAGTTCAATTAAATTTTTGCCCATCTTCGATCCTCTTCCGTACTAGAAAGGGGGCAAATTCAAACAGGGCGTATCCAGAACTAGATCTGCAAGTAGTAGAATAGAACTACAGCTGCAATCCCAAGCTGGCGGGTAGTCATAACATAATTGAGAAAATCATACCCACTAAGCTTAATGAACATACATACCATCTTCATCTGGTACTTCTACATGGAGGAAGCAGAGTTTGAAGAGATGCCTGCATGATTTCTTAACAAGTTTCTTCAGTATCCACTCAAATGCATCAACGCTGCTCAGAGATGGATGGGGATATCCTTTTATGGATGATTGATTCACACATATCAGTACTTTCGTAGGGTTGTCCTCCGTCTCTGCATCTACCTCCACCTGTATTTCAGCCATGCTCATGCTCGTCTTGACTTCTCCTCTTTCTTTGGCTTCAAGGACTCCGTCCAGCACTCCTAATCCAAGGGGATTTTTAATGTCAGTGTATCAAATGGTCGTTGGGGATTTTCTTACCTTCAATAATTAAAAATCGGATTCATCAACCAATCGGTATACTGCACGCTTACCAATTCGAGTTGGAAACTTCTAATTTTGAACCCGTTTTACATAACAATTTTATAACCATATAATTATTCTGACCACACTCGGCTGTTCCAGATTTTTAATCTCGAGGAGGGCACGTACAGGAAAGCATATGGCTGTAATTTCTCCATTTATCGTCAGTGAATATTGGTCCCAATTCATGCTCAACACGTAGAGTATTTGTGAGTAGTGTTTTAAATAAAAGCATTGCATTCACCTGCATTACGGTGAATCCCATCTGCCCAATGGTTCCATGACCGTCTGTGAAAATGTCACCAACTATGTTGGGGACACGCTCTTCTTGATGTTTAGTTGCGTTCTGTGATGGGAAACACATTTCACCTCGAAATATCCCGATTAGTTTCAATTTAGTTACATCTGCGATGGTTAATGATAGAAAAAAACAATCTAGAAGTTTGATCCTAAGTTTTATCTTTATGCGAGATCATGAGAGTATCAATGTAAAACTAAGTTTTAACTCTTTGACATATTATGAGGGTATTAATATAAAACTAGAAAATGCTTCCAAATGGTGAACAAGGCATGTAGTTATAATGTGAATAAAGTGAATATATTTATGCTATATACCAAATGGAACAAATAAGAAAATAATATAGATTTTATGAGTAGCATTATAATAATTTATAAATTTAAATATAAACTAATGTTAAAGAGCCTATAATAAGAGATGGCTTTTTTTTATTAAAATGATAGATAGTTGACTTATTACCACATGAGTATACTTGTTGAACATTTCCCTTTCATACACATGTTCTCGGAATCATTTTCACATGTTATTTCAAGCTAGATATGCTTTATATTTATGTGTAATTTTGGAATTGTTTTTATGAAGTGAATATTTTTTTCACTTGAGGTTAGAGATGGTTATTCATAGATATGTAAGTGGAATCTAAGACTTTTATGCAAAGTTTTACTATGCACACTAGATTAAGAGTAACGTTATTTTGTGGTCATATATTATCCTCACATGGAAGGCTTCCGTAGTAATTCTTAGGGATTAAATAATCTAAGTGTTCCCAAGCTAAATATCTTCTAAGTGTTTTACTATAATTTGAATTCAAGGATAAATGTTCAATAATTAGGGTTATGAGTAAGATAAAATGTAATTCTGAGACAATGAGTTCAAAGGACCCTATGGCTAGATCTAGAGGGCTTAGTAAGTCTTCTCAAACACAAGTTATCTATAAAGTACATATTGTTGTTGTAAACAAGGGTTTGATTTTTTAATCAACTCAATTACAAGTTGCAAATATTTATGACATCAATACAAGAATAACCCAAAAAAAATTATAATGGAAAAATGAAAAATAATGATTAATTAACGAGTAGACTAGGAAATATATTACAAAAAAATTTCAATGAATGAAGATACATAAAACAACAAAAAATATCTAGACATCAACCTAATTAATGGCTTAATAATGCATGAAAAACAATATTTATACTTTTTTCCAATTTAATGAATGTAGAGTATAACCCTAAGACCATAGATCTAAGGTAAATAAAGCTAAAAGATGCATATTTTTCCATAATGTAACCCTGATTTACCCTAGACAAAAAATTTAGGGTTTTGTTTTTATGGGATTGATAAAAGAGTAAACCAGTTCCTTTCTCCATCAATTTCTAATGAAGTATAAGGCTAAAATTTATTGGCGAAGACTTATGGAAACGATTCAAAGGAGAGAGAGAGAGAGCTACGATTAGGTTTCTCAACTCCTTAAATTGTAGTGTCTTTCAATGAAACTGGAGACAATGTGGTGGGGGAGCTACACCTAGGTTCCTCAATAGAAACTTGATGATAATCATGTTAAAGAGATGTTAGAGCATAAAAGATTCAATAATGCTTAAGTGAAAATTTCATTAAGACCTTAACTCTACAACAAACACAAGATGGAAAAAGATAATTACACTAAATTTGCACAAAATCATCATAGAATCACCATTTATCATCCAAGAGAAACAATCATCCAACCATAATATCCTCCCCAAGATAATTTCCTCGTCCAGTGTTCCATAACAACTAAGAGAAAATAGATAAGTTAGTGCACACTCTTTCAATTATGAGTGTGACAAGCATTCAAGGTTAAATCGACTTCCCTCTACTTATATGAGGTAACCAAGTCGATTTATTCCAAAAATAGACTAAAATCCTTCAAAATAATCTAAAATGTGATTACAAGTTGGATAGGTCACAAGCCAACCCCCAAAGATAGCTAACTCAATGATAAGACATAAAAACAAGCCTCTTTTAACACACATGTGTAAGCTTAAAGACCTCCAAAGGTGACATCATCCTCAAAAATTTCCTTTTTCATCAAAAAGTGCCATGGATAAATCAAGAAGGTGCTCCTCATTCCAAAAGTCACATCTCCTCTGTAATACCATCCTCCCACATCTACCCAAGTAACCAACCAACCGGGGTAAGCATGTGACGAAGAGTTACTATGATATGACTCAACCTCCTAGGTCACCTTAAGGAAGTGGAACTGACATCACACAACAACACAGACCTTCTGCACATGCTACAAGACACCCAAGAGCCATCCCAACCTTCCACAAGGCTAGCCCCTGAATAAAACTGAAATTTTAATGCATCAATCCCCCAGTCGCTCCCTTGACATTGTAAGAGTGCGATTGGTAACCTCCAGTCGCATGCACAACATGGGTATGCATGCGACTGGGGACTTTTCCCAATAGTTTTGAGCCTGCGACCCTGATTTATGTGCCACTTTTTCAGGCCAAAGCTCAAGTCACTGCCCATAACTCCATGACACTTCCAAAACTGAAATATAACAGCGTAATAATGATGTAAATGCAAACACTTGAACAAGGAATTGACTGGACCCCTACTAGTCATGACAGGCATTTCGTCAAACATGTCATAAATATGTAATCTACAGGTTTAAATAACATATCTAAGCATATGGGTCTCATACTTATCTGAGAATCGCTAAGAAGCATTGTTGCCTCATCACATTAATTGCATTACCATCTATTTGGTCATAGATACATTGCCCCTTCATTTACAAATCAAAACATGATGAGAGCCATACATAATCACTAACATAGAACACATTCATAACAAGCATATAAACAACAGAAATGACAAGCATAGAACAACCATATAAGCCACATAATATCAAGCATATTTACCCATCAATACAAGAGGAAAAGAGATCTTATTGCCATAAGAAAAATGCAACCAAGTCTAGGAATTCCACGTTCCACCCAACCATAGACATGGCTGAGCAAAATATCTCTTCACCTAATCACCCCCATACCATATTCCAAGCATGAATGTGGGATCTCATAAAACAAATCCATCAAAACAGAACTAAGGCTTCCAGAGGCCAAACCACCTCAACCCTCAACCAGTGATTCCACCTCACGGTCGGACATCACAACCATCACCAGATTGGTCTCCACCCAAGTTGTTTAGGGATCTAGAGCGTTTTTTTCCAACCAAGGCTCTAGGGCTAGTAACTCAACCCACAACTGTTGTCGGACTACGAAGCATTTTTCCAACCAAGGCTCCAAGACTAGTAACTCAACCCACCAAGGGCTCCAGAGCGTTTGTCCAACCAAGGCTCTAGGACTAGTAACTCAACCGAAGTTGTTACAGGGCTCCAGAGCGTTTGTCTAACCAAGGCTCCAAGAACTAGAAACTCAACCCACAGCTAAAGGAACATGAGAACCAACCATAAAAACAAACAATGAAATGAACCCATAACACCATGGTTATCCAGGAAATAGAAAGACTAGGAAAATCCAATGTCAATCCAGGTAATCCTCCATGCCAATGACAGATCATGACCAAGAAACCACATGCATATGCCATGCATGCCAAAATTTGTGAGGAAAACTTACATGCAACTTGGTATCTGCAAGCAAAATTTGTTGTAGTTGTTGATCTCGATGTCCTCTTGCACTTTCCTGCTCTTCTTTTTCCGTCTTGCTCAAAAAATCTAAGTATGCCACACTCTCCAAGAGTGCTCCAAGAAACTCTAAGTGGCCAAAAGTATGAGAGAGAGAGAGAGAAAATGAGAGCTCCAAAACTAAACTGACAAAAGTCTCTGAACTAATTCTCAGAAACCTTTTTATTAGTGAGGCCGCTAATTTCTTCAATTTTCCATTCTTTTCCTTCATTTTCCTCCTCACATGCAACATGTGACCTTTCACCTCCCTTTACTCCTATTTTCAATTATTTTCATAAATAAATGCCACTTTGCCTTTCCAAAACCTTATCATTTGCCTTTGTCAGTTTCCATAGCCATAATAAACCATATGAACACCCACACTAGGATGTTTTTTCCCAACATTTATCTTGGAATACGTGTCCCATGACCATGCTTATTATTTTTCCTTTATTAACTTTTATTACATGAAATTTTCACCAGGGTTGTTACAAAACCCTCCCCTTTGTTCAACGACACCTACAACCAACAAGACTATTGTAAGAAAAACATGTTGCCCGTGTAGTTTTATAACTTCGCTCGTTGCAGTATTTGCAATGATCAACCTGCTGAGAATTAAACCAACATGATAACATCGTTATGACATGACACCCATACCACTTATTGGAGCTTTATAACACAACTCATGGCGGTATTTACATCCATATACATATGTATATATACCAAAACATCATACCAACATATACGAAAACACATGTTAAAACATTCACTCAACCAATGAATAAGGAAGGATACATAGCCTCCATCTAATCTGCCATCTCCCATGTAGCTTCATCTTGCTCAAAGTGCTTCCATTGCGCCTTAACCTACTCGATTTCTCGGTTCCAAAGCATGAGCATCTTTCTCTACAAAATTTATTTTGGTTCCATCTGGAATTATCCTTCTAGCTCCACCTACAATACAGACCAGTCAATCACATTATCAACATCTTTAACATACTTCTTAAGCAACGAAACATGGAAAATATCACAGAATTTCATTATCGGAGGAAGTTCAAGTCAATAGGCTAATAGCCCAATCCTCTTAAGAATATTGAAAGGTCCACAAAACCAAGGTGTCATCTTGGCACATGATCCAATCCGCAAGGAGCTCTTCTTGGGCTTGATGCGCAAGTACGCATGTTCTCCAACCTGAAACTCCTTAAACACCATGTTTCGATCTGCATAGATCTTTTTCCCCTCTTGTGTTTCCTTTAGATTCTTCTTGATTACCTGCATTTCTTGTTCCATTTTTTCCAACATGTTTGGTCCAATCAACACCCTGTTAACTAGATCACTCCAACTAATGGGAGTATTGGAACTCCACCCATACAATGCCTCAAACGGACTCATCCTCAAAGATTCATGATACCCATTATTGTAAGTGAACTCTACCAGTGGAAGATACTCTTCCCACTTTCATTGTTGATGCAACACATACATACTCTACATGTCCTCTAATATCTTGTTGACCCTCTCTATTTTTCCATCCATTTGTAGATGATAAGTTGTACTGAAGGCCAAATCTGTGCCCAAACCTACAAACAACTCCTTCCAAAACTTGGAAGTGAACTTCGCATCCCTGTCTGACACAATCTTCTACGGAACACCATGCAATCTAACCACATCCCTGTTGAAGACCTATGCTAAATCGTTTTTTTGAGTATGTAGACTTCAATGGAATGAAGTGTGTTACCTTTGTCAACCTGTCCACCACAACCATGATGGAATCATGTTGTCTAGATGTCCTTGGTATGCCTATGATAATGTCCGTGGAAATGGCCTCCCATTTCCACTCTAGAATCGCAATCGGTTGTAGTAGTCCACCTGGATGTTTACACTCTGTATTTACCTATTAACAATCCAAGCACCTGACCACAAACTCTGCTACGTCTCTCTTCAAATTCGGCTAATAGTAAAACTTCTTCATTGTTGTTAGTGTCTTTTGATATCCTGGGTGACCTGAATATGGTTTTACATGAAACTCCCTCAATATCACCTTCTTGAGTTCACTATTTTCTAGCACATATATCTTGTCTCTAAACCTGATCAAGCCATTTGTTGTGAGACGATAGTCCATGTCTTTTGCACATGTACATGTACCTGTACCTATACCACTATTTGTGCATGTACATGTTCCTGTACCACTCCATGTACCTATACCTATACATATACCTGTACCACTACCTGTACATGTACTTTGTTGCAATCTATGCCTAAGCTCTATATACCTGACATCCTGCTGACCTGCCTGCAAGATCCTATCCTGTAGATTTATCCCACAGGAACTCATAGTTTCTATATGATTCATTTGTATCTTCTTGATAAGAGCATTTGCAACTATGTTCTCTTTACCTTTAATATACTTGATCTCAAAGTTGAACTCATTGATCGTGGCCAACCATCTAGATTGTCTGACATTTAGATTCAGTTTTTCAAATAGATACCGCAATCCACTGTGATCACTCATCAATAAAAATCGTTGTCCAAAAGATAATGCCTCCACATTTTCAATGCATGAATGATCGTTTCCAACTCCAGATCATGTGTCAGATAGTTCTTCTTGTTCTCATTTAGTTTTTGTGACTCTTAACATACCACATGTCCTTCCTGCATAAGGACTCCACCAATCCCTCTCTTGCAAGCATCTGTACATACCACAAACTCTTTGTCCGGATCGATAATCTTTAACACTGGAGCACGTGTTAACAATTGCTTTAACTACTCAAAATTGGTTGCACATTCTTCTGTCCATTCAAACTTCTTACCTTTCTTTGCAATGATGTGATAGGATAAGCAATCTTTGATAAGTTCCTGATGAACCTCCTGTAATAACCTGCTAAACCCATGAAGGACCTTACCTCATCCACATTCCTAGGAGTTTCCCACTCCATGATAACTCCTACCTTTTATGGATCTACTGCTATGCCTTCCTTGTAAACCACATGTCCCAAGTAATGTACCTATGTCTGAAATAAAATGCACTTGTTGAGCTTAGCATACAACTGAGGCTCTCTCAACAATCTCAATACTACTGCTAATTTTTCGACATGCTCTTCTTCACTTTTAGAATATAGTATATATCATCAATGAATACAATAACAAACTTGTTTAGATAAGGACACAACACACTATTCATCAAGCACATAAATGTAGATGGAGCATTATTCAAACCAAATGGAACTACAACAAACTAATAATGTTCGTACCTAGTCCGGAAGGTTGTCTTATGAATGGCATCTTCTTTAATGCGTATCTGATGATATCCCGATCTCAGATCAATCTTCAAGAACATTGTTGCTCCCTTCAATTGATTGAACAAATCATCAATCCTCGACAATGAATACATGTTCTTGATGGTCACTTTGTTCAACTACATGTAATAAATGCATAACCTTATAGTACCATCCTTCTTCTTCACAAACAATATTGGTGTTCCCCATGGCCATACGCTTGGCCTAATGTATCCCTTGTTAAGCATTTCCTTTAACTACAACTTCAGCTCTACCAACTCTAGAGTGCTCATCCTGTATGGTGCTTTAGATGTTGGAGTTTCCCTTGGCATCAACTCAATATAAAAGTCTACTTCCCTGTGAGGTGGAAACTCTGAAATATCTGTGGGAAATACATCCTGAAATTGTTGTAGAAGTGGGTACCTGCTCCAACATATGCATCATCAACTTCATTACCTTTGTCACTAGAAATGTGCACTACAAATAATACACACCCTTTCCTGTGACTGCGCTTGGCCTGGATATTTGTAACCATTCTCACCGATGTTGCTTTTTTCTTATCCTATAAGATTTTTTGTTCCCCATAGTCATCCAAGCACTCAATATCCTTTTCATAACAATCCACCTTGGTCCTATGAAGATACAACCAGTCCATACCCAAGAGCATGTTATATGATCTCAATGGCAATACATTCAAATATGTTGAGGTAGGCATACCATTCAAGTCAATGCACAAGCTCCTACCCAATGATGAACTCTCTTATTTGTACATGTAGCCAACTGGACTAACCAAGACTTTGCATGCACTTATTTATTAAAACCACACTTATCCACCAAGACATGATTAACATAACTATAATTAGATATAGAGTCAATCAAAATAGAAACAACTTGATCACAAAGCTTACCATCCATGTCGATAATAGATGCTTGGTGATTTGTCGGCCTGTTATCCAAAACTGCATAGATTATGGGAATACTCTGTCCAACATCTCCCATTGTTTGTGCCTCCTGAGCACTATAGATATGCGGCCTACCACCTTGATGTTGCGGACAATCCCTCCTACAATGATCTCCTCCACAATTCCAACGCTACACAAGCTCCCTATTTTCACTCTTATTCTGCTCCTGAGACCGAAGTTCTTGTCCTTTGCCAAATGTGTTGAACTTCTTAGATGTTGCAACATTCTCTCTGTTACCTGTATCCTGAGGCCTTACTCACTTCTTGTCCCATTTTCCTTTATTCTTATCATTACCCTTCCAATCCTACTTAGTCTCATATCTGCGCTTTGATTGCTCGTAACAATGCTTTCCCTTCTGAATGGCCTCCTCCAATGATCTAGGCTCATCAAACTCAATCTTGTCTTTGAATTCTATCAGAAACCCACTAATGAATATTTGAATCTTTGCCTTCTCCTCCTTGAGGTAAGGTACATATCTCAACAACTCCATAAATATTCTAGTATAATCCTCATCGGTCATAGATCCCATCTTTAGCTCATAAAATTCTTTTGCCCTATCGTCATAGTATCTCTCCGTCAGATACTTCTTCTGGAATAACCTCTTAAACTCACTCCAAGTCAATTCCTCATGAATACCCCTGACATGCTTGACCTTTGAAGTTGAATGTAGCTATTATGGCTTTCATGCTTTTTGAGTAATCACGCAACCTAAAGAACTTCCTCATACCAAGCGACCATGCTTCTACATCCTGTGATTTCTTCGTTTCTCCATCAAATGTATGTTTTTTTTCTTTCTTAAACACATCGAGCAAATATCCCCTGTCACTCCTCCTATAAGGATGAATGACGATCATAAGGTCTATCAGAACCAAAACTAGAATAGTACATGTGTTTGTCACCTCTCCTATCCGAAGTGTCCAAGAGCCTGCCATCTTTAATCGTGTCATCTTTGTCTAGCCTGTGACCACCATGAGAACTACTACCATATGCCCCATTAGTCCCATCCTCTTATCTATAGTTGATCCGGAGCGGTCCCTGTCACTACAATTCTGACGAACTCTGAAGAATTACCGCATTAACTTATGCTTGTTTCTCCTATGCCTGTATGATTCTGTAATTATCTGCTTTACAATTCCTTATTTCTTCCTTCAAACTTCTCAATGTGCCTGCTAAGTCATAAGAGTGTCCAACACCATTCTTCTAATATGATTCATAGTGAGAATCTTTGTAGTCTACCATCTTGTTAGTCATCTCTGATCTCTTTCTTGCAAGGCATATTATGTCAGCTAAACCAAATCACAATAAACCAACGTACCTTAGCGTAATTTAGGGAGGAAATTTCATCTGCAAGATCAACCAATCAACGTAATACATGTATAGGCATAATCATAACAACATATAGACATATAAGACATAGGTATATCAACACATAAATGTCATTCTAGATGGAGTCCAGTCATCAATGCATGACCATATCAACCACATACCATGACCTCACGCATGAAAACAACAACCATACCAATGTACACTGGCAATATGTGACAACTTGACATGTACAAACAATATATAACCAATCATATACTCATGACAACACATTCCACAACAACCTCATCAACCTTCACATGGCGAAATCACTGCAACCATGACCAACACCATGCATATGCAACAAGCACATCGACCACGAGCATAAGAAATACATATGCCACTGACATGAATGCATGACCAACACACCGCCCATCCAGTCCAAGGGGTGAACCATGCTCTGATATCACTTTATAACACCCTCCTCCCACATCTACCCAAGTAACCGACCAACCAAGGTAAACATGTGACGAAGATTTACTATGATCTGATTCAACCTCCTAGGTCACCTTAACGAAGTGGAACCGACACCACACAAAAACACAGACATTCTGCACATGCTACAGGACACCCAGGAGCCATCCCAACCTTCCAGAAGGTTAGCCCCTAAATCAAACTGGCCTTTTAATGCATCAATCCCCCAGTCTCTCCCTTGACATGGGAAATAGTGTGACTAAAAACCTGCAGTTGCACGCACAACATGGTATGCATGCAACTGAGGACTTTTCCCAGTAGTTCTAATCCTTTGACCTCGATTTTTGTGCCACTTTTTTAGGCCCAAAGCTCAGATCACTACCCAGAACTCGATGACACTTTCATAACTGAAAGTTAATAGTGGAATAACAATGAAAATGCAAACACTTCAACAAGAAATTAACTAGAACCCTACAAGCCATGACATACATTTTGTCAAACACGTTGCAAATATGTAATCTACAAGTTTAAATAACATATATGAGCATAGGGTTATCATATTTATTTGAGAATCTCTAAGAAGCATTGTTGCCTCAACACCTTAATTGCATTACCATCTATTTGGTCATAGATACATTGCTCATTCATTTACAAATCAAGACATGATGAGAGCCATACATCATCATTGACATAGAACACATTCATAACCAGCATATAAACAACATAAATGAAAAGCATAGAACAAACATTTAAGTCACATAATCTCAAGAATATTTACCCATCAATATACGAGGAAAAGAGCTCTTATTGCCATAAGAAAAATGCAACCAAGTCTGGGACTTCCACGTTCCACATGACCATATACATGGTTGAGCCAAATCTCTCTTAAGCCAGTCACCCTCGCGCCATATTCCAAGCATGAATGCAAGATCTCATAAAACAAATCGATCAAAACCGAACCAGGGCTTCCAGAGGCCAAACCACCTCAACCCTCAACCAGTGATTCCACCTCACGATCGGACATCACAACCATCACCAGATTTTTTCCCACCCAAGCTACCCATGGCTCCAAAGCGTTTGTTCCAACCAAGGCTACAATACTAATAACTCAACCCACAACTATTGTCGGGCTCCAGAGCGTTTGTACAACCAAAGCTCCAGGACTAGTAACTCAACCCACCAAGGGATCCAGAGTGTTTTTCCAACCAAGGCTCTAAGACTAGTAACTCAACCCAAGCTATTACAGGGCTCCAGAGCGTTTGTCCAACCAAGGCTCTAGGAACTACTAACTCAACCCACAACTAAAGGAACATGAGAACCAACCAGAAAAACAAACAAACAATGAACCCACAACACCATGGATATCCAGGAAATGGAAAGGATAGGAAAATCCACTTTCAATCCAGGCAATCCTCAATGCCAATGACAAATCATGGCCAACAAACCACATTCATGCCAAAAATAGTGAGGAAAACATACATGAAAATCAATACCTGTAAGAAAAATGTGATGCAGTTATTGATCCCAATGTCCTCTTACGCTTTCCTTCTCTTCCTTTTCCTTCTTGCTCTAAATCTCCAAGTATTCCACGCTATCCAAGAGTGCTCCAAGAAAATCTAAGTATCCAAGAGTATGAGAGAGAGAGAATGAGAGCTCCAAAACTGAACTAAAAAAGTCTCTGAACTGGTCCTCGGAAGGATTTTTATTAATGAGGCCTCTAATTTCTTCAATTTTCCATTATTTTCCATTTTCCTCCTTACATGCAACCTGCGACCTTCACCTCCCTTTTCTCCTATTTTCCATTATTTTCATAAATAATGCCAATAAATGCCACTTTTCCTTTCCAAAGCCTTAGCCATTTCCTTTTACAATTTCCATAGCCATAATAAACCATATGAACACCCACACTAGGATGTTTTTGCCCAACATTCATATTGGAATACGTGTCCCATGACCATGGTTATTATTTTTCCTTTATTAACTTTTATTACATGGAATTTTCACCAGGGTTGTTACATCCTCATCAAAAGTTTTTCAATCATCAATCAAAGACTCCCTCCATAATACATTACCATTAAATAAAACCGCACCATTAATCCAAGCCACATGAAGGAGACTTCATGTAGCTAGGGCATGATGTCATGCAAAGTAGTGTACCATCCCCTCCACAGGGGTCACAATTCATCATCGTCATCATCAAACCATCCCAACAATAAGGTAACACCAATCAAGAAGGTGCAATGCTACCTTGGGGGTGTCCTGTCATCTATGGAGTAAATAAAATCTCTAGGAAATGTCATGTCTCAGATATGCAACATTTTAGGCTTTGGAGGGAGAGGAGAGTGTCAAAAAAAATGTGGAATGCATTCCAAGAACAACGCTCCCAAAGGAATCATCAGGTGGGGTTGGATGTCCTCTCTAAAGTGTTGGAGAAACATCATACAATCCCTCAAGGGATGGTATTTATAACTTGGAGCAGGAATCTAGTACAACTCATAAAATCAAGTGAGATCAACATCATAGGTGCAAGAACTATAAGAGTGTCAAAGTGGGGCATATTTAATGTGAAAGGCATTAGAGTGCTTCACACAAGCATCATCTTCAAATGCATTTCTAGCTTATTATTTGTAAACAAGTTAACATTCCTAGATGTGAGAGAGTTATCACAAAGTCATATTAGGTGCTTCCATCCCTAAGGGGAGGAATAGTTCCTAAGCCGACCCATTATTCAACAAGTGCAAGTGTTCAATGACATGGTAGGGGTTTATTTCATGGAGGATTCCATAATCTTTGTACTAGTTATGAAATTACAACATCCTTAACCATTATTATGTGAAGAGGGATAAATCATGAGAATTAAGTTACCCCTATCCTCAGCCTATTTTTACCATGCCTCTTGTGCACATTTTTCTTTGTTGATTTTTCTTTTTCCTTGCAGATATAGTTTGGGTTACAAGATTTTATTAATGTATTACTGGAACCTTAAATCTGGAGCATCTCCTTACTCACCAGGGTTGGGATAATCAAATTTCCTTTTATTTAGATAACTCATGCATTAGTTAGGAATTTGGTGAGGGCTAATGATGGGGGTTGAGCTCTTGCTAGGATTTTTTCCATGCACTTTCATTTATCCATGCCAATATTTTTCATTTTAACTTTAAGACACAAGTTTTTCCTTTTCTTTTTGTTGCACCAACCTCCTAGGGAATTTTTTTTGGACCCTACTCAAGGATGACGAAAATAAGGAACCAATATAGGTGACAAATAGAAATCAACACAAATATGGGATGTAAATACAAGAGAGAGATGGAAAATGTTAAGTATGAATTAACATGGACACACACCATAAATTAGAGCCTCCAATTCATGGCCCTTTTACATGGTGAAAGAAAGGCCTCAAGGAAGGTCACATTGGACAAGGGGCAAGTGACAACCACCAAGGTGAAACATGGGAACAAGAATACAACCAAAAGTGTTCTATCATCCAATTCAACCTATGATCCATACTAGAATGCCCTTAAACATTAAATGCTTGAACACAAAAATGATTAATGTACCTCATATTTGATAACCCACCTTCATCAAATGAAAAGTTGGATGAAATAAAGCATTGACTAGACATGGATGGGAGGAAACTAAGGCTAGCTACCTCTAGATCATCATAAGGCTTCTGGGTAGCAAGATAAAAAAATTCTCCCAAGGGTTACCCACTTGGGTGGGTAGCAATGCTTAATTTCACAATCCTTCCACTATATGTTTGTTTTTTGACAACTTTTTAAACATGAAGGAATTTTGTTTTCTTTCAAGAATTTGACAACTTTTTAAACTTGAAGGATTTTTTCCTTCTTGCAAGAATTTGTCATTTGTCTATGTTAAAGTTATTCTTCCAATGGAACACTATATTTTCATAATGCAGAAGTTGTGTCCAATTATGATGCTTACTACATGATTATATCTTAAACAAAGTTATTCAATTTCACATAAATGTTCTTGGTGACTTAAGTTAATATTGTAGCAAACTAGCCAATTTTTCAATTACAAAGTTAGATAATAATTCGATTAAAAATTTAGGTATGAATGGAGTTCCATCATGATCCAAGTTTTGTGCATGGTAAAATATGCCCCCACTAATTTTTCCCAAAGACTTAATTGGCTTATAGCATAGGAAAAATCAATTAAAATTTTAAATTTATGGATATTGTGATTTCTTATATCATGAAATTGCAATGTTATGAAGAAAGTTTGTTTGTTTGTTTGTTTTGTTTTTTGTTTTTTTGTTTTTGTTTTTTAACAAGAACTTGGAAATCTGTATTAATAAAAAGGGTTTAGAAAAAGGTCATGGAAAAGAAGTACAAAAATGGCTCCTTTCGAGAGAAGCATGAGGAAATATATTAATAAAAAAGGCTATAGCAAAAAATCATAGCGGAGTTATACAAAAATGGCTTCCTGCCAAAAAAGTGTGATTTAGAAGGTCAACCATGTCTATGAGAAAATGACCATGTACTATTAGCTTTCAATTCAACAACATACACAATTTCCTAATTTTTGTTGGTGAGGTAAATCCCCTCTGTGGACAGAGGCAATCCCACTAGCCCTAGAGTGGGTCTAGCCACAAATGAGACACGCTATAATATCGATTCCTAGTTAATGAATGTATGGAGATTCGATAGATGAATTACCGGAGGTCCTACACTGTTGTTGTCGTCAGAAAGAGTGGCTACCTCTCGCTTTCACGTTCAGATACCTGCACATACACAAGAAACAACGACGATATAAAACATACTATTTCACATTCGTAACTATCAGTCAGTCAAAGAAGACTAAATCATCTGCATCAGATAAACACAACACAATGTAGAAATTATATAACTTATGTGTTATATATCCAAGATTCTCCTGATCACACACTATTTTAACTTCATGCACTATACAGAATCTATTCCACCATTGATCATCACATGCGGAAATTAAATCAATTGCAATGCACACATGAAACCATAAAAATTCACACACATTAACATAGTGATTTAACAGGAAAGCTTGAAGCTTAAAACCCCAACTATCTGTATATAATATATGTCATAGAGATCATGTAACAATCCTCATACAAAGTTGATCATATCAAGCTCTCAGTACAATATAATCGCTACACACTAATAAGGCCCGATCTTGCAAATCCATGCACCGATCTTTGCCACCTGCTAGCCCACCTCTACTACCCCAGCCTTGCTCTGCACAATCCTCATTGGCATCTCCACTGAGTGTTGGATGCAATCAATGCATCACTATAGTCACAACTGATAGTCACACTTGCTCTTTCACCTACCTCTCCACTGATCTCCACTGAAACTACCATGCACTGTATTTAACTGATGTATTCTTCGGTTGATTAATGAGTTATTATTTAGTGAATTAATTAAATAATCAATTCACACCACTCTCACTAGTGTATCAATCAGTTAGACTAGATACAACTAGCTCAACTGAGTCTAACTGAGTTAAACTGAACATAACTCCATCAACTACTTCTATAACTCCACCAAACTCTGTCACATGAGTTCTAACTGAAGTCCTCATGCATTAGCTCCAGTAAACCCTCAGGAATAGTGTAATTCCTTCTGTCAGCTCTTGTGCCACATATGTGCACTTAACTGAAGTGCTCAAAGAGAATAAGATAATGTTTAGAGTCCAAATATTATTAAGAGCTAATAATATTCGACATATCTATTTCTAGACTGGTAATCTAAAAATAGATTCCGCCCAATATGTATAAAAATAGAAGTCCATATATTTTTCCAACTTGAACAACCATCCACAAATAGCATCTTGCAACTCATAGAATATGATCGACATGTCTAAAAATAGACATAGTCTAAAAATAGACTTTGCGCCAAAAATAGCCTACGGGCCCACTTAGTGAAGGCGACTCTTTTCACTAAGCTCATCATCTTGTTGAATCTCAACACTCCCTCTCAACAAGATAGGTATTATCTTCCACCCCAATCCTGTCTCTACGGTATTCGAATTTTCTCCTGGTGAGCGCCTTCATCAGAATATCTGCATCCTGATCCTCCATAGGAATGTAAGATAGTAACATTAATTTCCGCTGCACACAATCTCTGATATGATGGTACCGGATGTCAATATGTTTAGATCTATCATGAAATACTGGATTAAATGAGAGTTTAATGCAATTCTGATTATCACAATATATCACAGTAGGATCTAAGTGTGAACTGAACAACCCGACCAAGATCTTCCTCATCCATATAGCCTCGCATGCAGCCAAACTTGCTGCCATGTACTTGGCCTCCGCTGAACTGAGTGCCACGGATCTCTGTTTCCTGCTATACCAAGAAATTGTTGTAGACCCGATACTGAATATCCCTCTAGATGTGCTCTTTCTATCCATTGGGCTCCCTGCCCAATCTGCATCTGTGAAGCCATGCAGCTTCACCTCATCCGACTGTCTGTACCACAGTCCATATCCCGATGTGCCCCTAAGATACCTTAGGACATGCTTTCCTACCTTCCAAAAGAGCTTGGTAGGCTTAACCATAGCTTGAGAAAGCTGGTTAAAAACATAGCATATGTCCGGTCATGTATTGACCAAATACATGAGCGAACCAACCAACTGTTGATAAACAGTGGCATCCACTACCTCTGCCAATGTAGTATCCTCTTTCCTCCAACGACCAGGAAGAGGAGGGTCGATAGGCTTGCATCCTTGCATGTTGAACTTCTCCAGTATCTCCCGAGCATACTTGCCTTGAGACACAAACATCTAATTCTTCCGTCGCTAAATTTCCTCATCCTGGTGAAGGGGGCATGAAGGAGGCCCAAGTCCTTCATCTCAAACTCCTTTGCAAGATCATCCTTGCATGAGTGTATCAACAGCTCATCACCTGTCAAAATTAAATCATCTACGTAAAGTACAATGATCAACAACTTACCCTCCACCACAATCTGGTATAGGTTAGGATCTGCCTCACTCTTGGAGAATCCAAGTCCGGTGAAATAACTGTCTATCCGTGTGTACCAAGCACGAGGTGCTTGTTTCAACCCATACAACGCTCTCTTGAGCCTGCACACATGCGACTCATTGCTGAAGATATCGAAACCTTCGGGTTGCTCTATGTACACCTCCTCCTCAATGACTCCATTGAGGAACATAGTCTTCACATCCATCTGATGAATGTGCCACCCCATCTACGCTGAGAGAGCAAGAATCGTCCGTATGGAAGAACACCTTGTGACAGTTGCAAAGGTCTCCTCATAATCGATCCCCTCTATCTGTGAAAAGCCTCGGGCAACAAATCTTGCCTTGTACTTCTCCACACTCCCGTCAGCTACCTGCTTCACTTTGTAGATCCATCTCGAACCCACCACTGATTTCCCTTCCGGCCTCGGGACAATCTCCCATGCACTGTTTCTGATAATCGAATCATACTCTTCCACCATGGCATCTACCCATGCGGGGTCCTCCACAACTTCCTCGAAAGAGGATGGCTCTGTCACGATACACTTTCTCATAAGAGCCATGTATCCAGTATACTGTTCAGGTGACTGTCTCTGTCTGCGCCGTGATGTAGGTGCTCCTACAATCTTGCCTACATCTTGAGCCAGTCACTCAGCTTCTGTAGTGCGCTTCCACCCTCTCGGGACAGCCTGGCGCCGCATGAGTGTTTTTCCACTCGGCGGCAGAACCTCCTCTTGCTGATCCACATCCCCGAGGCTCATTCAGGGAAAATTGGGGAAATTTCAGCTCCTCATCTGCGGCGTGCCCCTCTCGGCCGCACACCCCCATGGCTTTCTTCTCAAGGAATGATATCCCGTCGCACGCCCGCCTGCGACCGTTCCCCGGAAATACACACGATGCGACCAGTGCTTCGTGTACCCCACAAATATTCCAACCTCTGCGGTCGGCTCCAGCTTCTTCCTGGAATCCTTCGTCACATGAATGTAAACAGGTGAACCAAAAATCCTCAAATGGGAAATATCAGGCTTCTTACCAGAAAACGCCTCCTCGGGTGTACTAATGCCCAGTATCCTGTGAGGACAACGGTTCTGCACATATACTGTATTATTGCATGCCTCTGCCCTGATCATGCAACATCGCCCATGAAGCACCCACACATTTCGTTCTTTCTCTCCGCGACCCCATTCTCATGTTACAGAGGCGCTGGCGGAGCTCTCTTCCACCCCTATGCATTGCAAAGTCTTTTAATTCACTGCCAGAGACTAATTCACTACCACATCAGCCCTTAGAACTTTCTACCTCGCTTCCACTTCCTTTTCTCAACCAACGCCTTGAACTCACAGAACTTTGAGTATGTCTCGCTCTTCTTCTGCATGAAGAAGATCCAGCACTTACGAGAAAAGTCATCAACAAATATCACATAATACTTGTGCTTTGCTGTCGAAGATACTGAGAAAGGTCCACACGAATCTATGTGAATTCTCTCAAGGATCGTTGTGGCGCGACTATCCTTCTCATGAAAAGTGGTCTTCACAAATTTTCCCAAAGTACATACCTTGCACTGATCTGACTGCACAAGTGTACCCTTGGGAAGCCTAGTATAAATCTGCTACAAAATTTTCAAAGCGCCATGGTGAAGATGGCCCAATCTCCTGTGCCACAATTCGCCCTCATCCCGGCTCACCACTCCTTCTGCTTTTCCTACCATTGCTACGCAACCATCTACCTACAATTGATAAAGGTTCTTAACTCAAACCCCTATCCTTCGGGTTTCACTAGTTGTTTTACTGCGCAAGAAAGCCTTTCCCTCGCTAAAAACAACATCATATCCCTTGTCTTCCAATATCGCCACAGAGATCAGATTCTTCTTCAATCCTGGAACATGCATGACATCCTTCAATATGAAAGGTTTACCAGACTCCCTCTCAAAGGAAATGGTCCCGATACCAGTTTCACTGTATCTACCATCATTGCCCATCTCGATGTGCACTCCAAGATCCTTCTCATCCAGATCACTAAACAAATCTTTGTCTCCGGTCATATGGAAAGACGCACCACTGTCAAGAAACCACACTGATCCCATCACACTTGAAACCAAGCATGCGATCAACAAAAAATCTAGCTCAAACTGCGAGGCTTAGGCCTCTCCAGCTGCAGATCCAACAACCTGCTTATTTTTCTTCTTTTGTTCAAAATTAGTGGTGTAATGTCCTTATTGGTGACAGTGAAAGCACTTCACCTTGGACAAGTCCTGCTTCTTGCCTTTCGCACTGGATTGAGAAGGATTTTTCTTTCCCTTCCCTTTCCTTGCTTTGGCAGCCAAAGCGCAATTTTCTTCATCTTCATTCTTCAATGAAGATCCATCCCTAGTACCCCGCCTTATCTCCTCCTGCACAAGATCCGACCAAAGTCTCTCCCATCCTGGCAGTTTCTCCCGACCATTAACAGAGTCCTCGTAGCTATGCCAACTCTTTGGAAGCCCAAGGAGAGCCAAGCTCACCAATTCCTATTCACATACAGTAACCCCCACACTTCCCAGCTCATCCCTGCACTGGACAAACTTCGTGAGGTACTTGGGTATACTGTCGCCTTTCTCCATTTTTATTTTTCTGAGCTTGTCTTTAAGCGCCAACTTCCTCTGGTCGCTTCTACTTTGGAACAAGTCTATCAAAGCTTTCCACATCACGAAGGGAGAAGATTTACCGTGAAGGCTGGACACTATGTGATCCTTCACACCTTCCAACATAATCCTTCAACACTTTGCTGTCTTCTTTTGCCATGCGTCAAGTGCGGTTGCATCGCTAGAAGCAGGTTTTGGAATTTCTCCATCTATGAACTCCTTCAACCCATTATAATCCAGCACCGCCTCCATCCTGTCCTTCCATGAAATATAATTCGATCTGCCCTCAAGGGAATACTCTAATCGCAATCCATTGAAATACATTTCAATGAATTCTCAACTTCGACACCAAGAAAACACTGCAGCAAATTCGAATTCCACCAGCACAAAACTCAACCGCTTCAATAATTGCAATCTGCTCTGATCAATATCCCTCTGATACCATGTAGAAATTATATAACTTATGTGTTATATATCCAATATTATCCTGATCACACACTATTTTAACTTCGTGCACAATACATAATCTATTCCACCATTGATCATCACATGCAGAAATTAAATCAATTGCAATGCACACATGAAACCATAAAAATTCACACACATTAAAACAATGATTTAACGGGAAAGCCTGAAGCTTAAAACCCCAACTATCTGTATATAATATATGTCATATAGATCATGTAAAAATCCTCATACAAATATGATCATATCAAGCTCTCAGTACAATACAATCGCTACACACTAATAAGGCCCGATCTTGCAAATCCATGCACCGATCTTTGCCACCTGCTAGCCTACCTCTACTGCGCAATCCCTACTGAAGAATGGCTTTAAATGAACTCGAATTACCCCAGCCTTGCTCTGTGCAATCCTCATTGGCATCTCCACTGAGTGTTGGATGTAATCAATGCATCACTATAGTCACAACTGATAGTCACACTTGCTATTTCACCTACCTCTCCACTCGTCTCCACTGAAACTGCCATGCACTGTAGTTAACTGATGTATTATTTAGTTGATTAATGAGTTATTATTTAGTGAATTAATTAACCAATTAATTCACACCACTCTCACTAGTGTATCAATCAGTTAGACTAGATACAACTAGCTCAACTGAGTCTAACTGAGTTAAACTAAATACAACTCCACCAACTACTTCTATAACTCCACCAAACTCTGTCACATGAGTTCTAATTGAAGTCCTCATGCATTAGCTCCAGTAAACCCTCAGGAATAGCGTAATTCCTTCTGTCAGCTGCTGTGCCACATCTGTGCACTTAACTGAAGTGCTCCAAGAGAATAAGATAATGTTTAGAGTCCAAATATTATTAAGAGCTAATAATATTCGACATATCTATTTTTAGACCGGCACTCTAAAAATAGATTCCGCCCAATATGTCTAAAAATAGAAGTCCATCTATTTTTCCAACTTGACCAACCATCCACAAATAGCATCCTGCAACTCATAGAATATGATCGACATGTCTAAAAAATAGACATAGTCTAAAAATAGACTTTGCGCCAAAAATAGCCTGCGGGCCCACTTAGTGAAGGCGACTCTTTTCACTAAGCTCATCATCTTGTTGAATCTCAACACACAATGATACCATAGTCGAGTATATTAATGAAAGGAAGAAAGAGTACAACTAAGCTTCGACGTTGCGGTCTCCTCCAATAGGGTTCTAGCGGAGCGCGTCTCACAAAGGCTCGTCGGGAATTCGGATGGGGCTCTCTCTATGGAATTCTCCTTGGTTCTACCTTCTCAATAGAAATTACCCAGCTATAGTATCTCTTCTCCAAGTTCAGCTTCTTGGCTATATGTTTAGCTAGCTTTCATAAAGGGGGAAGGCATGTTTATATAGAGGGAGAGGGAGAGGTTAGGATCCCTATAATCATGGAAGGGAGACCTATCTTCAAGGAGTGTTCCATGTGAGGAGGAAACCACTACCTAAAGAGGGAGATCTATGGCTCATCAGATTAACCACTTCCTGTGACTCATCCCTGAGGTGGTTAAAGGAAACTTCCACCTCTATTTTGTTACAAAACATTCCCAAAATAGCTGGCGCGGGCACAACAAAGAGACAGAGCGCCAAGTGGCTCGAGCTCTAGTGTACATCCTCCACATTGGCGCGAGGGATGAACTGGCTACCCACGCCAAGGCCAAAACATAGGTTTTTGTGGGATTTTTGAAGAAATGTTCAATAGGAGAAATGATGTCCTTATGCAGAAGGATGCAAAGAAGGTGTTTGCAGAGTATGACACTGCTCACAGGTCACGGGAAATACCCTCCAATATGTGGGGCGATGGATTGCAGGGACGGTGACAAAATGCTGTGTAACAATTGTGAAGAAATAATAAAAAACATCTAAGATATCATCGATTAAACAAAACATATATGATTGTGCATAAAAAGGTTGAGAAGGTCACTCACTACATCTTTTCTTCCCCTAGTTGCATCCTTAATTCCTATTGGTGAAGGTTGAGCAAGGGGACCCTCCTGCTATGGACATTGTTGAGTGTTTGTCTAAGGAATAAGCTATGCTTGGTGGTGAACAATAAAAGATGTCATGGAATGTGAATTTCCTTAGGTGTTTTGTTAACCCAGTGTTATTGCTAACAAACCTTTTTAATTGATAATTCTAGGGATCAAAATTACTCATTTTGCTACAACAAAATTTCCATGAGAATTCCAACTTTTAAATGATTGTTTGTGTCCTATTGTCTTGATTTTTTATCCAAGTATCAAAACGAGATCTGTAACACCCTCCTCCCACATCTACCCAAGTAATCAGCCAACCGGGGTAAACATGTGACAAAGAGTTACTATGATCAGATTCAACCTCCTAGGTGACCTTAAGGAAGGGGAACCGATGGAAACATACCAAACTAACCTTCCACTTCAGCAAAAAAACTCCCAAGAGCCATCCCAACCACTCAAGGATCCAACCCCTGGGTCCCATTGAGGTTTTAGGCCTTCAAACCCCCAAACACTCCCATAGTATAGGCATGGGTGCATTTGGGAGGCTTTGAATGCTCCCACAACATATGCATGCATGTGTCCAAGGACTTTTTCCCACATACCTGTGACAGCATCCCCGAGATTTGAGCCACTTTTTCAGGCCCATATCCCAGGTCATTGTCCAGAACTCAATGACAAGTTCAGAAATGAAATATAACAGCGAAACCATGTTTCACAAGAAAACATTCAAACAAGGAATTGAATAGACCGCATTAGCCATGACAAGCATTTCGTCAAACATGTCAAAAGGATGTCATCTACAGGTTTAAATAACAGATCTGAGCATAGGGGTCTCATACTTATCTAAGAATCGCTAAGAGGCATTGTTGCTACATCACATTAATTGTATTATAGTCTATTTAGGCATAGATACATTTTTCATTCAATTAGGAATCAAAACATGATGGGAGACATACTTCATCACTGTCATAAAACTCAGTCATAACCAACATATAAGCAACAGAAATGAAAAGCATATAACAACCATATAAACCATAGAATAACAAGCATATTTACCCATCAAAACAAGGGAAAAATAGCTCTTATTTCCATAAGAAAAATGCAACCAAATCTGGGACTTCCATGTTCCAACCAACCATATACAAGGTTGAGAAAAATCTCTCTTCAACCAGTCACCCCCGTGCCATATTCCAAGCATAAATGTGGGATCTCATAAACCAAATCCATCAAAACCAAACCAGGGCTTCCACAGGCCAAACTACCTCAACCCTCAACCAGTCATTCCACCTCACAACCATCACAACCATCACCAGATTGGTCTCTACCCAAGTTGTCCAGGGCTCCAGAGCATTTGTTCCAACCAAGGCTCCAAGACTAGTAACTCAACCCACCTAGGGCTCCAAAGCGTTTGTCTAACCAAGGCTCCAGGACTAGTAACTCAAACCAACAACTGTCTGTCGGGCTCCAGAGTGTTTGTCCAACCAAGGCTCCAGGAACTAGTAACTCAACCCGCAACTAAAGGAACATGAGAACCAACCAGAAAAAAAATAATGAAACTGAACCCACAACACCATGGTTATCCAAGAAATGGCAAGGCTAGGCAAATCCACTGTCAATCTAAAAAATCCTCCGTGCCAATGAAATATCATAACCAATCAACCGCATGCATGTACCATGCATGCCAAAACTAGTGTAGAAATATCTAAATAGAATCAAATGATCTTGTAATATACTAAAAAAAAATACTGAATCAATTCTACAAATTGCTGAAAACAATTTCGATCACACAATCACATAAAAAAAGTAAGAGAAAGAATTATCAATCACACAACACAAGATGTATATGGGGAAAGCGTCAACTAAAAACCTCGTTGTCTGTATATTGCATAAAGTCCAGAACATGAAACAATACAATGTTATTGCCCTTCCTAACAAACATATGCACTTTGACTGTCTCACTCTGATCCTACACTAATCTAAGCAAGTTTGGTCCAATATTTAACCATTTTCTTGCCTCTTCCTGGCTATCCTTTCTCACGCATTACTGGGCTAATTGAGCACCTATTAATTAGGAAATTCCCATCAATAGATTGCACAATACTTCCAAGGCATCCTGATGACCTCATGCATGACTTGTACAATTTTCTAATTATACAATTGATAGTTATCTTCCCTTTAACCCCAATCTCAACTGGGCCTTCCTTAGAATTGGCATGAAACAACTATTTATATCGAATTACCAGTTATCTGATTGATCACTGCATGTGAATTTAATTAGATTTAATTCACTGGACCTATCACTAGCTCATCCCTCAGTTAGAACTAGTTAAACTAATTTTAACTCAAATAATTGAGTTAACTAATTACAACTCAAAATAAACTGCAACTGAACCCCCTAAAACTTAGGTTGAACTCTACATGCCTCAAGTTTGACCCTCAACTTGAATTGACTCTGTTAACTAAGTCTTCATGATTCACTTAACACTTGAAAGTTGTCATGTGATGTGGAATTTCAATTTAGTTCTAATTTAATTAAGGGAAAATTAAATTAGAAGCCCCCTTGGGGTGCCATTCTTGTTTCCAATTTCAACACTCCCTCTCAACAAGAAAGGGATTGTATGCTACCCAAATATTGTCTCTGTGGAACTCGAATTTTCTTCTTGACAATGCCTTCATCAAGATGTCTGCATCTTGTTCCTTCATGGGAATGTACTCCAATGACATAATCCACCTCTGCACACAATATCTTAGATGGTGATACCAGATATCAATGTACTTGGACCTGTCATGAAAAACTGTATTAACCAAGAGTTTGATGCAACTCTGGTTATCACAATAAATAACCGTTGGATCCATCTATTGACCAAACAAACCAACAAGTATCTTCCTCATCTAGATGGCCTCACATGATGCCTGACTGGATGCCATGTACTCTGCCTCTGCTGAACTAAGTGCAACTGATCTTTGTTTCCTTCTGTACCAATAAACTGCTGCTGATCATATGTTGAAGATGCCCCCTAATGTGCTCTCCCTGTTCGATGGACTCCATGCCCAATCTACATTGGAGAAGCCTTGAAGCTTCACTTCCTCTGTCCATTTGTACCATATCCCAAACTATGTAGTGCCTTTGAGGTATCTCAACACATGCTTGTCTGCCTTCCAAAAGAGCTTTGTAGGCTTAACCATAGCTTGACTAAGTTGGTTAACCTCATAGCATATGTCTGGTCATGTGGTCACCGAATATGAGTGAACCCACAAGCTGCCTATAAACAATAACATCTACTACCTCGCCTGAAGTAGCATCCTACTTCCTCCAGTTTCCTACTAGAGGAGTCTCCATGGGTTTTCTTCCCTCCATGTGGAACTTCCTTAGAATTTCATTGGCATACTTTCCCTGAGATACAAATAGATGCCCATCTCTTTGCCATATTTCCAATCCCAAGAAATAGCGTAAGAGCCCCATGTCCTTCACCTCGAATTATCTTACAAGATCCTCTTTGCAAGACTTGATGAGATGCTCATCACCTATCAATATCAGATCATCGACATAAAGTACAATAATCAAAATCTTACCTTCTACCATAATATGATAAAGGTTCGCATATGCTTCACTCTTGGTGAAGCCAAACTAGGTGAAAGAACTGTCGATCCTGGTGTACCAAGCACAAGGTGCTTGCTTTAGCCCATACAATGCTCTCTTGAGTCTACACACATGTGACTCTCTGTCGAATGTCTCAAAACCTTCTAACTATTTAATGTAAACCTCTTCCTCAATCACCCCATTGAGGAAGGTTGACTTTACATCCATCTGATGTATCTGCCATCCCATCTACGCTAAGAGTTCAAGGATGGATTTTATTGATGAGTACCTTGCATCTGGTGCAAAAATATCATCATAATCAATCCCCTCCACCTGAGAGAACCCTATTGCCACCAACCTGGCCTTGTGCTTCTCCACACTCCCATATGTTTCTTGTTTCACCTTATATATCCACCTGGTTCCTACAACTGATTTCCCCTCTAGTCTTGGGACAACTTCCCATGAAATGTTTCTAATAATGGAGTCATACTCCTCAACCATGGCATCAAAACAAATTGGTTGTTGCACTGCTTCCTCAAAAGAGGATGGTTCTATCTTTGTTGAGATTCAACAAGATGATGAGCTTAGTGAAAAGAGTCGCCTTCACTAAGTGGGCTCGCAGGCTATTTTTGGCGCAAGTCTATTTTTAGACATCATGATCATATTTCAGAAGTTGCGGGATTCTATTTGTGGATGGTTGATCAAGTTGGAAAAATATATGAAATTCTATTTTTAGAATATTGGGCGAAGTCTATTTAGAGATCGTTGATCTAAAAATAGATGCATGTCGATTATTATTAGCTCTAATTAATAATCAGACAATAAACAACAACTTATTCTCTTGGAGCACTTTTTTTCAGTGCACAGATTTGGAAAATTAGTGGACTGAGGGAATTACGCAATTCCCAAGGGCAACTGGTGGTTCATGCATGGAGGACTCAGTTAGAATTGAAGTGGCAAAGTTATGACAGAGTTGGAAGAGTAGTTTATGGAGTTTTATTTAGTTTAACTCAGTTAGACTCAGTTGAGATAGTTGTATCAAGTCTAACTGAATGATACACTAGTGAGAGTGGAGTTAGTTAATTAATTCACAAATAATAACTCATTAATCAACTGAACAATACAACAGTTAACTACAGTGCATGGCAGTTCCAGTGGAGACCTAGTGGAGAGATAGGTGAAAGGGCAAGATGGACTATCTGTTGTGACTATAGTGATGCATTGATTGCATCACACACACATTGGAGTTGCTAATGAGGATTTCAAAATCAAGGAAAGAGAAATTCGAATTCATTCAGAGCTATTATTCAGCAAGGATTGTGCAGTGGAGGCAGGCTAGCAAGGGGCAAAGATCAGTGCATGGATTTGCAGATTTTTCCTGATTAGTGTGTGACGATTGTACTGTACTAAGAGCTTGATGTACTAAGATTTGTATGAGTATTGTCATATGATTCCATGATACAGAATATATGATAGTTGGGGTTTTTAGCTTTAGGCTTTCCTGTTAAACAACTGTGTTATGTGCGATTATTTTTATTTATGCTTCACATGTGTGTGCAATTAATTTTCCGCAAAATATTAACAATGGAATGATTATGTATTTTGCAAGAAGTTAAATATTGTGAGATCAGGGGAATCTAGGACATATGCATGCTTAATGTATATAATTTCTACATGGTATCAAAGCATTTTTAATTCTTGAATATTGCAATTGTGAAGTGAGTTTGTGCTGGTGGACAATTCGAATTTGCTATAGAAGATTCTTGGTGGAGAAGTTGAGTATACATTGAAATGGCCTTCAATGGGTTGCGATTGGAGTATGCCCTTGATGGGAGCTCAAATTACATAGCTTGGAAGGACAGGATGGAGGTGGTGCTGGAGGATAATGGACTGAAGGAGTTCATCGATAGCGATGTTTCTAAGTCGGGATCTAGCGATGTTGCATTACTTGACGCATGGAAAAAGAAGACAGCAAAGACGAGAAGAATTCTATTGGAAGGTGTGAAGGAACATATTGTGTCCAGCCTTAACAATAAAGCCACTTCATTCTTAATGTGGAAGGATTTGACAGATTTGTTCCAAAGCAGAAGTGACCAGAGGAAGTTGGCACTTAAAGACAAGCTCAGAAAAATAAAATTGGAGAAGGGTGACAGTATTCCAAAATACCTCACGAAGTTTGTCCACTACAAGGATGAACTGGGAAGTGTGGGGGTTACTGTTGATGAAGAAGACTTGGTGATATTGGCTCTCCTTGGGCTTCTGAAGATTTTGCATAGCTACAAAGACTCTGTCAATGGACGGGAGAAACTGTCAGGATGGGAGCGACTTTGGTCGGATCTTGTGTAGGAGGAGATAAGGCGGGGTACCAGGGATGGATCTTCATCAAAGAATGAATATGAAGAGAATTTCGATTTGGCTACCAAAGCAAGGAAAGGGAAAGGGAATAAATTTCCTTCAAAATCCTAAGCTAAAGGCAAGAAGCAGGATTTTTCCAAAGTGAAGTGTTTTCACTGTCACGAACATGGGCATTTCACCACTAACTGTCCACAGAAGAAGAAGAAGAAGAAGGTTGTTGGAGCTGCAGCTGGAGAGGCCTTAGCCTTGCAATTTGAACTTGATTTATCTTTGATCACATGCTTGGTTTCAAGCCGTATGGCATCGGTGTGGTATTTTGATAGTGGTGCGTCTTTGCATATGACAGGAGACAAGGAGTCGTTTAGTGACTTGGAGGAGAAGGACCTCCAGATGCATATAGAGATGGGAAACGATGGTCGGTACAGTGCGACTGGAATTGGGACCATTACCTTTGAGAGGGAGTCCGGTAATCCATTCTTGTTGAAGGATGTTATGCATGTTCCAGGTCTAAAGAAGAACTTGGTCTCGGTCGCAATGCTGGAAGACAAAGGTTATGATGTTGTTTTTAGTGAGGGAAAAGCCTTCCTTCGACATAAAACAACGGGTAAAACCAAGAAGATAGGGGTTCGAATTAAGAATCTCTACAAGCTGGAGGTAGATGGCTGCGCTGTAATGGTGGGCAAAGCAGAAGAAGTGGTGAGCCAGGATGAGGGCGAATTATGGCACAGGAGATTGGGCCATCTTCACCATGGTGCCTTGAAGATTTTGTAGCAGATTTCTACTGGACTTCCCAAGGGTACTCTTGCGCATTTAGATCAATTCAAGGGATGTACTATGGGTAAGTTTGTGAAGACCACCTTTCATGAGAAGGAGAACTATGCTTCGGTGATCCTGGAGAGAATTCACATAGATGTGTGTGGACCTTTCTCGATTTCTTCAACAACAAAACACAGGTATTATGTTATATTTATTGATGAATATTCTCGTAGACGCTGGATCTTCTTCATGAAAAAGAAGAGTGAAACGTTCTCAAAGTTTTGTGAGTTGAAAGCATTGGTGGAGAAGGAGTCAGGGAAGCAAGTGAAAGCTCTACGAAGCAATAATGGTGGTGAATACATCTCGGGCGAATTCAAAGACTTCTGTAGAAAAGAAGGAATTCAAAGAGAACTCATAGTGCCTCATAACCCACAGTAGAATGGGGTCGCTGAGAGGAAGAACAGAACGATCGTGGGTGCTGCACAAGCGATGCTACATGACCAGGGTCTACCGATGCACTTGTGGGAAAAAGCATGCAACACTGCGGTTTATGTGCAAAACCATTGTCCTCATAGAGTACTTAGCATGAGTACACCTGAAGACGCTTTTACTGGTAAGAAGCCTGATATTTATCATTTGAAGATTTTTGGCTCATCTGTTTACATTCATGTGACAAAGGATGCCAGGAAGAAGCTGGAGCCGACTACAGCAGTTGGGATATTTGTGGGGTACACAGAAACACCCCATAATTATCATGTTTATTTTCCAGACAGTCAGATGACTGTGGTGCGACGGGATATAAAATTCAATGAGGTGAAAGTCATGAAGTTGTTGCTTGAGAGGGAGCTACACTTGCATGCGGAGGAGGAACTTCTTTTTCCCAAAGATGAGCCTCTAGATGTGGATCAACCATAGGAGGAGATTCATGGAGTGGAGGAGTCCACTCATGCAGAACCAAACATCAGACAAGGTAGAAAGCGTACCACAAAAGCTTGATGCGGCACAGAATGTAGGAGTCCCTACATCACAGCACAGACAAAGATAGTCACCTAACCGATTAACTGGATACATGGCTCTTATGAGTAAGTGTATCGTGACAGAGCCATCTTCTTTTGAAGAAGCAGTACAGGAGCCCACATGGGTAGATTCCATGGTGGAGGAGTATGACTCCATTGTCATAAACAGTGCTTGGGATATTGTTCCAAGGCTGGTGGGAAAATTAGTTGTAGGATCAATATGGATCTACAAGGTAAATCAAGCTACTGATGGGAGCGTCAAGAAGTATAAGGCAATATTTGTTGTCCGAGGCTTCTCAAAGATTGAGGGGATTGACTATGAAGAAACCTTTGCACCTGTCGCACGATATTTTTCCATATGGACCATCCTTGCTCTCTCAGCGCAGATGGGTTGGCACATTCATCAGATGGATGTGAAGGCTGTGTTCCTTAATGGGATCATTGAGGAAGAGGTGTACATTGAGCAGCCTGAAGGATTTTAGATCTTTAGCAGCGAGTCGCATGTGTGCAGGCTCAAAAGAGCGATGTATGGGCTGAAACAAGCACCACGTGCTTGGTACACTCGGATCGACAGTTATTTCACTGGACTTTGCTTCACCAAGAGTGAGGCGGATGCAAACTTGTACCAGATTGTGGTGGAGGGTAAGATTTTAATCATTGTTCTTTATGTTGATGATTTAATATTAACGGGTTATGAGCAGTTGATACACTCATGCAAGGCAGATCTTGCAAAGGAGTTTGAGATGAAGGATTTGGGCCTCCTTCATTATTTCCTTGGATTGGAAATATGGCAGCAGGAAGGTGAACTGTTTGCCCTGCTGCAAGTATGCCTGTGGAGATACCGGAGAAGTGGCATGCAGTCAGAAGCTTTGTAGTTGGTGCTTCATGAAATTGAAGAAAGATGTATCGCTAGAGTGTAGTGGATATTGTTTATCGACAAGCAGGGAGCCACATGTATTTAGTTAATACAAGACCGAATATATGCTATGCGGTGAACCAACTTTCACAAGCGATGGTTAAGCCTACCAAGCTCTTTTGGAAGGCAGGCAAGCATGTCCTGAGGTATCTCAGGGGTACATCTGAGTATGGTTTATGGTATAGATAGATGGATGAGGTGAAGTTGTACTACCTGACAGACAAGGTGAAGCCCAATAAAAGGAAAAGAGTACATCAGAGGGATTTTCGCACGTATTCTATGCTTTCGGCACAACAGAAAAAAGATCTCGTGGCACTCGGGCCTGGGCCGTAGCTATCATATGGCAAATGCTTTGCCGCATGTGAGGCTATCTAGATGAGGAATATTCTGGTTGGTTTGTTCGGTTCACATTTAGATCCCACGGTGATTCATTGTGATAATCAGAGTTGCATTAAACTCTTAGTAAATCCTGTGTTTCATGATAGATATAAACATATTGATATCCGGTATCATCATATCAGAGATTGTGTGCAAATTTAAGATCATAAGCAGCTGCATATTCTTACCAGATCGTATGCGTATATTTCCGACGGCGTTTCAATTAGAGAAAATTCGAATACCATAGAGGCAGGATTGGGGTGAAGGATAATCCCTATCTTGTTGAGAGGGAGTGTTGAGATTCAACAAGATGATGAGCTTAATGAAAAGAGTCACCTTCACTAAGTGGGCCCGCAGGCTATTTTTGGCGCAAGTCTATTTTTGCATATGATGATTTACACTTTAAGTTGCGTGATGCCATTTGTGTATTTGGTTGACTGGGTTGGAAAAATAGATGAAATTCTATTTTTAGAATATTGGGCGAAGTCTATTTATAGATCGTCGATCTAAAAATAGATGCATGTCGATTATTATTAGCTCTTAATAATAATCAGACAATAAACAACAATTTATTCTCTTAGAGCACTTTGTTTCAGTGCATAGATTTGGAAAATCAGTGGACTGAGGGAATTACACAATTCCCAAGGGAAACTGGTGGTTCATGCATGGAGGACTCAGTTAGAATTGAAGTGGCAAAGTTATGACAGAGTTGGAAGAGTATTTTATGGAGTTGTATTTAGTTTAACTCAGTTAGACTCAGTTGAGCTAGTTGTATCTAGTCTAACTGAATGATACAATAGTGAGAGTGGAGTGAATTAATTAGTTAATTAATTCACAAATAATAACTCATTAATCAACTGAACAATTCAACAGTTAACTACAGTGCATGGCAGTTCTAGTGGAGACCTAGTGGAGAGATATGTGAAAGGGCAAGATGGACTATTTGTTGTGACTATAGTGATGCATTGATTGCACCACACACACATTGGAGTTTCCAATGAGGATTGCACAGTCAAGGCAAGAGTAATTCGAATTCATTCAGAGCTATTCTTCAGCAGGGATTGCGCAGTGGAGGCAGGCTAGCACGGGGCAAAGATCAGTGCATGGATTTGCAGATTTTTCCTGATTAGTGTGTGACGATTGTACTGTACTGAGAGCTTGATGTACTAAGATTTGTATGAGGATTGTCAAATGATTCCATGATACATAATATATGATAGTTGGGGTTTTTAGCTTCAGGCTTTCCCGTTAAACAACTGTGTTATGTGCGATTGTTTTTATTTATGATTCACATGTGTGTGCAATTAATTTTCCGCAAAAGATTAACAGTGGAATGATTTTGTATTTTGCAAGAAGTTAAATATTGTGAGATCAGGGGAATCTAGGACATATGCATGCTTAATGTATATAATTTCTACAATCTCTACACCTTCACTCATAAGAGCCATTTATCCAGTGTACTGCTCTAGGGACCTTCTCTGCCTGCATTGTGATTTGGGTGCTCCTACATTCTCTCTAGCATCAAGCAACAACCTGTCAGCCTCTTTAGTGCGCTTCCTTTTGTCTCGGGATGTCTTTGCATGAGTAGGTGCTTCCACTCTCTGCACCTATGCTTGTGGTTTCTCCACATCTTGAGGTTATTATTTTGGAGCCAAGAGCTCCTCAACTGCATGCAACTGAAGCTCCCTCTCAAGGGAAATTCACATGGACTTCTGTTCATCGAATTTCACATCTCTCCTGACCACTATCATCTTATGTGCTAGAAAGTGCGCCCGATAGTTGTGAGGTGTATCAGTCTACCCCAAAAATATTCCCAACTCTATTGTTGGCTCTAGCTTCTTCTTGGCAACTTTGGTCACATGGCAATAAAATGATGAACCAAAAATTTTAAAATGCAACACATCTGGTCTCTTACCTGAAAAGCTTCCTCTGGTGTACTCATCCCAAGTATCCAATGAGGACTTCTATTATGCATAAATATTGTTGTATTGCATGCTTCGGCCCATAGATACAACGGTAGGCCCTGATCATGCAACTTAACTCATTCTACTCCCACAATAGTCTTGTTCTTCCTTTTTGCAACCCCATTTTGTTGTGGGTTATGACGTGCTATCAATTCACTTCGAATTCCTTCTGAAGCACAAATTTCTTGAATTCATTAGAGACATTGTTAGGTCTCTGTAATTTGCAAGATTGGCAAATACAAACTGCAAAGCCTACATATGAACCACTTTGGGATTCTAGGATCTAGCAGTCCTGAATCCAGAGAGGGATCTCTCTATAAGTGCAAAGATTGATTTATCTTTTAAGGTCTTTTTGTGTGATATTAGGCTAGTTATTAAGAACAAGGTTTTTGTTTATTTTGGTTGGGAAAAGATATAGTGAAGGTGAAGGAAGTATAAATGAAGGGTGAAGGTGTATGAAAGTGAAGGAATGATTCAGCTAATAAGATAGGTAAGGAGTAGCTTCAATCCATTGGGCTATGGAGTCATAAGAGGATTTAATTGAAATAGCAAGGTTCAAGAGTGGTCCATGGGGCAAGTCATCTATGTCAAAGGATCTCTTTAAGTTTATTTTATGGAATGAAACAATAAGAAAGGGAAATCAAACAGATGAAGGAACAAAGGGCAGCCTAAGATCAAGTAAGTACTTTGAAACTATCCTGCTTTTGGCATGCACTTAAGGAAAGACATAAAAGTAATCTAAGATCAGGTAAGTACTTTGAAACTATCCTGATTTTGATGTACTTTCAATAGAAAACATTTAAAACACTTCGAATAGCTTAAGATCAAGTAAGTACTTTGAAACTATCCTGCTTTCAGCATATTAAAAAAGGAGAAACATTCATGATAAACATAAAAGTAGTCTAAGATCAGGTCAGTACTTCGAAACTAGCCTGCTTTCAACATACTCTCAGGGAAACTTTCAAACAACCTTTGGAGGAAGAACTAGAAGACAGGGCAAACCATAAACTTTCCTAGTCCAACTCTACTTAGCAAGTAATGAAAATATCATTCAAGAACAATGTTTAAAGTTTAGACAGCAAGATGTGGGAACACCAACATTCCTTAACTGCTTGGACTGTATTAAATCATTCTTAAATACACAAAGGAAGAAAACATAAAGATAAAGCTTATCAGTGAGAGTAGGGTACTTGTAAGAGTAAATCCTAGCTCTATATTTGTTGTTCTTTATCAGAGAAAAGTGGATAGAATGGAAACAAAAGAAAATAACAATTTACAATAAGAAACACATCACCATTGACATAGACCATGATCCCATAAATCAGCTTGTATTTGATGTTCAAGCCAGTTACAATCTTCAAGTACAGTGGGTCTCTACAACTTCAAACTTCCTATCTCAGCTTAGGTATCTTCAATTACAAACAATGCTACAACAACTTTAGTAAACTATTTACATGCAACAGATATTCAGAGACCAACCTTTATCTCATCTTCTACAGAAGTATTTATAGAAGGAATGAGGAGGTGGGATGAGAGAAAAGATCTCTAGGCTCAATTAATACAGTTTAATGCTTCTCGGCCTTTGAGGGGCTCAATGGAGAAGCTTTCTGATATTTCCTCTGAATCAATTGATTTTCATTAAGTACTAAGCATGCTGGGCAGATTTTGTTGACTTTAAAACTCTTAGGCGAGTTAGCAATAACTCTAGCTGTCTTTAGGCAAATATATTTTGAATAGGCAATAACTATGCCTTCTTCTAATTTATTGAAAGATGCAGGTGGCACTTTGGTAGCTGGAGAGGATTCAGTTAGCCTCTGATGTGGTAGTGAAGGCTTTTTCAGACTGATAGATTTCTTTGTTTTATCCTAAAACACCTTTAAGATATCTTTTCTCTGTGTTTTAGGCCTAATTAGCTTTAATCTTCATCTTCAGGTCTTTATCCTCTGCTGACTGTGGATTAGGCATTTGATTCTCGAATTGGTGCCTTAACCCCTTTAAAATCTGTTTAAAATCATTAATCTTCACTTTTGCTCTGATTTTATCCTTTGACACTGATACTCTTCGGCTGTTTGATATTCACTGTGTTTTGCAGGTGAGCAAAGGTTTTGTGACTTCACAAATGCTCATGAGGCACAGGTAGAATCATAATTTGAATCCTGTGGATTCACCTTCTTCATGAATAAATGGCCTGGGGATCGTCATCCCTGGATTTTTTTTCATTTTAAAACTATGAACAAAACCTTAATAACTTGCAAAACATGAACAAAAATTAAGAAAATCTGTGAAAAATAGGTTAAAGGCTGCTTTGGAGATCTCGGGTGCGAGAATAAATCGTGGTCGTTGGATGAAAACAACCAACGGTCGAGATCACTTGATGGGGTAAATCAGGAGGAGGTTGGGTGAATGAAGTTAAGATTAAGTCTGGGCCGTTCGATTATGACGATGAACGGCGGAGATTGATCGAAAATTTATAATGCAGAAGGGGAAATGGTATAACAGAATGGAGGAAATTTAATCGAGACCGTCAGATTAGAACGATGGATGGTTAAGATCTTCTGATGGAGCTTTCGGGAGCAAAGGGGAAGGGCGAATGACTTGGGCTCACAGAGTAATTTGAGCAGTTGGATCAAAACAATGAATGGCGAAGATTAAAAGCGAAATAACACTACGGAGGGTAGGTGGTTTGGCTGAAAGCCATTAGTGGTTTTCGCAAAATTTTTGGGGGGTAAGCAGTTTGCCCAAAAAAAATGCGATACGATACACTTGTCGATGCGTGTCCTTTTCAATACCACCAGTTTCAGACTTTTTTTTCTGGTGTTAACATTCTGTCGCAAAATTTTCACGAAATGCGATCTCAGCCGTTGGATCGGAGGGTCGAGATCTGACGGTGCGGAAAGATTACGATGGAGGAAGTTGCGTGGGATAGATCTTAATCATCGAATCTGTAGGAATGGACGACGGAGATTTTTCGACGGGGGAGAATGAGAAGGGCGGGGTTTGAAAGCGGAAATAACGTGGACCGTTGGATTTGAGAAGATCAACGGTGGGGATTTAATTGGAGGTCGGGATGGTGGATGATCGCGTGAGGGGTAAGCGCAACGCGATTAAGCGCTGGCTGTTAGATCTTCCTAAATGGATGGTCGGATTTGAATCGGGGACCGCAAATCAAAGGAGACAAGGGGATGGCACTTTGAGACTTGCGCGATGCGATTAAGCGCTGGCCGTCAGATCTGGGAGTAAGATCGACGGTAAATACTCAATCAGAGGGGTAATGAAAAGAGGTTACGGGCGGAGAATGAATAAAGCGCGAAGGCCGTTGATCTATGTAGATCAACGGTCGACATTCATTTAAAAGTTGAACTGTCGAGGTGAGAAAATAACGAAGAATAAAAAGGGAAATAAGGGGTTAGGAGGAAAGGTTTAAGGCCTTTAGCGCCCGATTGCGGGGCTTCGGGTCACATGAGGTGGAGAGCTAACAGACATAAGCCCTAGGGGGCTTAAGGGTATTATGATGTAAAAAGGTTGTTTTAGGCCTAAAATTAGTGATTTTTAAGCCAAATGAGGGGTTCCGGTAGAGGAAAAAAGGGATTTTTAAGCCAGATAAAGGGAGATATAAGGTTTTAAAGGGATTTGTGAATGATTTTGAAGGTTAAATGAGGCTTATGGATGGATTTTATGGAGGAAAAAGGGAGGAAAATGGAATTGTTTTATGAATGAAAGGAGGGGTAAAATGAAGGGAAAATGGGGTTTTAAGCAGTCTTTCTCTTGGAAAACAACAGATTTTTCAGGATTATGAGGGAAACAGTAGTGAAGATTATCTAAAGGATTAAGATTATTATAAGACTTTAGGAACTAACAATTTGTTCATGAATTTTTTCTTAAAGGCTTCAAAAAATATTTTAGCCACCATTTGATATGAAAATTTTTATAGGTGGCTAACAGACATATTCTCCACCATTTTCGTTCCTTAGATCCTTCACCTTCTTCCCTGTATATTTCTCGACAAGTGATTTTAACTCACAAAACTTGGAGAACGCTTGATCTTTCTTCTGCATGAAGAAAATCTAACACTTTCATGAAAAATCACATAATACATGTGTTTTGTTGTGGATTCTGTCGAGAACATTCCACACAAGTATGAGTGAAATCTCTCAAGGATCGACTTTGCTCGACTTTGCTTATCGTGAATGGTGTCTTTGGTATACTTCCCTAATGTACACCCTTTGCATGTATCTTTCCGTGCAAGTGCACCCTTTGGAAGTCCTATAGAAATCTGTTGCATGACCTTCAAAGCGCCATGTTGTAGATGGCCCAATCTCCTGTGGTATAACTCACCGATGTCTTGACTCTCCACCTTCTATGCTTTCATGCTCAAGGCAACACAATCTTCTACATCCATTGTGTAGAGGTTCTTTACTTGAACCCCAATATTATTCACCTGTCCCATGGCTTTGTGATGAAGGAAAACCTTTCCTTCATTGAATATCACATCATAGCCACGATCTTCCAACATAGCAACATAAACCAAATTTTTCTTTAAATTAGGAACATACATGACATATTTTAATGTGAGAGGAGTACCTGAATCCCTCTAAAAGGTAACTGTACCTATGCTGGTTGCGTTATACCTCTCGTCATCTCCCATCTCGATGTGCATTTGGAGATCCTTCTCCTCCAAGTTACTGAAGATTTCTTTGTTGCAGGTCATATGGAACAAAGCTCCAATATATAATTAACACACAAAAATCATCATCGATGACACCATGCATGCGATGAGGGTGAAATTCTCCATCCTGTCCTTCGATGCTACGTAGTTTGAATTACCCTCAAGGGCATATTCAAGTCTCAAGCTAGTGAAAGACATCTTGATCTGCAGCTAGTCCTGAAGAATAAATCTGCAAATTCGATTCACCTGTTCAAAACAAACTTTGGTTCTTCTCTTCTATAGTGATTCCTGTTCTAATACCATGTATAAATATCTAAATATATTCAACAAACCTTGTAATGTACTAAAAAAAAATACCGAAACAATTCTACAAATTGCAGAAACCAATTTCGATCTCACAGTCACATAAATAAGTAAGAGAAACAATTATCAATCGGACAACACAAGATGTATCTCGGGAAAGCCTCAACTAAAAACCCCAATATCTATATATTTCATAAATTAAAGAACATGAAACAATATAATGTCATCTCCCTTCCTAAGAAACCTTTTCACTCTGTTGATTGTCTCACTCTGATCGCGCACTGATCTAAGCAAGTTTGGTCTAATATTTAACAACTTGCTTGCCTTTGCCTGACCAGCCTTGCTCACGCATTCTTGCGCTAATTGAGCCCCTATGAATTACAAAATTTCCAGTAATAGATTGTGCAATACTTCCAAGGCATCCTGATGATCTCATGCATGACTTGTACAATTTTCTAATTATACAACTAATGGCTATCTTCCCTTTAACCCCAATCTCAACAGGGACTTCCTTAGAACTGAAATGCAACAACTATTTATAGAAAATTATCAATTATCTGGTTGATCACTACATGTGAATTAAATTAGATTTAATTCAATGGACCTATCACTAGCTCATCCCTCAGTTTGAACTAGTTAAACTAATTTTAACTCAAATAATTGAGTTAACTAATTGCAACTCAAAATAAACTACAACTAGACCCCCTAAAACTTAGAGATAACTCTACATGCCTCCAGTTTGACCCTCAACTCAAATTGACTGAGCTAACTAAGTCTTCCTGACTCAGTTAACTCTTACAAGATGCCATGTGATGTGGAATTACAATTTACTTCTAATTTAATTAATGGAAAATTAAATTAGAAGCCCCGTTGGGGTGCCATTCTTGTTTCCAATTTCAACAACTAGTAAAGAAACCCTACATGCAGCTCGATACCTACAAATCAATCCAAGTAAATCCATTGATCCCGATGTCCTCTTGTGCTTTCCTGCCTTTCCTTTGCTTTCTTTCTCCAAATCCAAAGTATACCACACTTCTCCAAGAGTGCTCCAAGAAAACTCTAAGTGTCCAAGAGTATGAGAGAGAGAATAGAATGAGAGATCCACCATAGAACTGACAAAATTTTGAGAAAAAAATGCTACCAACTAATCCTCAAAAGAATTTTTATCAATGAGGCCTCTATTTTCTTCAATTTCCATTATTTTCCTTCATTTTCCTCCTCACATGCAACCTGTGACCTTTCACCTCCCTTTTCTCCTATTTTCCATTATTTTCATAAATAAAATGTGAATTAATGCCTCATGCCTTTCCAAGGCCTTTACCATTGCCTTTGCCAAATTCCAATAGCCATAATAACCGAAATGAACACCTTCTAGGATGTTTTTCCCGCCATTCAACTTGGAATACGTGTCCCATGGCCTTGGTCTTATATATTTTACATGAATTTTTAACCAGGGTTGTTGCAAGATCTCTTGATTTTGGATAGACTCCTCACATCTTTGCAAAGCTAGGTGAGTTTCATGGATTTGTTTATATTCCATATGTAAAGGGCGATGAACTCGAGTTTCAAGGTGAATTCCACTTAGGACAAGAGGAAGAGGTTGAATTTTTTGAAGTAAAAGAAAAATGCATGGAGCCTAATTTAAACTCATGAAGTCATGCGCTTGAGTTCATGGGGATTGTCTTGAAACAAACTAATATTCTAGAATATTGAAATTGAGAACAAATTTCAGAGCTAACATACCCAATTTGAACCCACAAAGATGTGCATCTAAAATTAGTAGATTGTTCCCAAAAATTTACTATGTTTCTAGAATGCCCAATGCGAAAACAAAGGATAGAGCTTATGACTAGTTTTTCTCTTCTTATGGAAGAGAATTTATCCTTGCATGCATAAGTTATGCATATGTACCAATGAGTGGCGGGGTGGGGGTGGATGCTAGATGCAAAGTTTCTTGTTTCACCAATGTTGTGATCTTAAACAAATCCCAATGAACTAAAACTGTTCTTGCTAAGTGGAAGAGAGTCTACATAATCGCACTTTTATGATGAAGCACAATAACATAATACTCATTAGAGTCCATAGGAGTCAAAGAAAGTGTGTTTCAGTAGTGAGGAGGTCTTATTGAAGGCATCCTTGCTAAGTGGGGAGTGAATGTCATATGATAAATTGATGAGCTATCATGTGGTGGATACATAAAGTTAAGGGATGGGTTGTGTGTTAGCCTTATTGTTGATAAAAAGCATCCCACACTTTTCCTGAGTGGCTGAATTGGCTTGAGATTTTTCCACTAAATTGTTTTTCCTTAAAACATGAAACTATATGACCATATCAAATGAGCGGCGAGAATTATTTGTTCTTTCAAGAACAGAGACTAGACAAAAATTGGATGACGAAGAAACCTATAACATATGATCGATGATTATACTAGAGTCTCAAATTACTCTGAAATTTGAAATGTTTGAATAATTAGCTAAGTTTAATCCTTGCAATAAGGCATAATCTTATGCTATGTTATGAGTAATGACACCGAAGCTCCATGCATAGATATATACAATTTTCTTCTAAGATTGTAGATAACTCCTTCCACACCTACCACTCTATTTTTTATTTGAAGGACACGGGGATGAAGTTTGATCCACCTATGTGTGCATGAGTTACAAGATTATTTAATATAATCTCTCTAGGTGTGACTACACACTCAACCACAACCTCAAGGTGACCCCATGGCTCAAGGTTAAACCCCCTTGAGAAATGAACTTTATCCAATAGGCAAAACCCTCAATTTCCACCATTAAATAAAGCATCTCAAAGCAATATGAAAAAAAACATACCACATTAAATCAAATTTAAGAAATATATTGATAAACATATCTTAATTATCACACTTTAATAAGATATTCTATAAAAAATATTTATTCAAATTCCCATTATTTCTTACCATTTTAATTATGTCGAGTCTATTTTGGAATAAGGTTTCTAGAATTTTAATTTAATTATCAATAATTATTAGGTGGATGGTAGGGATTTAAACTCCACGGAATATTTGAGAATATTCTTGGTGGTATTCACAAATCAAAGGTTGAGATTTATTTCCAAAGTAGTAATGCCATTTTTGTCTTTTTAATAAAATTGATTGATTAAAAAATTGTCATATGAATATTTGCCATATGAAATGAATTATGTTTTTATGGGCATGTGTTATTGATAAGCCATGGTATTGTAACAAAGTCTATTTACAGATTAAAAATCTCCATGGTAAAGTGGGGATGAATCTCCATAACTAAGAATCTAGTTACATATTTTTAAAAATATATTTAAGTTATATTCAATTATTTTTTATAATTAATAATAATAATAATAATAGGGGTGGCGAGAGGGGGAGGGGTTATCCTTAACCCTGATGGAAAACTAGTGCTTAAATACTCCTAGGGGCTGGGTAAGAGGACTAACAACCATGACAGAATGTATGGTCTCCTGCTAGGGTTAAATTTGGAAAAATAAAAGGATATTGCTAAGATTCTAATTCTGGGATACTTTCTTCTTATAATCCAATATCTACTCAAAGGTTCTTTTCCTAAGGAAAATCAATTAAATATGTTCCTTCTAAAAATATTTGGCACCCTTGGCCACTTTCATCTCATGTCCTTCTTTCATATATTAAGAACTCAAAATAAGAAAGTGGATGCACAAGCAAATCATGCATGTCTTTTAAAATTTGGCCAAATTGACATCAACAAATTGTTAAGATGGAGACAAATCCCACAATTCATTGCATCTCATCTATAACCTATCAAAAATTTTCAGAGCATCTTTGCCAACCCTATAGAAATTATATAAGGAAAAATGAAACCACTCTTTATACCCCTCGCCTCTCTCACATTGGGTCTATCCATATAGTTTGTGATCCATGTTCTTAGAAATATATTAGAGGTGAGGTGGAGGATGTGCAACATGAATGCCATGTGGAGGCCTGTCTCATATTGAATTTGGATGTGTTGGGATCCTTGGACAAATGATGCCATGATAAAAAATCAAATCATGCATTAGAGAATTTTATGGCTTCAAGGTGGTGTATGACCATGAAATTTAATGGTGAGGAGATTTTTGAAGCGTGTGGGAGCTTCGTCCATGGGGTTAAATCTATGTAAAACAACTAGTCGATTTGTAGTTGGCCTCCATGGTGTTTGAACCTGCTAGGGTGTCGATTGCTTAACTCTTTGAGTTGGGCGAACAATTTTGCTAAGGAATGATTCACCAACTGTGCATTGGGATTTACTAGGGGTAATTGTCTTGTCTAGTGCTCCGCGGTTGGAAAGAGAAAAAATTCTGGTCTACAGGGGGTGATTTGAACTACTTAGGAAATTCGGTGGTGTTGTGGTTCCCTTTGCTAGATTATGAGATCAACGTCTCTCTCAATCCAGCTCTTCTCCCTAATATCGTTTGGCGAGGTGTGCAATGGGTCATTCTGTGGTTCGATACAAACCTAATATGTTAGAGGTGAGGTGGCATATGTGCAACATGAATGCCATGAAAAGGCCCGTCTCATATTTAATTTGCATGTTTTTGGATCTGTTATCACTAAATTGAGGCTAATGGGCTGCTCAACAGTCAATTTAGAGTAACTGTTTCAAACCACTTTTGGCTAGAACTTATCCTTTCCAACCTGAGAGGGCTCTCTCAAGGAAATGTATGATATTCAATAGATAATGTTTGGAACTAATATGGCTACCTCTTGAGTATGCTTTGAATGTTTTTTTATGCAGGTGAAGGATGTAAATTAATGGATACCATTGGGCATGGATTCAAAGTGGAATTCAATTACATGGAAAACAACTATCATGGAAGCTAAGGCATGTGTACTCTCATCAAAACATAACTTGAACAATAAAATATATGCATAAAGGAAGTTGGAGCATGTTTAACCATGAATTCCAAGTAATTACACATAAAGCAAACTGAATAAACATTAAAAAGGTAGATAAGATATACACACATAAGAGCACATGATGAATTGAAGGTCTGAGAGAATATTTTTGCAACTGTATATTACTGACTCAGAAATATTACAAAAGTATCCTCTGACATAACATCAATCAACCCTCTCTAATCCTCTCATCTACCTATTTATAGAATTAGACACCTTTACATGTAGTCTGCTAGTTGGGCTAGACCTTTATAAGACTTCCAAAGACACCTTATCCAACAAAGAACAGATTACAAGGAGAGAATATAGAGATATTTATGTTTACAAGAGTTTAAAACCTAATAGGACTCTAACAGCCTTTATTTCACTAACAACCTTTAAATGCTCCATACATGATGATATTTATTGAAAAAGACCATTTTTCTTGAGGTGGAAATGACCATGAATTAGTAATAAACATCCACACTAAAATCTAGGGTCTGCTTCTCAGATTTTGAGGATGTGCTATTATGCTTGATGATGTGCCCAACATGATGACCTAGCGGCCCAATCATCTTCTATGATGAGTGTTCTCACCGACCAAAGTATCCATTGGTATACTTTAACCAATCCAAATGATTGACGTGCTTCAAAAATACATTTTTGATTGAAAAAATTTAAAATTCTCCCTCGCTGCAAAAACATAGGTCTTTAGGCAAGTTCTTAGCGAAGAGTCTGTAACATTCTTCACTTGGCCACTATTGAATTTTTTTATTTATTTCTTTGCTTATTGGAGGGTGTCCACTAATTCAAAACATTTGAATACATGCCTTTACTTACTCCTTTTATGACAAAATTTGGAATTTATTGCATAAAGTAATCTTCAGCGAGTTCATAGCGAAAACTCGACTTTAAGCCTCGAGTACGCTACGAACTTGCCTGATAGACTGCATATTTTGAAATTTCAATTTTCATCTCCAAAAATTGTTCATGGATGTGTCAAATGATGAGATGAAGGATCATAAGGAAAAATTTGTTCAAAGCACATCTTATCCTCCTCAAGAAGCAATAGTTTCACCCTCAGCAGGTTCATCTACCAATATCATTTTAAAACCCTTCTTCTTAAGCTCTATCTGCACCATTCCCATTTGAATTTCCAGGTCTTTAACCTGATTTTGAAGCCTTCTCCTCTCTGTATGCAACGACCTATTCCTCTTCATGGTGTGCTTCATCATTTTATGCAAAGGTAGTGTTCTTTTAAGCATTTTATTAGACCTTTCAGCCACCTCATCATAAAAAATGATTTTCTTACTGAATTCTTTCTTAAATTCCGAAAAATCCTTTCTTTCCTGCTTGTAATCCTCCAGCTCTAGCTTGGTCTCTAAGACCTCATCTCTTGCTTCTTTAAGTTGCTCCTTAAGGAGGTCCACTTCATATTTCTCTAGGATTTTCTCTTTACCTTTCTGTGACTTGGTGATTTCTGCTTCAGTAGGGGACAATTAATTAATCTCTTCCACCACCGGTTGTTTCCTCTTTTCTACCTCATCATGCTTCTTATCAAACCTACCACCTTTGGAGAGTTGTGACCTAGTAAAAGGTTTTCTAGGCTTGAAAACATAACCGGAGTCCTCACTTGATAAATCAAGCTTTTTTTGCAGTGAGACCCTTTTTATTCATTTTATCTCCATAGGTTTAACCACAGGGGTTTCTTCAATGTCAATAGCCTGCGGAATGCCTTCAAGTTTCCCCTTCCCTTCTGTCTAACTCCTGGTAACTCTCCTATAAATTCTTGTGTCAGATTTTGGCTTGCTGCTTGTAGATGTTGGCTGAGGTGCCATTGTTCCCTACAAATGTTCAACTTCCATCTCCATGGGTTCTGATACAAGCTGTATTTCTTCTTCAGGTTCAACTTCAGCTTCAAATATGGGCCCTTTATCCTTTTTGGGAGTACTTGTCTTTGGCTTGGGTGGTTTCTTTGGAGTAATCACATCCACATCATAACCACTTAAAAACAAAAAGGTAGCCCAATATCTATTCAATTTTTGCAATTTATCCATTACTAGCAACTTAATTAAGCCATGATGAATATATATGTCTCACTACTCACAGGTCTAGCTTGAACTTTATCAGACATATTACCTAAGATTCTGAAAAGGAAGAGTGGAAGATCTAAGAGCTGTTTATCTGTAAAGTGGAGAAAAAACCTGAAATGATATTGGTATATCATGTGGAATATTCCCTCACATGTGAAACATTTCTGGATTACTAGCAATAGCTTTAAATAATTCTCCTTAAGACAACTCCTAGGTATACCTGATGTCATATCCACCCCTACATGCTCTTTCTTCAAGAACTCATCACAATTCTGCAGTTTAAACTTGGTAGTCTTGAACCATTCTTCCCCTGACTTAGGAATCTATGTTGCTTGAGAAATAGTTTCAGGGGAAACTATAAAACTTAGTATGCCAACTTTTGAAGCAGTGCCAACAAAATTTACAACTAAATCTTTGGAGACTTGAGCATGGTACCCTTGCAGCTTTTGACAGAATCTCATGTAGCTAGCATTGGCAAAGGCTTGTACAAAACTTGGATCCTCCATGACAAATTTAAGGTCCATAGGCTCATATCTAACTACTGAAGCTCCCTTGTTTGTATTCTTATGTGCAACCATATCCTCCAAAACAACGCTGCCTTGTTTGAAACTTGACACCTACAAAAGATGGTATTTGACAGCAAGTTGCTCGTTGAAAGAGCTAGAAACTCACCTATGACAGTAGCTAGACCCAAAACTAAACATAGAACGGTGGAAATAGATCAAAAAACTCACAAGGATGGCAAGGTAAGTGATTTAGCTTGAATAGATGAAGGTTAAATTAAGAAAGGAAAATGTGAAGGGAAATCAGAATGATATGGTTGTAATGATGACCAAGCATGGCATACACTGAATAATGACCGATAGAAGGTAAGCATGTGATGGAAAATTTGAATCCTAACCACTGACAAACTTAAAACTCATCGATCCCGTACCGGTGCAGAAAAACAGGAGTTCGTAGCGAATTCCATTAGAAAGATGACAGATTCGCTACGGAACTATCAGGTGAGTCCTTAGCGAAAACAACTTGTTTTGTACAGAAATCACTGCGGACTCGGGTAAAAAGTGACAAGTGTCAAAAATGACTTAATTAACCTCATGTATCCATATTTTTTGAATCTTACCTATGAAAAGACCTTAGTCACATGACTTAAAAACATTTTGAACCCTTTAAGACTATAGACCAATCATGAAATTTTATCAATTTTCATGAATTTATTTTACCAACACACTTGACCTATCTTAAAATGACATCCCTAACCAACCTAATTGTTATTGATGATAACATGATCCTTGGACAGATGTTTCCATAACCAAAACCCAAATTCTGCATCGAGGAATTTGATGGATACAAGGTGGTGGATGATCATGAAATTTAATGGTGAGGATATTTTTGCAACATGTGGGAGCTTCAACCATGGGGTTAAATCTATGGACAAAAGCTAATAGATTTGCAGCTGGACTTCGTGGCGGTTGAACCTTATAGGGTGTCAAATGATTAAATCTTTGAGTTGGGAGAATAATTTTGCTAAGGAAGGTTGCACCAACTATGAATGGGGATTTAGTCGGGGTAATTATTTGGTCAAGTGCTCTGCAGTTTGAAAGAAAAACATTTTCTTGTCTGCACAGGGTGGTTTAAGTTTCTTACACAATTCATGGGTGTTGTGGTTCCCTTTGCTATATTATGAGGTCAAAATATCTCTCAATCCAATTATTCTCCCCAATATTGTCCGGTGAGGTATGTAGTGGGTCGTTTTATGGTTCGGGATAGACCTGATTCCATTTACTCCTGGATGAGGTGGTGAATATGGCAACAACTCATGCTTCCACATGCGGTTCTGTGGCCACTTTGGCACTCTTCTTTCTCTTAGTCACCATATAGTGTTTAAGATTGAAATTTTATATGTCCTCTGTATCCCCCTTCAGTATAGCTCTCAGTTATTTTCTTGGAAAAATTCCCCTTTGTCTCTTAGGAATTCACCTCTCTGCTTGATGTCTACTCAGTACCCTGTGCAGTTGGGTTTTCCTTTCCAATCCTATACTTTGTGTATTTTTCAGTTCATTTGGTGGAAATACTCTATGTTATGGGAGCTTTCCCCTATCTGTTGGCCATTAAATCAACACCCTAAGAAATTGGACACTCCTCTCGTCCCCTAGGGCTTCTTAGCTATCCCCAATTGACTCCCTAGGATTTACCCCATTCGATGGATCTCCTATCTCTCTCTACAACCTTTTCTTTGACCCCCGAACCCTTCGACATCATGCCCACTTTGACTATTGGCTCCCTTCTCTTGGATATTGCACTATGGTTCTTTGGAAAGACTCCTCAAACATTACAAGTGACAACAACACTTGAAATAAGTGCCCACAACAACTTGAGGATATGTACATTGACAATTTGGATTTGCAATGGGAAGTTCATTAACAAGCAAACACAATTATATTCCTTATGAACATATTCCATTCTCTCAAAGCCAAGGTCAATCATCAGGATGACGAAATCAACATTTTTCATAAGAAATTAATTGTAGGGTGTCATAGGAGAATGTCCTCCATTTTTTTTTACAATGCCCATTTTCTATTACGATGTGGATGAGGGTCATGTATTTTCTCCAACTTCCTTCAATCTGGGCTTTCTCCTCGCTTGAATCTTGCTATCAATGGTGGTTCAATAAGAAAGGGAAGTACAAATCTATTCCTCAGTTGATCACTTGGGAAATTTAGCGTGCAATGAATTCTATGATATTTGAAGACAATCCCTTGAATATTGCCTGGATCTGTACCAACATTCAAGCTTGGTTGGAGGCTGGGGTGTGGATAAACAAAGTTGATAGGATGCCCAAGTTGAGGACGAATTTCTCACAGGTGAAGTATCCCGTTGGATTTTTTGATGGTGCCTCACAATGTGGTAGATGTGGATCTTTGGCTGCGTTGTTGATCAATTCACACATTCATTTTCATTTTTTTTTGGTTTGGTGGGGAGGGCTCAAATTATAGAGCATAGAACCTTTCCCTTTGGGGTATGTTATATATGGTCAAGAAACACAGTCTGGATCATATTTTTATCTATGGAGACTCCAAGACCATTATTGGTGTATTTACAAGAAAGTCAAATTTTTTGCCCCCCAACTTAGTGAATTGGTTGGCTCGTATTGAGATGTTAAAACAATATTTTTTTGGCATCACCTTTTAGCATGTGTATAGGGAATTAAACAACGTGGAAGATGAGTTGTCAAAGAAAGGTTTGGTGGCTAATCTAGGTTCTTTTCACTATAGTTTTAGATTCGATAGTGCGGTGTTGGACGAGGGTGAGATCACTCTTCATTGATCACTCTTACAATTATGGGTGGATACATCTTTTGTTTTCACATTTTTTGTTTTTTGTTAGCTAATCATGCACATAGTCTCTCTACAATATAGATGTTCATGAGCGTTTTAATTTGTCATGTACAAACTCTTTAGATTTTGGTAGAACATACAAACCTAATGGTGGAAAATAATGATTTCGATTTTACGAGTTTTTTACTGAACCGTAGTATTTAGTTTTAGTATATAATGGAAATTCATGATGATATATGTACTAGATTTATTTTTCTAATAAAATTTCCAAAAAAAATTTATCTCTGAAAAAATAATAATCACAATTTCTTGTGAAGAAATATTTCCAAAATTTTTTCCTCTCTGAAAAATAATAATAACAATTTCTTGTGAAGAAATATAGTTTTTTCTAAAATTACTATATATATAAAATTGTTGTCGCAAACATAACGAGTGGCCAAATCACTCGTCTCTCAACGATTTTCTGCTTGCTTCTTTCAAAGGTTTCTAAGGTTTCATCTAAAAATATAGAGATATTTTAATGAAGGATTGACCTTCGGGCGTGCTTTCCACTTTGGCAATAAACACGTGAAGGATGGACGTTATTTTCCACTTTGCCGATAAACAACTGAATGATGCACGTCACTAAATACTAAGTGGTCTATTTTTTAATTATACATAATTTAAAACCTTCCATGATAAATATTTGCACAAAGTTTTAGAAATCACTTTTGAAGTGATGTAGACGGCGAGGCTTATTTCCTTTGCCATTGGCCCATAAATGCGCCCAGGCAGGAAATGCCCGCGGCAGGTATTTCCTGCCTGGGCGCATTTATGGGCCTATGGCAGAGGAAATAAGGCTCGCCGAAGTAGACACTGATGAAAATTTTATGTCTTGATTTGAATATTCTCGGTTTAAGGTTTTAAATATGAAGTAAAGTATTATAGTAAAAAGTGCTACTTTATATCACTATAATATATGTTTTTTTTTAAAATAAGTGATAGGTATATATATAATATGTGTTTGTTTGTTTGTTTGTTTTTAATAAAAATAAGTGATAAATATATATATATATATATATATATATATATATATATATATATATATATATATATATATATATATATATATATATATATATATATATATATATATATATATATATATATATCATCTATTTAAAAAAAAAAAAAAACATATATATATTCTACGTTTAGGATGCAACAAAGTATTTAACAAAGATTTATCATTGAATTTCAAGTTGCAAGTTTTAAATAAGAGAATAAAAGAGAGGTTCCAAAATTTCGGTCTAAGAAACTATTATTGACATATATTCTATCAATCAAACTACAATTACATGTTTTGCAAAATTGGTCAAACAAAAAAATGAATTTATAATAAGAAATCATGATTCAAGAGGGGATCAATAGACATCTTATGAGACTAGATTTCATAAGTGTTTCCTGCAGTATTGCATTGCTCATCATCAGTCCTCTGAGTTTGAAGCTCAAATAATTGGCAATGAATGATGTCTATTTCATCCTCTTGTCTATTCACCTAAGCTTTGAGTCTTTGTAATTCCTCAACCAGAAAAAGGTTTGCGTTGGACTATTGATGAAGTTTCCAATGAAAGCCCATGTTCTCGGATTGATTTTCAACTGGGAGGTGTAGACAATTGCTAAGGCATTGGTGTTTCTAGAAGTGGGTGAAGTGAATATTCTGAATTCCATGAGAAATTGACCAGAGGGAGGGAGATTGAGGACCAAATGGACAAAATTCCATATAGAACCTGAGTTGGGAATACAGGAGAAAGAAGAAGCAGGGGGTTAAGATAACGAAGGAATTCCCATGACTGAAGGTAGAGTGGTAGGAGGACTCGGGTACTCAAGGTTTAGGAAACACCACAAACAAGAGGAGAGCAAGAACGAGAATCCACATAAAGAGCATAGATGTACAACATAACAAGCACCTCTAGTAATTACTTCAATGAAAGTAGAGAGATACCTTCAGAGAGCCAACAAGCCAAGAGATGACTGGATACTCCTGCTAAACTATTTCCATTTTCCAGAGTTTTCATTGTACAGAGGTAGATGAGCCAAATGAGCACAAACCAGATGAGGGGCCCTGTTGTATTTAATGAGAACTATAACACATCATTGAAGTACCAACTAAATAGTAAGAAATTGAGAATTCACAACTCCACGACGAGTCACAGATGAGGAGTTCAAAATTCCATGTCGAGCCAGATTCAGAGACTAAGAATTCACAATTCCATTCCACAAAAAAGAGAAACATTGTTTCATGATCAAGTTGGGGCAATGATAATGCTCTGATTCAATATTTGCGATGTGAGGCTCCAAACACGATACCAAGCAGCATATTATTTCCACTATTTGGATCAACACTAAGACAAGGACCTCTGTGAACATGAAAAACCACACTACACTAGGGAGAATTATCCCGGCATCCATACAAATTCCAATTACAAGAATATTGAATACTCCTCCCCTTGTCACCTTCCATGACTTTAATCACAAAACTTGATATGTCGCATGCTACATAAATCTCATCGTCATTGAATTTTATTAATTCTCACCACCTTGGAGCCTTTAAGAAAACTGGTGCAAAGGAAAAAATATCCTTGCAATACCTTACAAAGGGAGGCCTTGCCACACGCAGGGGCTAGAAGGACTGGGAGTGCATGTGGCCTACACACCCTACGCCAACCACCTCAACCATGATGACATGTGCATTTAACAATAAATTTGTCATATTAACTGCCAAGGATATAGGAGGTGGAGGAGTTAGGGAAATTTGACATCAAATCCTCTAAGGTTGAATTTCCGTTATTTTCAAAACACAATGGCACAATTAAAATGATGAGGAGGAACATAAGGGAAGTACATCATGGAATAAATTTTGATGCAGGGGTATTAGGCTCAAGAAATACTTTATATTTTTATAAGACATAGTGGGGTCTTATGTTTCTAAAGTCTCATGTAATTATTAGTATTTTGAATAAAATAGTGAGGAATTGTAAATGTTCTCGAACCATTAGAGAACATGAGGGGAAGGTGATTAGTTAGGAATGTGAAGGGACAGTCGAGTTAGGATCAATTTCAGTTATTTTAGGGATTGAGTCTAAATTTATGATGTTGAGAATTCCAAGAGTCTTGGGGAGCTGTTAGGGAAACTGAATTGATTCCTTGATATTTTGTATAAATGTAAGCCTATGGGCGGATAGGAGGGGGAGCTATTCAAGGAGAAGAGTAGTGAAGGTAGAAGGGCCATCGAATTGAAGATCAGGCCGAGAAGGAAGACCTTCCATGTAAGCCTTGCATGTTAATAGAATAAATCATTTTCTGAGTTTTACTTTAGTATTGAATTAAATTGGATATGGATGAAATTGGTTACGGGAATCATGAATTATGAACCTGTGGGGTTAATGTTAAATTGAGTGTGTTTAATGATGGTTATAGAATTCTGTGAATTGATCACAGGGCGATCGTTTTCACACCCTGGCTCTTTTATTGGTATTATTATATAGTGCCAAGTATAATGTTGTTTCCATACAAGATGGGTTTAATTACGGACTCTGTTATGCCCGAGTAATGAAACGAGATCTGTGTAGAGGATTGTTGGATATCGATTTTGTCAAAGCCAAGATACAGTAACCAGTGGAGAATTTAACTTTGCGTGGAGGTTTTCGATCCATTTCAAAATTTCTGAGTGACATAATTCTGTTTTAAAGTTGAGCACAGTTGAATGTCATAAGTTGAACGCAAGTGAAAGGGTTCGTTCCCTTTGGCTCGATGAAACTTCAAGAGTTCTGTTAAATGTTAGTAGTAATACAGAGAAATCAATGAGTTGACTTTCGATAAAGAATGCAAGTGATGCCAATCATCTGATTTTGAGCATGTTAAATCGGACATCGAAACTCTGTTTTATTGAAGCGATACCACGGGGTTGAATTGATTTGAGAATTCTATTGTATAGAATCTGTGGTGTGAACCTTGCGTTAAAGTTGAATGTGAAGCGCAGGGTTGTAACTGTCAGCGGTATTGGTTGAGATAGAACTCTGTCTGCTGGAGCGATATTGGTTGAAATCAATTCATAGCACCAGGATGGAGAAGACGGGTTTGAAAGGAGCAAGGTACCGTGTTGAACACAATCCAAATACCAGATTGCCAGTAAGCGGTTTTGTGAGAGTATACCATCGGCCTCACGTGAAAATTTGGCCGAAGAGCAGTTTTAGAAATTGGAACGCGATCCAATGAAATTATACGACGTCATCATTCAAATACTTCCTATTTCGCGCAACATTTGCATGCTAAAACTCTGTGGTAAAACCCACGCAATTTGCGTTCGATCATTGAGGCGAAAGATCCAAGGGCAATCACACTAGAAGTTGTGGGTTAGTTAATGTAGGTATGGTGAGTGTTATTTTCGTTGATGATTGTTTAGTGAAGATTTGAAGTAAGGCATTGGTTAAGATATATTAAATATCTTATTTCCAAGAGTTTAAATAGTCACCAACAATTAAATATATATTGGCACGGTGTTCTAATTCAAGGTCGAACCTTTGATATGCAATGGAGTATTGAATGAGTTGAAGCCGATTGTTAATACTTTAGTTTTAACTAGGGGCGAAGATTATATTTGATATAATATATGTTGTCGGGCCATGTTACAATTTGAGTTTTTAATCCAAGTCTAAATACATTCAGATTTCTAGTGAAGGCCGAAGATTCATATATTGGGGTTAATTACTGAATCGAAGGTTATTCGATTTTCATGTATTGGAGTTTAACCATTGAGTTTACAAATGAAGAAAAGTGCTTCCGCATCAATGTTATGAGACTGCCCAGATTTAAAATTATTTGGGCAAAACTGGAAGTGCAGTTTTATATACACAAGAGAGTGAAGATTGTGGGTATATAGCGGGGTTAGCCCGCCATCAAGTGGCATCAGAGCAGGAGAGGCTCTGTTTGAAGAAAATGATTTTTTTTGTAATTAAATTTGAATGTGTGATGAGAGAAGAAAGAAGATCAGATTCTAAAATCTGATATGCAAAGGCACATAGAGTTGTACAGAACATAGATTTGCAGAACTGGATGAATGAAGAACAAGATCATTCATGGATCTTGCAGGTAAAATAATTTTAATTATGATTTGAAATTTATGATTGTAGAATTATGGTTGCAGAAAGTGCAGACAAAGTTTTGATGGTGATGGCAGTGAACCTGATATTCAACTAAAGGTTGGATAGGGAGAACAATTGCAATGTTCTCAAGAGAAGGTGAGTTGATGAGCAGTGTTTAACTCTGGTTTGAAGAATTGTTTGCAGAATTCAGATTGCAGGCAATTGAAGAAATCTCAGCAAAAGCAGATCACAGCTTTTAGAGCAGTGATGAAAGAGTCCAGCAAAGGATTCTAAAGTGAAAAAGAAAGTGTGGCAGAACCTTGAGGAAATTCAACAGAGGTTGAAAGAGTTCTAAAAGTTGCAGAGTGAAGCCTAGAGAGAGCAGTGAAGATGCTCAGAAGGTTCCAGCAGACAGGGGACCAATACTTTCCAAAAGACCAGATTCAGAGGAAAGGATTGGTGAGGTAAGTGGCAGCAGGAGAGCTTGCTGTTGCAGAGGCTTGGTGCAGCTCATGAGTGAGGAACTCATGGAGAAGAAGATGACTTCTAAAATTCATATAGAAGAGAGCAGAGGTTTAGAGAGAGTCCACAACAGAAAAGAGAAAGAAGATGCCAGGACAAATGGCATGAGGAAGAAATTGACTGATGCAAAATATTGGAAAGAGGTAGCTGAGATCAGAGAACAATTTGATAAACTAGAGATGATGATAGAGGAAAACTAGAGAGTTGGTTGGCTCATGAAGAAGAGAGTTAAATGGAAACCATTACAGTTTAGGTTGAGGCAGAAGGAGATTGCCTTATTGAAAGAGGAACTCAGAGTTCTTGAGTTAAAGATGGAATTTGAAGATTCCACATGCATATCTGTTCAAAGGGAAGTGCTTGAGAAAGAAACCAAGACTGAAAAGTCTTGTGGTTTTAAAACTAAAGAGTTGTGCATGTTTGCAGGTACATCATAGGGAGATGAACAAGCTTTAAAGTTTGTTGAGGAGGAGAAATTGAATCTGAAATCTGTTCAGATCAATGCTGAGATAGCAAGATCTCAGGAGGAATTGAAGACAAGGGAGTCTAATGAGAATATTCAACGGAGTATTGAGGCAAGAGATGAGAGACCATCCGATGATCGGTCAAGAACAAGGGAAGGTATAAAAGGTTGTGTGAGGTTCCCAAAATCTACTCCAATTGAAGTTGTTGAATTGTATAGAAGGTTGGATTTTCAAAGAAGAGAATTGGAGAAACAGAGGACCTATGCACAGGATAATTTGCTGAGGAAGTAGGGCAGGAAGGTCTTCATGAATAGTGTTCATGAAGCAGATGATGGAAAGAAGGAGAGACTAGCTGACAGTCTCATGGAGGATGAAAATCAGCATACTGAGGTGCTGACAAAGGAATTGGGAGGAAACTCAGAGCAACATACTGATGTGTTGTCAGAGGAGAAGGATAGTGAAGAATTTCTGAGTCTTGAAAGAGACTTAGAACTACAGAAAGAAAATTTGGTGGCTGGATCAACAAGTGAGACCATTGGGTCTTGTGATTTTGAAACTGAAAATTTGATTGTGCTTATAGGTATTACAGGAGACAATCCATCTCTTGGGATTGTCTTGAAGGAAGGTGAAACAGTCATACAGAAACTTGTTACTATTGGTAACAAGGAGGAGTTGGCTTGTTTGAATAGCCAAGAGAATATTAGAGGGCAGACTTGTGGAACTACTATAGTGATGGAAAATCAGAATTCTATTCTGATAGAAAATGAAAATGCAGAGTTTGAAGAACTCGATGTGATTGCCAGAATCAATCAAGGAGATGAAAGACAATTACTGAATATTGTCAAGGAAGAAGAGGGATATGCTGAAACTGAATTGCAACATACTAATGATGTGAAACAAGTACAAATGAGATGGCTGAAATGTTTGCTGAGGACATTTGAACAAGAGGAAGAAATTGCAGGCACTGGAGTAAAGATGTCTGAAGTTGTGAAAGGAGGAGATACTAGTTTGTTAAAATTAATTTTGCTTACTAGTATACAAATAGGGATAAATAAATATGTTACTGCAGGAAGAGAATTAAATAAAAGTTTATTTTTTTTGAGTAAATTTGCAGGTGATGAGCAAAAGAAAATTGTTGCAGAGGGAGATATCTTAAGAGACATTCAAGAAGTTTGGGAGGCAGCAAAAATCAGGGAGGTAACAACTGAGGCAACATTGACAACAACAACATCAATATTGGTAGCAAGAAAGGCAGCAATAGAAACAACAACAAAGGCAGTTACAACAGTAGAAATTGGAGGCAGCAGTAGTGGGCAAAGTAAATTCCAGTCAAAGGAAAGGCTGGACATAGAAATTGAAAATATCAGAGGACTGATGATGAAGGTGTCTCAAAAGCAGTAGACAACAGCAAGAAAGCAAAGGAATTTTAACAAAGGAAAGACAAGACCAGAATGTGAAAGTATAGCTGGTGGTAAATTGCATAACAAGATATGGAAACCTGGAGAAGTGCAGTTGGAGAATAATGCAACTGTTGGACAGCAGCAAAGAAAAGTATGGGATCCAGGAAGACAAGGACTGAAGGCACATGATCAGGAGATCATGATCAATTTTAACCTTGGGAGTCTGATGTAGGGGCATTAGGCTCAAGAAATAATTTATATTTTTATAAGACATAGGGGGGTCTCATGTTTCTAAATTCTCATGTAATTATTAGTATTTTGAATAAAATAGTGAGGAATTGTAAATGTTCTCGAACCATTAGAGAACATGAGGGGAAGCTGATTAGTTAGGAATGTGAAGGGACGGTCGAGTTAGGATCAGTTTCAGTTATTTTAGGGATTGAGTCTAAATTTAGGATGTTGAGAATTCCAAGAGTCTTGGTGAGCTGTTAGGGAAACTAAATTGATTCCTTGATATTTTGTATAAATGTAAGCCTACGGGCAGATAGGAGGGGGAGCTATTCAAGGGGTAGAGTAGTGAAGGTAGAAGGGCCATCGAATTGAAGATCAAGCCGAGAAGGAAGACCTTCCATGTAAGCCTTGCATGTTAATAGAATAACTCGTTTTATGAGTTTTACTCCATTATTGAATTAAATTGGATATGGATGAAATTGGTTGCAGGAATCATGAATTATGAACCTGTGGGGTTAATGTTAAATTGAGTGTGTTTAATGATGGTTATAGAATTCTGTGAATCGATCACAGGGCGATCGATTTCACACTCTGGCTCTTTTATTGGTATTATTATATAGTGCCAAGTATAATGTTGTTTCCATACAAGATGGGTTTAATTACGGACTTTGTTATGCCCGAGTAATGAAACGAGATTTGTGTAGAGGATTGTTGGATATCGATTTTGTCAAAGCCAAGATACAGTAACCAGTGGAGAATTTAACTTTGCGTGGAGGTTTTCGATCCCTTTCAAAATTTCTGAGTGACATAATTCTGTTTTAAAGTTGAGCACAATTGAATGTATTAAGTTGAACGCAATCGACAGTTGAACGCAAGTGAAAGGGTTCGTTCCCTTTGGCTCGACGGAACTTCAAGAGTTTTGTTAAATGTTAGTAGTAATACAGAGAAATCGATGAGTTGACTTTCGATAAAGAATGCAAGTGATGCTAATCATCTGATTTTGAGAATGTTAAATTGGACATCGAAACCCTGTTTTATTGAAGCGATACCACGGGGTTGAATTGATTTCATAATTCTATTGTATAGAATCTATGGTGTGAACCTTGCATTAAAGTTGAATGTGAAGCACAGGGTTGTAACTTTTAGCGGTATTGGTTGAGATAGAACTCTGTTTGCTGGAGTGATATTGGTTGAAATCGATTCATAGCACCAAGACGGAGAAGACAAGTTTGAAAGGAGAAAGTTACCGTGTTGAACACAATCCAAATACCAGATTGACAGTAAGCGGTTTTGTGAGAGTATACCACTGGTATCGCGTGCAAATTTGGCCGAGGAGAAGTTTTAGAAATTGGAACACGATCCAATGAAATTATAACATGTCATCGTTCGAATACTGCCTATTTCGCACAACATTTGCGTGCTAAAACTCTGTGGTAAAACCCACGCGATTTGCGTTCGATCATTGAGGCAAAAGATCCAAGGGCAATCGCACTAGAAGTTGCGGGTTAGTTAATGCAGGTATGGTGAGTGTTATTTTCGTTGATGATTGTTTAGTGAAGATTTGAAGTAAGGCATTGGTTAAGATATATTAAATATCTTATTTCCAAGAGTTTAAATAGTCACCAACAATTAAATATATATTGGCACGATGTTCTAATTCAAGGTCGAACCTTTGATATGCAATGGAGTATTGAATGAGTTGAAGCCGGTTGTTAATACTTTAGTTTTAACTAGGGGTGAAGATTATATTTGATATAATATATGTTGCCGGGCCATGTTACAATTTGAGTTTTTAATCCAAGTCTAAATACATTCAGATTTCTAGTGAAGGCTGAAGATTCATATATTGGGGTTAATTACCGAATCGAAGGTTATTCGATTTTCATGTATTGGAGTTTAAACATTGAGTTTACAAATGAAGAAAAGTGCTTCAGCATCAATGTTATGAGACTGCCCAGATTTAAAATTATTTGGGCAAAACTGGAAGTGCAGTTTTATATACACAAGAGAGTGAAGATTGTGGGTTGAGCGGGGTAAGGCCCGCCATCAAATTTCCACCCAATTATACCATTATTATCGATTTGACTTGCCTCTAGAAGAAAAGCCCGATTTGCATGCGCATCAACTTCCTTATTTTGACATCTCAAGATGTGATAGAAGGTCTGGTGAGGGAAGTAGTTCAGGATACTAAGAATTTTGTAGAGAAGAAGGCTTAGGTGATTATTCCTAGGAAGAGATTGACTTTGAAGATATTGAATGGTGAGAAGGGAATCTCCTAATATAGCAATCCTAGAGAGATTCCTTTCTTTAGCCAACTGAAGTCCAAGTAGAAGCCTATACATTTCAACCAAATTGTTTGTCCTCTCGCCGAGCCCCCAAGAAAACTTAACTTAAACTTAAATTTCTTGGTTTCCTTCGGGATTTAAGAGAATCTTTCCCCCTCTTGCCATCTCAATAAGTATATTTAAATGAAGCATTAAATGCTTGTTTATTTTAAGGAGAGGGAATTTTGGGATTTGGGTTTTTTTTTTTTATAATTAAAATTTGGATTAATTATGATATTGAAGGTTTTCCTAGTTGAAGTGGAATACTTTTTACTATTTATAAATATTATATGTTCCGTATGTATAAATTATATAGAAAATCTATACCAATGGATTCAATCCGATCATGTAATGTACTAAAACAAGATACTCAATCCTTCTACTATATTTGCGAAATATAAAACACGATCACTTAATCACATGCAAGTAAGACAAAAATTATCAATCACACAACACAAGATGTTCTTGGGGAAAGCACCTGCTCGAAACCCCTCTATCATATATTGTACACAATCAAATAATCATGAAACAATACAATGTTTTCTTACACCGAGAAAATCCTGCACTCTACTGATCGTCTCACCCTGATCCTGCTAAAAAAAGATGAACAATTCTTAGGCAAAATTGACCATCACTTAGCCAATTATCAGCTCCTGCCTAGCCCAGCCTTGCTCACACAATCCATAGGAAATTAATCCCTATTAAATATGATTACCAACCTTCCTTGATTGCACAATCCATCATGAGCCTTCTTGTGAATTTATAATTGCGCCCGAGCAATTTGCTAATAATACAACTGATAGTTATCTTCCCTTTAACCTCTATCTCAATTGGGTAGTCATCAGAATTGGCATGCATACAACTAATAATAGCGAATCATCAATTATCTGATAGATCACCACTTGTGAATTAAATCTAAATTAATTCACTTGACCTCTCACTAGCTCATCACTGAGTTAGAAATAGTTAAATTGATTTTAACTCAATTAATTTGAGTTAACTGATTACACATGCACCAAACTAGTGCATTAATTGCAACTGGACCCCCAAAATAATATAATCACTCTACATGCCTCACCTTTGACCCTCAACTCTAATTTCTTAAGCTAACTCAGTCTTTCTGACTTAGTTAACTGATACAAGTTGTTATGAGATGAAATTACAATTTATTTTCCAATTTATTTAAGGTATAAATAAATTAGACACCAACATTTAGCGCTAGTGTGTAACTGAATTCCTCACTCATGTGTGACTAGAATACCACACAAGATATGTGGTCAATTTTTGTCCTTTCTCGATGCCAGTTTCACTGCTTCTTGTTGCAAATTTCAACATTGTAAAATGATTAAATTTTGAAAGGTTTGATTTCAACTGTAAACTTAAAAATTGGAAACTAAGAAGAGTTTAGTGTAAAACTCTTTCAAATACTTTTTCAATAAGGATTTTAAAAGGTCAAGGCCAATCTCTTAAACATACTCTTTTTTAATAGACTGTGTGATGATTTTTTGTGCTTTGTTTTAGGTTGTGATTATTCTTTCAATCACTTGAAAATTTTACCTTTTTCAAGGAAATCTACTATCAATAAATTGTCTAAGTTAATAAACTTATTCGTTGATTCAAATAAGTTGGATAGCCCTAAGAATTACTAATCTATGAAATGCCACATGCATAACACCTTAATATATAATGAGCTATGGTGTGGTAGTTGTGACAATGATACTTCTCCAACAAAGCTCAATGATGTTAATCAATTAGTTAAATGGGAATTAAAAGATAAGAAAGATGTTGCTTTGCTTCAATTGAAAATCAGTTTGTTCATATTAAGAATACGATTTCTACTTAGTTCGTTTGGAATGAATTTTGTAATATTTTTAATACTTTTCCTTTCCCTTCACGAGTTGATTACAAATCAGGTTACTTATGCAAGGATTAACAAATGGTGATGATGTATTGGAGTATATTTCCAGGATAAAAAACATACCTCAAGACATCATCAAAGGTGGCTTTATGAAACTTTGAAGATAGTTTTTTCGATGCCTATTTTGATGAATGGTTTTCCTTCATATTATGAGAATTTTATTGAAACTTTGCAAATCATTAATAAATTGTCAATTTCCAATTTTGATTCAATCTATGAACTATTAGCTGAACATAGTAAGACATTTGGTAAACAATAACAGTTTAGGGAGGATCTTCTCTTCTCTAGTTCAAATAGAGTTGAAAGCTCTAGAGGATGAGCTAATAGAAATTTTGGTAATTTTCAAAATTAGTCTTCTAATTGAGGTTGTGGTATAGGTCATAATCAAGGCAAAGGACATAATGATCAACACAATTTTCAAAGTAATCAAAATCCTCCTAATACATAACTTGGAAGAAGATGAAATTAAAGTCAAGTAAAGTGCAAAAGATGTTTACGGAAGGGACTATCAATTGGATTTCTTAATAAGTAATGATCAACTGCCAAAACTTAAGCAAAGTTCAACTTTAAGATCAAATTCAAAGTCTACTTCATCAATGCAATATGAAGAGGATAAAAATCAAGTTTTGGAGGATAAAAAATATAAGTATGTTTTTATTTCAGTCTAAGAGGTTGATTCAGTAGCATTAGTTGAAACTCATACTTTACTAAGAAATTCATTTGAAGATGATTGGATATTGGATATATGAGCAACTCACATATAAATTTTCAAAGGAATTACTTTTGGGATTACAAGGATATTATGCTAAGTCCCATTTATTTAGATGATGGTATAACACGTTTTCCCCAAGGAAAAGGTTTAATGAAAATATGTCTTCCGAAAATTGGTGAAAATGGATTTCACATGTATTGTGTTGGGTGGAATAATTGATATGGAAATTACTCAACATTTACTTGTCAATCTTGGATCATAGACTTAGAGACACTACATTATATGTTGGGGATGGAGACAATAATGATATGTTATTCTATGGACCTAACTAGGGAAAGCTTACAAAAATGCATCACCTTGGTTTCCGTCGGAGAGTCGTCTCTTGGACTACAAACTATCAAAATACCTTTATTGGTAGGTTCATTTAACTTAATTAGTAAATCCTAAATAAGGGACCAATGATCTCTCAATGCTGTCTCATCCTGGGCCAAGTGACCTATGGTCTTCTTGGTTCTCTAATGGACAACGAACTTAAGACTCACTGTAGGTTTTAGAAATGCACGACGGTAAAGTAAATCAAGGCATCAAAAGACAACTCCTATCACCTAGGCATAACACACAATTCCTATAAAATAGGTAATGTTGTTGTCACATAGGTTAAAGGAAGGAAAATGTAAGCCTAAATTTCCCCGATGCGTACAAATGCTACATACTCATATGGTGATTTAACTGTAGGATGAATGGAATCAAGTGTGAAGCCTATAGATAAAAAAATCAAACCATGTTTTGAACCGTGAACACATCAATCAATAATTAAAATTATTATTCAATCAAACAATATACATAGATCACTCCTTAACAAAGAAAGGCAATAGAGTATTATTTATCCTCCAAACTTAGATCTTCAACCAACCTTTGTTAATCAAATATATATACACAAGGTATGAGAAGAGGTCGAACACACTTCAGATGAGTGATATCCTTAAATGAAAATAAGCCTTCTGCATCAATGTTTACAAGTCATAGATAATAAACATAAAGGAAACATTACCAAATTGATCATAATGATCTTGCATTCATGATACATACGATAGATTTATCACAGACTAATAACAACACTCAATCACATATGATCCTCAAATGTGATCCTATAAGTAGTCATTCGTTTTTTGTATTCTTAAACGACCATTCCATATATGAAACAAATGAAAAATAAAGACTTAATTTAATATGAAGGATCTTAGATCAAATTTGAGATGAGGGTTCAAATATAATCTGGATCTACATTGTGCTAATTAGTTATTAATCCTCTATATGTAATTAAAATGCAATCAATATTGCAATCAATATACACATACCTTAGATATTCACTAATAGAAACAAAACATTACTTATGACACTCAAACCATACACATGTTAAAATAACAATAAATTTCACAAGATGAAGGGTGAAACACATTGTGTTGGTGGGATCAAGCCAACCATCAATGTTGCCTCCTGAAAGAAAGATAAATCACCACAAGATCAATAAGAAAAGTGAAAAAATTTAAGCATCAACAACATTAGATTAAGAAACCACAATTTACATCAATAATGGCACAAAATATCCTAATCCCCAATGGTCACCATAAGGGATCATCCCATAGACTTCCAACAATGACAAAATATCCTCCTTGAACTCCTCCCTGAACCCCCAAAAAAGGGATTTTACCCAAATATATATATATACCCCAAAAATTTCCCATCAAATAATGATTAATATTATAAAGGATCGATTTGTTGGTATGTTCACCTGGAGATATGACCATATGGAATTATTTAGCGTTAAACCATTTGAGAATAGCTCGACCTAGTTCAATTTGCTAACTAGTTGCTTAGTTTGGGCATAACTGAACAATGGTTGCAACCTGAAATTTTCCCTTGAAAGAACCTCTCATATCTCCCAAACCATGCACTTACTATAGAAAATCCTAGCAAGTAACTTATTTGTGGATCTCTTGAGAAAAAGTCATGTTTTAGATTTTCCATTTTCTGCTTCATTATACTGGAAATAATGCCCGAAGTTTATGACTCAATTTTTTTTGGAATGAGCTACCATACCATTGACCACTACTTGGAGGCTTCTAAAATAGATCTGGGTGCGAAGTAAGCAACATAGAACCATGCCACCGATGCTGGGAAGAAAACCCATGTCTCATAATCTTCCAAAGGGTCGCATGGATACGTCGAAATCAGAGGATGGTTGTAGGATCTACATATAGGTTACAAGAACTAGCTAGGAAAAATTATTGTTAGTAATAAAAAAACTTTTAACCTCTCTAATTCATAACAAATAATGGAATTAGGAATTAAATGAACAACATAATTATCTTAGTCTATGATGGCATATATGCATAAAATGACCTAACAAAAGCCCAATGAAAATGCATAGAGACGGGATAAAGATGGGATGTCAAAGGTAAAAGGATGGTGAAAACTAATGCCATTTCGGAGGCCCAACAATCACCTGCCACATGTCATCCATGTGGTGCCATGTCATGATCTACTACCACCATGTGTCATCCATAAATTATCTAGTTGGTCATATAAAAATCCTAAAACCAAGTGCCACATGTCACCTCCTCAAGCAAGCACATAAACAATCCTACCAATTATTTTAAACATCACTACCACCTATTTGCTGACTAGGCTCCACCCATACACCTGCTAGTTAGGACAAAGGTTCAAAATATGACTCATTTGGTTAATTGTTTAACTTAGCGAGCTATTGAATATCTAGATAGATAGATATAAATGTGAACATGGTTGAGTTTGATGCCCAATACCCCAGTTTGGGAGTTCTAAAGGCTCTTAGGCCTTTGCACTATACCTTAGCATTTGAGGACTAGGGGCTGTGGCTAGGTGCCTATTATTGGATCCGGTAAGTTGCATTTTCTCCTTGCCATGGTAGACTGTTGTGTGCATCAAGCATGTTTAAACTATTGATATTCCTTTGTGTTATCCATTAAAAAATCCTTCTGACATTGACACTAATGATGGACTCCACCTCACCTTGACATCAATGACAACACAATGTGAAACAATATCCCCCTTTGTCATTGATGGCAACACTTGGAAATTGAGCATTTCCGCAAACCTGCAATATTGAAAATTTGTGATCTCTCGAACAATCTGCAATTCCCCCCTCTTTGAAATCAATGGAAAATGGATATTTCTGCAACTTCTATGGAATTTCCTCTAGTTCTCTAAGAGGTTTCATCCTTCGAATGCCCCTTTTCTGACTATCAACAATTCTCCACTTGATCTGATATTCTTCATTGTGTCTGTAAGTCTACATTTTGTCTATAGTTCCTTCAATTACACTTTGAACCCCCTAGTGAAATCATTGGGCTACACCTACTGACTTTGCACATATTCTCATCTACATCTCTTATTCTTAGCTCCCCCTAAACTGATGCTTCTTCTTATGATCAACTCTCCCCCTTTTGAATATCACACAAGCAAGAAAAAACTCCCCCTAGGTTACTTATGCACTACACTAAAGATGTATATTCTGATACCAATTATTTATATATGTAATATTTCCATTTCATCATTCTTCTCATGCAACTCACTTACTAAAGGTTTCATATTATTAATGTGGTCTAAAGAGCTTCCATACCTCATATTTACAATACTAATGATACGGGAGAGATATTACTCCCAAACCATGTCTTATATATTCAAATGGTTCCATGGGAAGATATTTGGTAAATATATCCACAATTTGTTATTCAATCTATTCCATCTTAACAATTTTATCAACTACTTGTTCTCTAAGGAAATTATATTTTATAGGAATATCCTGTATTGGAATGCACAACAAGATTCTTATAGATATTAATTGCAGTTGTATTATCACACATAATTGAAATAGGGTGATCATATTTTACCTTGATGTCTTTCAAAGTTTGTTTCATCCAAAGGAATTGAGTGCAACATGTTTCTATTGTAATATACTCTGATTTAGTTGTAGATAATGAGATGGAGGTATGTTTCTTACTCATCCATGATACTAAACAATTTCCCAAGAAGAATGTTGCTCCACTTGTGCTTTTCTTATCATCAACATTGCTTGCCCAATTTGCATCTGTGTATGTTGTTAGAGTGATATATTTGTCTTTGGAGTACCACAAACCAAAATCCAACGTTCCTTGCAAATATTTAAAAATCCTCTTAGCTACCTACATATGAGTTTCCTTTGGGTTTGATTGAATATTCCCACTATACCTATTGCTTGCATGATGTCTAGTGTTGAAGCTACGAGAGAAAGTCTGCCAATCATAGATCAATATATGGGCTGATTTACCTCTAGAGATTCATAATACTTGATGAGTTTACAACCTGTTATCGTGGGTGTACTAAAAAATTTACATCCCTCCATGCAAAATTTTCTTAATATTTCTTTGAGGTATTTAGTTTGAGAGATAAAAATCTGTTTATTTGTTTGTTGAGATTGCAATCCAAGGAAGAATGATAGTTCCCCATGCATGAAAATTTCATATTCTTTTTTCATATCAACTACAAGTTGTTGACCCATTTGATCAGCTTCACTTCCAAAAATGATATCATCTACATATAAAACAATAATCAATAAATTATCATTATCACTTTTAATGTAAATATCACTATCTATTGTGCCCCTTTTTAATTCTTGTTGTAGAATATATCCACCAAGTCTTAAATACCAGGCCCTGGGAGCTTACTTTAACCCATAGGGATATTTATTTAGTCCGCATACTTGGTATTTATATTATGACAATTGAAATCCCTCTAGCTATTCAATATACACCTCTTCTTCTAAGTCACCATTCAGGAATATTGACTTAACATCCATTTGACATACTTTGAATTTTATAATGTATACAAATTCTAAGAACATTATGGTTGCTTAAGTCTAGCAATTAGGGAATTTTTTTCTTCAAAATCGGTACCTTATACTTGTGCATGCCTTTTGCGGACTTGTCTAGCTTTATTCTTCACTACTTGTCCATCCTGATTTAATTTGTTTACGAAGAACCACTTGGTGCCAATTACATTTTTTCCTTTTGGTTTTTGCATAAGTTCCCATGTTTCATTTTTCTCTATTTGATTTAGTTTTTCTTCTATAAATTTGACCCAATGCTTATCTTCATTGGCTGGGGAAAAACATTTGGGCCCTAATTTGGATAACAATGCTAAATTTGTATGTTTGGGTGTGCTGATCAATATTATTTTGGTTTGAAATACTTATTATTTATTTCCAAGGATTTTATTTTCAGAGTGAAATTTTTGTACATAATTGGATGTTGTTCTGTGTTGTTGAGGTGCCATCTCCTCTTCTTCTTCATATTTCACTTCTTGTTCTTCCCTTTCTAGATCTATGCTTGTTGTCTCATTTGATTCTTCATTACTTTGTTGCTTTTTTATTTGTGGAATGCTTGATCTACCATTACATCAATGATTTCCACTATCTTATATATTATTTTTTGTTGTAGCACTTGTAGCATTTTCTCCTCGATAAGTAACCTATGAAGTTTCCTTCATTAGCTCTAGAGTCAATCTTTCCCAAGTTGTCTTCATTTATTTTGATATAGTACTTTCTTCCAAAAAATTTTAGATGCTCGACTAAGCCAGGTCCACCTTTACACAATTCATAAGGAGTCTTATCACCATTTATTTTGAGTTGAGTTCTATATAATATTTAGACTATTATTAGAACTACTTCTCCCCAAATTTTATTTGAAGCTTTTGTTTCATCTCATATAGCTCTTGCCATTTCTTGCACTATTCTCTTCCTTCTTTCAATAACATCATTCTAACAAGGAGTCCTTGTTATTAAAAGTTTTCTTATAATTCCATGCTTCTCACATAATTCCTAAAATTCATCTAAGGTAAAACCTCCTCCTTTATTAGATATCAAGCACTTGATCTTTAGATCCATTTGATTTTTAGCTTGAGCTCTGAAAATTTTAAACTTGTTGAAAGTTTTTGACTTTTCTTTGAGCAAAATGACCCACATTGCCCTTGTATCATCATTAATAAAAAGAAAAAAATATCTTTCACCTCTTAAAGTTTGGTTCTTGTTTGGCCACATACATCCGTATGAACTAGCTCTAGTGGCCTAGTTTATGAATATGGATTTGCCTTGAAATGGACCCTTGTCTACTTCCCATATTGACATGGATTGCAAATGGAGTCACTCGAATTTGATATTTTAGGTATGCCTCTTATTTATTCTATTTTGATGAATTTTACCAAACTATCAAAGCTAATATTTCCCAATAATCTATGCCATAACCGAATTTCATCCACTTTTCCCATCCAACGTTTTTCTCTGGCTCCATCAGTAACATAAACATTGTTGGGGATTCTATTTTCTTTTTCTATTACTTTCTTAGATTCAACTTCCCTTAATTCACATCCCTTAGAATGAAATGTGACGTCATATCCTTGGTCACACATTTAGTTAACACTCAACAAATTATGTTTTAGACCATCAACATATAGGACATTTTGAGCTTTAGCCTTTCCATTGTTAAGTCTAAAAATCCCTTTACCCATTATTATGGCTAGTGCATTATTTTCAAAAGTGACACTTCCTCCTTTGTCTTCCTTTAAAGAAATAAATCTACGCTCGTCTCTTCTCATATGCTTTGAGCACCCATTGTCAATTTACCACTTTATTTCTTGGTTGTGAGCATATAGCACAACTCCACATTCTTATGATTTTTATTGTTTTTTTTCCACCACTTAGTATTTTATTCTCGTTGGATCTGCTTTGGAAAACATTTCCTAGGAGGATTTAACAACTCGCTTCTACAATCACTTTCCTTGTGTGTTGGTGGAATTATATGTATTCTAATTCCAACATTTTATTATTGAATCTAGGATCGTAAGATTTAGAGATGCAATCATAATAAATACAATATTAGAGCCTATTCTAGCCTATGCTAACACTAGAAAGAACTAATCACTAAGGATTATCACTTGTCACTGGATTGTGGGACTCTAATTATTATCGGGTTCTAAACCACAATATTTCATTACCAATAGACAATGTTCATGTGGTTTTATATATGTATATTATTAGGTCTTGAGACTTCAATGGTTTTAATCCTATAGTGATGCATACAAAAACTCATTAAACATGATGTATAAAAATGTAAATTGTAGAAAAGTAAACGATGACAATTATAACCAAAATCATGCGAGGCAAGTAAAGAAGACAAAGAAATAAACTACAAGGAATGAATTAATAAAATATCACAAATAAATGATAAGAATTCTTAGAGATATATTGTAGATTCTTATTTGTCGTAGGAATATTTTACCAAGTAGCTACAAAGCTCCAATCAATTAAAGAATCCTAAACTGCAATTTACATGTTTTTTAATTACCTTGATCTAGTACAAAACCTAGTATCGAATTAAGTACAAAAAATATGGAAATTGAAACTCTGAAGACCAGTACCGAATTAAGTACATAAATTCTGTAGATTAAAATTTTGGGTACCAAAAGGTGTTAAGAAACCAATTCAAGTTTGTTTGAATGTCAAGCCTGAGAAAAATCAATTTGAATTTAATCACAACATGTTGAAATTACTATACTAACATATCTAAAATGTAAGTCTAATATAAAATGAGACTTATGAATGAAATATGAACACAATATAAAAAAATCAATATAGTTGCATGGAAAGAAACTCAATCTGACTAACATTCTACTCTATGAATAAAATCTAGGAAATTACCTGAGTCGAGGGGCCCTTCCTGCCTTGGAAGCATGCCTAGAAACTAACTTAATTAGAATGATGCACAAAGCTTCAAAAATTAAATCTTTATTACAAGAATATCAACTTCAACTTACAAACATAAGTTAAAATCTATTACAAAAGATCAACTCAAAATGATGATAAAATTCCTCTCTGCGTCCTCTCCTCTTCCACTATTGTGCAAATATATTTATTTTATAATACATAGAGTGAATGACGAGATGATCAAAGAGGATCATATCGACTTCCCTGAAAATATAACACCATACTAAAGTAAAATAACAAATTTTGTTATATATATATATATATTTTTTTTTTTTTTAATTTTTTAATTTTTTTTAATTTTTTAATTTTTAATTTTTAAATTTAAGATCATATTGGAACTTTCATTGAAGATGGGAACGATGCCACTTGGAATTAGTTTGACTTTTCTCCAAATCTAGACGTAACTTCCCATAGCTACTGCCGAACTGTTAAACTGGTATCGAACTAAGTACCGAATTTATGGAAAATTCCAAACTGGTACCGAATTAAGCACCAAATTTCTAGAAAATGCCAAACTGGTACCGACTTTCTGTAGGTAGAATTTAGGTTTGACTGTAACTTTGAATAACATCTTGATATTCACATGTGAACTAGGTGTGAACATAAATCCATCCATAAATATATAGTTGCAACCCAAGTTATCTCGAGAAATGCCAATGTGTTAACCTTTAGTTAGTACCGAAATTGATATAAGTACTGAATTGTCAAATTCCAGTATTAGAAATTTTGTTTGGGCACATAAACATATTAGTAATCCGTCATTGGAAAACCATGTTAAAAACTCATTTAATCATTAAAAATACAAGAAATCACTAACAATTAACCACAAGGTAAAATGAATGCATTTAGTGAAAATTGGTAATATAATAGCTATGGAATATGTTATAAAGGTATGAATATGGCTTGTAAATGAACGGTTTGGATAACCAATACGATAATATATCTAGGGCCCAACATTGTGTCCAAATTATTTCATTTGTAGAATTCAGTTTCATCAAAGAGAGGAGAAAATGCATTGTTCTTACTGGCATTATTAACACATGAATTTCTAAATATAGGCATTAAGAACTGATCAAATCTAAAAATTACATTTCTAATATATCTATAGGCTCTACAATTTACAACCTTATGACCAAAAATATGACATGAAAAAAAGTAACCGTAAAAGAGATTTGGGTACCTCAGTGTGAATAATATTCTTGATGGGATTGATATTCGAGACTTGTTTTGTTTGTTGGCTTGAGGAGTTTCAATATTTTGTTGCTTGCTCCATGGTTTATTTTTTGTAAACAAATATATCTACACTATATTAACAAGTGGGAAATTACATACATTTACAACTAAGAGTGCATTCTCTAGCTCTATAAAAGGAAACCAGATGTTGGTGGGAAAAGTTCCCTAAAGCAAGGGTTGAAAGCCTCAATAACGCAGAATAAGACACTAAAAAAAGAGCACTCAAACAAGCATGCCAAACAAATGAATTATCAAAGTTGTATTTGGAGACATACCCATAGGTCCTACATTTGATGATGTTCCCATAGGGTCCAAACCCTTAGCTTCCTCCAAGACGTGAAAACCCACAAGTCAATCATAGAAGGATATACATAATATATAATTCAATGTGGTTACATAGAAATATGTTATATCATCATATATAAGCATATAAAATATCATTCATGAGATAAAAACATATCAAGAACAAGACATGAGCTTCTTTATTGATTAAAAATAATAAATGCAGGAAGGGTACAACCTAATCCAGGCCAAAGGCACTGATGAAGCCTTCGTACGGATCTGTCCAGACCAAGCCACAAAGACAACCTGTCTAACAAGCACAATAAGATGATATATAAGAATGATGAGCTGTTTGAAAATGAAACCAAGGTTTCCTAGATACTGGGAGTGCAAGAGGTACGGGAAAAACAGTCTTGAAATGGGAGAAATTGGGTATAATGTTGATATATTTTTTCTTGTTGTAATTAGGACTATCCAAGGGGTGTATATATACCACCTCAAATTGGTTATTTCAGTCTTTCCACAAGCTCTTGTAGGTGGCCTTTCAGTAAAACTTGTAAACCCTGTCCAAAAAATAACATTTTATTTTATTTTTCCATATTTTAAAACGTATACTCAGGTATAGTGTTATGTGACCCGCGTATGTAAGCCATTCAGTATGGGCAAAGTCGTGTATGGATTTTGAGATATTTTTTTATAGTATAAATTCAAGTCTGCATGTGAAAGGGGACTTCCTATGGCCATAAGAGAGTATTAGGTCTACAAGAGTGTTGAATGATGCTATAACACTAGAGATGAAAAGAAGAGGGGCTTTGCCCCAAGAAGGAGAAACCAGAGCCTCGGGGTCTTATAGTATGCATCACTAGATTATAGTTAACAAAAAAACATGCTTCTAAGAACTATCATTACATAATTGTTTCATGAGGAGCCAAAAATGATACATATCGAGCCATAGGGCTTCAAGACAATGAAATTCCAACCTTCAAAAAGAAGAGAATTGAGGTGGCCTACTGAAAGGCCAGATTGGAGTGAAAAAATTGACCTGAAAGTCGCCATGACTCCAAGTAGCTAAATTCCGCAACATTGAAATTTCATTGTAGCCACATTAGTGCCATATTACACCTAGGAACTGCTTTGTGCCTGCATACTGCTAGTGTCCACCAGAATCTCCTCCAGATTGTGGCAACCATAGGGACAGGGACGAGGAGGAGACGAGCGGGCATAGACCATCAAGGGGATGGGAACATGGGAAGTAGGGGGATGGGCCACATGGGCACAAGGGATAGGTGGGGAGGAGGAGCTAACCAATAGAGAGTGGGAGGGGGAAGGAACAAGGGAGGAGGAGGAGGGAATGTTGGGAGGGAATTCCACGTGGAGGATTATGGAAAGCCGCCTAAGCGAGGAGACAAAGTGACTTTGGTGAGAAAATAGATTTGTAATCCAACCGAAGGCCCACATGATTTCTTGGGCCCATTCCTTTAGCTAATGTGCGAGGAGGTTCTTGAGTGCCCAAAGCCTTAGGTGACCCCTGCGTATTTCTACCTCCTCCATGGCCAAGACCTCCTTGAGAATGGAAATGGGAATTCCAATTTTAAGCATTGTAGTAATGGTGGTGGCGTCGATGGTAGTGGGATGGCACCCCCAACCTCTTCCTCTGTCGAGGCATCGACCCCTCCCCCTGCTGGGATTCAGGGTCAAAAGGTTGTAGAGAAGAGTCACAAAGTTGAAGCTTGGAAAAGTGCTAAGGAGAATGAGAGAGAGGGAATGGAACCTAGAGAAATGAATGAGCATGGGGATGAAAGGTTTAATGCAGGGGCGTGGGAGAAAAGAAGCCATGTATCTGGACAACTAGTGTGCGAGAGGAGGAGTGATTTCTAGGAGTGCCACTTGGAGATGGATGTGAGCCAAGTGGGGGCTGATGGATGTGGGCCTTGGGAGGTATGCCAAAGGCCTATGGGTTACTCAGATCCAGGGAGATGCTTTATCCATTGTTATTTCTGAGACCGTTGATTTGATTTTGTTTTTACGGACTTATGAAATCATTCCTTTCTTTGCTTGAATTAGTGCTTGGTCATTTTAGTACATTGTGTAGGTCATGAGTTCCTTTGTTCTTGATGTATTAGAACTTGATTCTCCTTTGAATTTTTCATAATATCCTTTGTAGCCTAGACTTGTCTTGATTGTAGATGATATTTGATTTGTAGGAATATTGTTAAGGGTTTTAGAGCCCTTTAGAAATTGTAGGTTCAAATCCATTTGAGCTTTATATTTATCAAGATATTTTCTTAGAGAAACTACCTCTACTTCAAGCCTTTCACAATTTATCTCCCATTTTATCAACTAGTCTGTAAATATTTCTTCTTTTCTTTTTTCCTCTTCAAGTTGGGTCTTCAGGAACATGATTGCTTCTTCAATTGAATTAGGGTCTATTTTTTCATATTTCTAAGATATTTCCTTTCTTAAGGATGCATTATCATGTTCTAGTCATTCAAAACTTCTTTGTTTGTCCTTTAGTTGATTTATCATAGTTTCTTCAATTATTTTTGCTTCTAATGATTGAATCTTTAAAAGATTGATTGATTCTTCATCAGAACAATGATTTTCCTTTTCTACTTTTTGCAGTTGTACCTTTAACATTCTATTCTTTCTTTTAAGCCTCTTTAATTCATCTAGAGCACTAGTAAGTTCACCTTGAAGGTACACCTTGAAGGTACACCTAAGATTCAACAACTTCATCCTTAAGATCTAAATTATCTTTCTTATTGTACTTAATATTTATGACCATGAGTATAAATTCTTATTTATCTTCATCAGATGTATGTTCATTGCTTTCTTCTGATGAGCCACCGTCTTCTTTAGAATATAAATTTTTCCTCTTGAGAGACTTTCCCTTCTTATATTTGTGAGATCTTATCATATCCTTATACTCTCTCTCTATCTTTGAAATATTTTACTTTAGTATAAGGACATTTAGAAGAAAAATGACAAATTATCCCACAATCAAAGCATTTAAGGGGTAACTTACCTTTATACTTTCTAGATCTCCTTTTCAGCTTCCTTACGAATAGAGATTCCTATAGACCTGATTCATAGTTGGAGAAATCTTGGGCTTGATGTTCACTTGTTTTCTTTGAGGCTCTAAAGGGGAACTCCTTTGATCACGACTTCTCTTTTCAAATCCTCATTTCATACACTGTGAGGATTCCATGTAGTTCATCCATATTTAAATTTTCTAGATCTTTCATCTCCTCAAAGGCTAGAATCTTAGCATTGAATCTCATGGGAAGACATATTAACACTTTATAAACAATTAATACTTCACCAAATTTTTTATCAAGTCCTTTAATAGTGTTAAAAACTTCATCTACTCAAAGAAATAATCTTAGAATATCTTCATCTTCTTTCCTCTTTAGACTTTCAAATTGCATTTTATGTGTTTGAAGTTTGACTCTCTTTACTTTCTCATCTCATTTATAGTTTCTCTGAAGCTTCTCATATCTCCTTGGAATATTTTCACTACACCAATTTAATGAACACAGATTCAACAAGACCACATAAAATTGCATATTGCTTTTGCATTTTTTTAAAGGCCCTTTCCCACCCGGATTTATTGGAGAAGTTGTTGTGAATTTGTATCCATCCAAAATAGACAACCAAATATCAACACCAAGAGACATTAAATAGGAAACCCATTCTTACTTTTTAGAAAGCATGTTTGGTCCCCTCAAAGAGTGGTGCTCTATTTGACAAGGATCCATAATGAATGGTCATTGGTCCCTTGATCTACCTTCCAATGATTAAAATGTCTCTAAAGGAACCATTATGATACCTATTGTTGTATTCACAATTAGAATGAGAAGAGGGGGGGGGGGGGGTGAATCAATATAATAAAATTTACCCAATTTAAATCATTCAAACACAATAAAGCATCACTCACATGAGAACATATAATTTAGGATATACATGGAAACCCATCCGAGAGAAAACCACAAAAATCCTTTTAATTAATTGTTCTTATGCAGACACCAACCTATTCAAATACAATCTTTGTAGGCACCCATCTATACGAGACACCAATCCCTTGGATTTTCAAGCACCAACTTGTATGAGACAACAATCCCCTTAGTTTTGCAAGCAACAACTTGTAGGAGACACCAATCCCCTCAAATTTTTGATTCAATATATTTTGCAATAGTTTTTAGATCCTTCTTTCCTTACCAGCATGCTTGTTTGCACATTAAAGTGTCTATATCTCCCTTTTCATTACATTTTGAAGCTATATGTTTACATTAACTATTGTTAATTATTCTTATTCAAACTCCAAGATCTTCGATATTCTTCTTTTATATTTTTCTTTAGTAGCTATATATTCATTCTTGATTAACTAGGAGACCTTTGGGAGATTGCATAGCACAAGTATTTTCTCTCTTTACATGCACATGATTCTCACACTACACACCCCCAGTTCATGCACACTTCACACACTCTTACACTTATTTAACAACACAATTAATATATATATATATATAAGGGCACCACCTTTAATTTTTCTTTGTCTCTCTACATTGTGCTTTTTCGTGCTGAGCACTTTAATTCACCTGTATAGTGCTCTTTTCATATTTAGCTCCCTTTCATCCAACCTATTTGAAACATATGCACTTGAACCCCTTACCTCTTCGCGACCATACTTTGTGACCATGTCCTCTATGTAGAACTATGATAGTTGGAACCTTTATCGTCCATATTGGATAAGGGAGATTCAAAATTCACCAATGTCAATCCATAGCCCTTAGTTCCAAGGAGATGAACCGGAAGAGAATATGAAAATGTGTCAAGACCATGGTCTTAACTTGCTCCATTGAATCTAGAGTTTGAGTCATTCATTGAATTCACCCTTTGAACACATCCGAATACAAAAATACCCATACTATTTTCCATGACCCTTTATCTCCAAATAAATTATTTAACACCCATGACCATGTGATGTGACTTTAGTCTTAACTCAATTCAATGAATTCATAGTCCAATTTGTTCACCAAAGTCACTCTTTGAGCACATCTAGATACAAAAATACTTGGATTACTTTCCATGAGCCCTTAGCCTCATGTGCTAAACTATTAAGCACCCATGATCGCGTGTTGTGGCCTCGATTTTAACTTTCTTTATGCAATCTAGAGTTCAATTTGTTCATTGAAGTCACCTTTTGAACACATCTAGATACAAATATACCGTATTTACTTTCCATGACCCTTTAGCTATAAGTACTAAACCTTTAAGCACCCATGGACACATTCCATGGCCTCTTTCTAACTGTTGAATGGTGTTGTCATTGATTCCAAATTCAATCTTTGAATGCTATGAATATTCATCTATAGATAGCATTGATTGGAATCTCAAATGGTCAAGAAGCCATGGAAGGATGAGAAGCTCCTGTAGTGTGGTCATGATGTCCTCTTTTGATGAAGAATTTGGATGGGAAGATCAGTGTATTTTCAAGTAATTCCATCATCATTTTATTGTCCATGCCATTCATTTCTAATGGTAGGTGGCACCCCACATAACTCATCACGGTTAAGGAGATATGCCTTGTCAAAGTTGAAGCCCCAAAAGTGTGGTCATGGTGCCTAAATTTGAATGATGAAAGAAAAATGCTTGATTGGTTATTTTTGGCATTTATATTCAAGGTATTTTTTATTAAATATGTGTGGACCTTGGTTGATGAATCGAACCTTTGAATAATAATTTTCTTATCCAAAATAGGATTCTAAAGAGGATCAAGTTGACCCTTTAAAAGGAAACTTTGTGTGTGAAAATTATCCCATATTAGAGATCAAATCAACCCATTAAAATTTGAATTTATCTTTTTAAATTTTCAAATTTTTAAGGTCGGATCCTTGCTTAATGAGTAAGTCAGCCCCCTTTTGGATCCCCCTCATACACTATATATTTGAGCTTGATTCTCCTCCATTTATCATCAAATTTTCAATGCAAATCTTATGCATAATTAGTCTGAGGCCAGGGCTGCACGATTAGTCAAAGGAGACCAAATATTCTAAAGTGGTTTTGTACTTAAATGTCTCATCCTTATTATGGAGTCTTTTGTGGATATTTGTACATATTTTTTGTTATTTTCTTGGTGCGTCTCGTTGGAAAAAACATATAGTTTTTGATGTGTTAAAGGCTAGTTGGATGTGCTAGAAGAGAGGCCAAGTTTGAGGCTCATTTGAAGTAATTTGGGCCCCTCTTTTGAGACTATTCATTTTCACTATTCTGATGCATTCTAAGGCAAAAAATTTCTTCTTCCCAAGGCCTATTTCAACGTTCTGAGGTAGGGTTCCTTAGGCCCATCTTAACCCTCCTGTGACAGGCTTCAGATGCTCTCAGACCTTAGTTGAAAACGAAGTGGAGTTGTTGTGTCATTCATTTGCTAATTAGAGATGAGGGTATATCCAAGGAACATGGAAATTGAAATTTGAAGATAAATGCTAATCCTTGAAGTCTTTTCTAGAGAAAATATGATTCGAATTTGTTGTATACAAAGGGTATTGTTTGGGCAAGAAGAGGATAGATTTAGGTCACATTACTATTCTACTGAGATCAATTCAAGGGAAATATCATATCACTCTTTGAAGGGCTAATACAATCAAGAAAGAAATTTTGTTCAAGGACCTTCTGAGCCACAATTTTGAGAAAAAATCATATATTTTGTGTATACGCCAACTTGGGAAAATATTTCCATAGAAAGCACATTCTTGACAACATCTGAGGTATGAGCTCATCAAACTATTTTTGATATGAGTAGGCATTCTTATAGTAGTATTCAAGCAAGTTTGTTGACCAGAACATCATGAGATATACTTTGTGATCTTGGCATATATCATAGACAAATGACGTATATTGAAAAATAATGTATGATCCTAAGTAGTATTCTTTTTAATTATTCAACCTATACTTGAAGCAGTTAGTGAAGTGTTGTGATAACAAACCTTTCAAGAAGAAAGCTTAAGTTTGTTCCAGTCCTCTTTCACAGACAAAATTGAGGCAAAGTTTTTGTGCAGATCAATGATTGAGACTGAAGTAAGTAGTTGAACTAGAAGGCTCAATCAATGAATATAAGGCTCTTCGTTTTATATGGAATTATCTCTTCAACAATATGAGCCTTGAAGATGTCATCATTGTAAGAAATGTTTAGTGTTGACTTGTCTTTGATGATTGATATGGTTAGAGCATAGATGTTAAGGTTTTCATCGATGTTGATGCCATTAGGGTTTTGTTATTAAAACATGTTAAATAAAATTCTTGGGAGGATAATTGCATTATAGAGCGATAGTTGGCTTGGAATTTTATGATTATATGTTTCCTAAAGTATAAGTTGAGGCAACTTGAGGTTGGGTAAAAGACACACTTTTGTCACATTGGATTGTGCATTCGAGCATGAGTTAGTAATGACAATGATGGAATTTATGCAACATTGTGGCATTGACATGACAAGAGAAAAGGTTGTACAACAATGTTATTAATAACGGTGGTTGAGAAACATATTTAGTGTAATCTATCTTATTATTTTATTTTCTATCTCCACATTGGAAGGGTGGTGCAAGACAAAGATTGAATTTTCCTTCAGGTTGGAGCTTGAGAAATCTTCAAGGTGGTAGGGTGATGCTAAGGAAAGTTGGATCTTGCAGGATGTTGGAGCATCATTTCAATTGGAGTTGATAAAAATAGGGGGTTGGAGTTTGTAAATCAGAGTGTTGGAGCATCCTTTAAGTTGGAAATGATAAAACTAGGGGGTTGGAGCATCATTCTAGTTGTTGCTAGAGAATCTTGTAAGTTGGAGCTTCATGTTGATGTAATATTTAAGAGTTATATTAAAATAATTTGATAATTTTTCTCCTAGAAGGGTTTCCACCTAAAAATATCTTGTGTATTGTCTTTGATGTTGTTAATTCTTGAATGGTGTTGTTAATTTTTTAATTTTTACATGATACAATAAATTTTTTAAAAAGTGATAAGTATTGATTCACACCCCCTCTTAGTATTGGTGAATATTCCAACGATTGGATCATATCAGGTTCCTTCAGTTACATCCTAACAGTAGGAAGAAAATCGCAAGAGATAAAATATGGGAAAGTCAAGGAAGCACACATACAAATGATCAAAGGAAGTCTTTGGTATTTCCCCATATTTAGGACCTATTACAACTGATGAATAGAAATAGGTTGGTACACTCCCTTAGTTCGATGAAACAAGCTATGATTTTTAGAAAGGTAGAATGGAAGACAATTTGGGAGGTCTTAGATATGATGTATGGTATTATGTTGTTTCTGAAAATACATCTACCAATGAATAAAGAAAGTATAATACAAAAGAAATGCATGTTATTTAAAGTGCTTTGCTAGATTCTATGAAATCTAATATAGGTCAATGCTCACCATACAAAAATATTTGGGAGAAGCATCAAAATATCTACCTAAATAAGCATGCAGGTCAAGATGAAGAAAATGATGATACTTAGAGAAAATAACCCAACGACGATGAAGAAGGAGAATCAAAAGTGGACATGGAGAGAGAATTGGCTAGTGCCTTATGTGATCTTAACAAGAAAATGAACTTAGGAAGCTGAGTTATTCAAAGGCTGAAGTTATTCAAAAGAAAAAGGAACTTGATGCAGATCTAGCAAAAAAAAAATGCTTAGAAAGGAAAATGAATGGAAAAAGGAACAGATGCAAGATTTTGATAAAGCAACAAATAAATTTGTCATCCTAAGACTTCAAGTTGAGGAAGCAGAAAAGAGAGACTAAATCTTAACAAGCCAATTGAAGGAACCTATTTTGAAATACAAGTAAAAATACGATAATCAAAGAAAAAATCCTAGTGATGAAGAAGAAGAAGAAGCGGAAGTGGACATGGAGAGAGAATTAAATAGTGCCTTAAGTGATCTTAACGAGACAAGGAAGAAAAATCAACTACTTGAAGCAAAATTTATTAAAAATTAAAAGGAACCTTATGCACCTCTAGTAGAAATAAATAGTCTCAGAGAGGAAAATGAATGGAAAAAGGAATAGATGCAAGATTTTTACAAAGAAACAAAATAAGTTTCCCTCTTAAGACTTCAAGTTAAGGAAGTAGAAAAGAGAGACAAAATCTTAACAAGCTAGTTGAAGGAAACTATTTTCAAGTACGAGGCTGAAGTTACTCAAATGAAACATGGGCTTATTTTGAAAATGTAGGATGTTGAAAAGAAGAAACATGTCATTAATGAAAATGATTAAGAATTTTCTTACTTAAAGATGAAGGAAAAAGAAGTAGGTTCCAAGCCCCTGCAAGGAAAGATTGAAGAGAAACCTGGAAGAAAAATATTTCAAAATTCAGGTGAAATACAAAAGCATATTTAAAATGTTTCTATAAGAAGTTATGTTGAAATTATCAAGGACAAGGAATAGTAAGGGACTGAGCCTCCTCCAATAAAGAATGTCTTCGGAAGATCGACGAAATAAAGGGAAGCCATTTCATATAGGTACCCTACTGTGTTTAATTGTTATTGTTCATGTTGTGCTGACTTTAGGCATAAGTCTAGGGATTGCAAAGCTTATGATAGGGATGATTATCAAGATCATTATAAAAATACTAGAATCAAGTTTGCAGAATCACGAGACATATATTCAAATGGATTCATCAACAGAAAGTATGCATCAGTTGCTCTATATTTGAGGGATAATATATAATGATTCAAATGCCATAACTATGGTCATATAGCTCATGAATGCATATACATGATGGAATCTTCCATGAAGGAGAAATCTAATATTAGTTTTAATACCCCGAGTTTAAAGTTGATGTAATCAAGTTAATAAAGGAAAAATAAGACCAAGGTCGTGTGACATGTATTCCAAGTTGAATGTTGGGGAAAACATCCTAGTGGGTGTCACTTTAGGTTTATTATGGCTAAGGAAATTTATAAAGGAAAATATGCATTAATTGACTTTTATTTATGTAAATAAAGGAAAATAGGAGAAAATGGAAATGAAAGGTCATAGGTTTGCATGAGAGGAAAATTGAAGGGAAAAAAGAGGAAATTTAAGAAAATAGAAGCCTCGATGATAAAAAGTCTTTTGAGGATAAATTCACAACTTTTATTGTTGGTAGGCCGAAATGCTTCATTTTTACCCCCTTCCTAATACAAAACCACAGTCATTAACCTCTGTTTCATCCTCATAAACCTCCTTATACCTACACTAGTCCAAGAATCCTGTCTATTCCTGCATAAGCTTTATATTTCATGTTTAAGGTTTACTAAGTGCTTAATTAATCACTTTAATAGATTTTGTGCCTTTAATATTTCTTTCAACTCATATGTACTTTCCTACAGTATTTGATAAGATAAAGTATTAATCATCGTATCAACTCGATCTAGTGCAGGTAGATTTCTCCACTGTTGACAACTATCCATACCGAGATCGACGCAACAACTCGGTCACTTAACATGAGCATCTTGGTCCATGTCGTCTAGTTTAGTTGCGGTTATCCAAACTTGAACTCAAGCAGAGGATAGTTAGGGATATGGTCGAAAATAAGGGTGTCAACCAATGATTAGTTTGCATCTTATTATAGCCGCTAGCTTATTTTTGTAATGTTTTTTGTTATTTCATTTCAGCCAAAAGGCTCGATTTGGAACAACTATGTAATTTTCGTTAGGGACATAGGTCGAAAGGGCTGTATAAAGTATAAATCTTAGATAGAACTAGGTTAGAAATATCAGTGCAATTGTAATTTTGGGTCAAATTGTAATCTCGTTGTCACCCTTGTTCTGGGCTAGGCTTGAACTCATGATGTATATTTGCTGACTGGAATTAATACAAGTGGTTGCACCATGTTATTCTCACTCTGTGTTTTAATCTTTCATTGATGCGTTATTAAGTGCTGAAGATTTACGTTTCCTAAAACGAGAAACGAGCTGGTTGGCTAGGGCCTAGCCAACCCAGCTCGTTTACCCTCTCGCTTTCGTTATCTTAAATGTGTGTGTGTTAATTTTGTTTATTTGCAAAAGTGCGGTTTAAATCTTAGTTTCGTTCTTGCATAAGAATTCTAATTTATTTCGTTAACAGTCAAAGTGTGAATGGATCCATTGTGTGAAATTTAATTGAGTTAATTTTCCTTCTGCAATTTCTTTCCCACTTGGTTTAGTTTTGCTTGGATCGTGCAGATAGATTGTTCCCGCACTAGTGCATGTAGGATTCTGCACTTTGGTTTGCTTGTTCATTTATAGCAATTTGTTGTATTCTTTTCCCTTTATACAAATTTAATATATTCCTGCAAAGTAAGTGTTTATCATCAGAGAGGATAATTTATAATATTAAAAGTTAAACTCCCAAATATTAAGGATGACTTCGCGAAATGGAAAACAACGTTGTTGCAATAATTTAATCTATGCCTGCACCTCACGATTTAAGGAAAAGGATTAAAAGTGATATGAAATATTACAATGAACCCTTTTGAGTTAGATCTGATCACATGCAAAAACATTTTGATTGAAGAAGGTTTGCTTTGGCTTTTGAAGATTATTTTTATCTTAAAAGGTTTATTTCCATTGTGAGATTCAGTTGGTTGAAGCATTCTTTTGTGTGTGCAAGTTATTTCAGAATTCTTCTAGCATTTTGAAATTCTTTTCATAGTTAACACGCCCTTTTATTTTTCCTGAAATTAAATGGACAACTTGGTGTAGGAAGCTACAAGAACCAGTGTCTTGCTCCAGGAAAAGAGCAATCCAAGCCTTGAGGCTTAGAGCCCCTACATGAAGACATAAGCCTCAAGAAGAAGTGTGAAATATACTTCTCACACATAAGTTATGTACCTGTAATAGTGCAAGAATATTGCAGGAGTACAGGAACGACCGCTTAGTGTGAGAAGGAAAATCATTTAGAAGGCAGATCTTTTCAAGGGCCCACTTGTTAAGCTGCTAGCACCTATACCGAGGATAAGCATAAAGTTTACTTCAGCAATTAAGATTGTTTACAACAGTGTGAAAGTTCCTTTATTTGGTTTCTTCGCAAATACATTCTTTTACATTCCAGCACTAGAATTACTTTGGTGTAAATGGACTATGTGACTTTTCTGTCTGATTTTGCAAGATTTCAATTAAGAAGTAGGAATAGAAACAAGAAAAGTTCATACCACTTCTGGAATTTCCTGTGCTTCGTCTCTAAGTTTACTAAACCCCCAAGTTGACAATTAAGTGTTGAAGGAGCTTGCTTAACTGGAGTTCCTACACCCAACGTTTCGGTGCTGTTGTCGGGGAGGTGATTTGAATTGGTTAGAATTTTCGGTTTTTTCTGCAATAGGGGTAAGTCTGCTATTATTTTTTCTATAGTGTGCTTATATTGTTTGAAGGAATTTATAGGTGTTTAATTATTTTTGAGTTTGCAACATTTTATTGAAATTTTGTGTTGTCATTTTTTTGAAATGAATGCCTAGAAGAGGTAGGGGCCTGAAGCCCACTAAGGGCCAAGGAAATATTGATAAATATGAAATCAAATCTCACATTGGGCCTTATTTTGCAGGTATAAAGTCCAAACAAACTTAGACTCATAACGCAGGAACTGTCCACTTGGATTCTGGAAACAATAGTCCAGGGGTGACACAACCCACGAAGGGGAAGAAGGAGAACTTGAACCCGTAGTCAGCCTTCTTAGCCCGTTGAGAGCAGTTCGATTGGAGGAACAAAAAGGCAGATCATGAGGACCATGCCGAGGGTACTGGTGAAAATTAGGTAAATTGAGGAACAATCCACTTTCGGATTTCCAATTGTGGATCCTGATGTAATTGTGCAAACGAAGAATATACCACCATCAAATCTTCCTCATTTCTATGGTAAGGTACATGAAGACCCATAATATTTTCTATTTGAGTTTGATATTTTGTGTAGGAGCTATGATTATTCATTCGATGCTTAGAAATTAAAGTTGTTTCCCACAACTCTCAAGGATGCAACATTGCGCTAGTTCATGGGACTAGGGGGAAACACTATAGCTTCTTGGGAATAGAAGAAGAGGGTGTTCTAGTCAAAATATCAGGAATATTGTAAAACTAGAGATATTCAAGATGAAATCTTTACTATTGTCAAAAATGATGATGAGACTTTAGAGGACTACTTAGAGAGATTCCTGTATATCATTCAAAGGTAAAATCACAAATTTGATTCGAGTACCATTAGGACCTTGTTCTTACGTGGACTTACTAATGATGCTAGGAATAATTTAAATCTATTAGGACAAGGAGATATTTCCCAGAAACATTTTGATCAAATCTGTGACTTGTGTAGGAAATTCTCAAGGAATCAATATAGATCCGGTAAAGGAATTCGAAACAAAAATAAGATAACTGAATCTATTGATGCTATGATCGTTGGATTGGAGAAAAAAATGGATAACATGAAAATTGAAATAATGAATATTGTAAGAAAAAAAATACACTCTTTGAAGTTTCAGTAAAAACTTGTAGACGAACAAGATTCATTATCTATTTTTTGTCTAAAATGTAGAAAAAAAAAATATATTTTAAGAGAATGTCCTCTTGACGTTAAAGGAACTAACAAATGTGCAATTTGTGTAGAGAACCATGTCGCAGTGAAATGTCTTTCCATGCATGGGCTGAAGTCTGTATTTGAAGGAGGAAAACCTAAAGCCGAATCATTGCATGTTATGGAGCACGAAGAAATTGGCCTCAGGTAAGTGCAGGTATGGCTCCTGAACTTCCACCACATTTTTTTGGTTATAATGCACATCCATATTCCTATCCTAACACTAGTCACTCTCAACATTGGCAGCATGGGAACCAATACCATTATGGAAAACCCTCCCAATCTTGGAAACAAGGGTGGAGAGGGTCGAACCATTCACAACATTCCTATCCTGCACCGATGCAATCATACCCTCTAACATATGCACCTTACGCAATGCCACAACCATCATTACCCCAGCTGAGTCAACCTATGCCACCATTACCTTTACCTCCACCATTGCGACCTCCTCAACTTCCTTCCCAACCTATACCAAACCCCAATAACAAAGAAATACAAATGATCCATTCTATGAACTCGCTTTTTCCATCCAGATATCAGTCCACACCAGTTGGAGTCAATGATATCCAATTGAGATCAGGGAAGATAGTAACCTCAGAAAAGTAGAAAAAACCTATGGTGATTATTGAAGAGAAGGGTGAGAAGGAAGCTCCTGACCGTTCTATGAGATATTTCACCATTAATCTCATCCCCGTACCTTAATAACCTTTTCCATCCTCTTCGAACCAGCCTCCCTATCTGGAGAGGCTATTTGTGGAGAGGAATGACCCCATTCCTGAGTCTAGCTTGGCTTCTGAGCTTAGGAATATTTTTATACAGGTACCTTTGTCCAGGCTATCAAAGAAATCCCCATCTATACGAAAATCATTAGGGAACTCTGTCTTAAGAAGCCAGGAAGGAGAAGATTGGAACCTTAAACTATTCAATTTGTTGGTAGAGCAACAGAGTTAATGATGGGGTGTATGCATATGGAAAAATATACTGACCCCAGAAACCCTGTTGTCTCTGTTCAGATAGGTGATGTCCTTGTCTCTAATGTACTTATAGAACTAGGGGCAGCCATTAATATTATGAGTAAGAAAACCATGGATCAACTTGGATTGGTCCATATTCGTCCTACTCCCACTGTGCTTGAATTCGCAGACAAATATAAAATCAAGCCAGAAGGAGTGTTGGATGATGTGATTGTTTCATTATATTCTTGGGAATATCCTACAGACTTAATTGTGCTTCAGCCAAAGAATCTTGTGGGAGGAAATCCATTGATCTTGGGATGACCATGGCATACTACTGCCGATGCTTAGATTTGATGTCGTTCTGGTGACATGTATATTTCCCATGGAGATTCTAGGAAGAAGTTCACCTTATATCCACCTGCTAGATCCATTCAGGAGCTCTAAGACACCTTGTGGCTAGATTATAGTAGTGATGAGGAGACTCATTTTATCTCCATGTTACATCATTGTGCTAAGTCTTCACACGAGAGTGATATACATGACTTCCTGAACAATCAAGACACCATGCCTAATTTTGAGTCGTTAAGCCAAAATTTTAGTCTGGAATTTAAGGAAAACCACAATCCTCAAACTCCCTCATCACCATTTCTAACAGTGCCAGTGAGTACTCTTCAGCCCGATACCACTGTTGTTGAGATTAGTCCAGGCAAATATTTTCACATCAGTTCAGACTTGGATTCATCCCAACAAGAGCAGAATGTGAATTTGTTGTGAAACCATCTTGATGCCTTTGCATGGGGTTATTAATATATGAAAGGAATCCCTCCTGAAACCTGTACTCATCATATTTATATTCAGGATGGAGTGCGACCTGTCTGACAGCCCCAAAGGTGCATGAACCTAGCTCTAAGAGATGTTGTAAAAGAAGAATTGCAAAAACTCTTGGATGCTGAATTTATCTATCCTTTTTCTGACAGCCAGTGGGTCTCCCCATTGGTGTTAGTCCTGAAAAAACATGGGAGATGGCGCATTTTAATTGATTATAGACAACTAAACAAACCCATTCTTAAGGATTAATTCCCCCTTCCTTTCATCGATCAGGTGTTTGATATCCTTGCTAGTAATAAGTACTTCTCTTTTCTAGATGGCTTTAGTGGTTATAACTAGATACAGATTGCACCCAAGGTGTTAGTATGAATCTTTCGTCGTAAAAGACCACTTTAGCTACGCATAAAAAATAGCCCTAACATCGGTTATGGCTGCCAAATATCTTTAAATCTGCAATTAGGTGATCCAAATAATGCTGCACAAATCCGGATCTAAGCATAAAAGACATGAAGCAGATAAAGTAAAATGTGGCTCCATGCATCCAATAGACAAGACAGGAACAATGTATTTGACAGAATTTTTATATTATATTAAAAAGGGGGCACCTGAGAGGAAAACAAGAAAGGTGTTTTCCAGTTCTCCTCAATGGGATGGGTTCTTGAAAGTCCTCAGCGTTTCAGATCTAAAATTCCTCTCTCTTTTTGTTGTAGAAAACCCAGACAAACATAGAACTCAATGGGAGCTCACAATGCAAAAATGGAGAATGTGACCTAGTATAGATCCAGAGTGATCTACTGCAATGGAGGTGACTAATGAATGGGGAAAACCCTTCTATTTATAACAAAATATTAGGGTGGTCTAGAACTCGGTGCATGAATAAAATATTATTAATCGAATTCTAGAACCACCCTTTAGGAATATTTTATTATATTTGTTGGAGGGAAAAGGATTTTTGACTTGGGTCAATTCCTTTATTTACAAATAATAAATAAATAAATGATTTATTTATTATTTTAAGGAAATGGTGGGAATATAATTAAATAAATAATGATTTATTTAATTATTTATAAATGATTTAGTCAAATTTAACTAGGAATATTATTTAAATAGGATTTAAATAACTTATTCCTAGGAAATAATCAAATAAATAAGGATTTATTTAATTGATTTCATTGTTTTGGGTTAAATATGACCAGGAAATATAAACAAATAGTTATTTTCACACAGGAAAGCCACCTAATACTTTTAGGTGAAATTTTATTCACATGGTATCATGGTTCATCTAATAATAATAGGTTAGATGACCAAAATGTGTAACACAAGGACTGAGTGATAAAACCAATTTCCCACATGTACATGGGTACATTTTCTTACCTAGGTTTCCTTTGCTGGTGTAATGTCTAACCACCTTTCACAAGGGCCCTGGATACATTTAATTCTCTCGTAGTGTGTGGAAATCTATATGGATGACTTCTTTGTGTTTGGTGATTCATTTTAGGATGGCCTTAAAAATCTAGAAAAGGTACCTCTTTGTTGCCAAGAAGCTCATAATGCTTTGAGTGATAAAAAGTGTAGGTTAATGTGCAAGGAAGGTGTAGATCTTGGTCATCTCATTTCTGACAAAGGTATCCAGGTTGACCCCGCAAAAATAAAAATAACTGTGAGCCTTCCTGCACCAAAAAATCAAATAGAAGTGAGAGGTTTTCTAGGAAATGCGGGCTACTATAGGAGATTCATTGAGAATTTGTCTAGGATAGCTACCCCCCTTTTCTGACTTCTGGCTAAGGATAGTGAGTTTTCTTGGTCCACAACTTGCCAATGTTCCTTTGAGACATTGAAGGAAAAACTGGTTTAGGCACCAGTTTTGAGGGGACCAAACTAGTCCCTGCCATTTCATATTTCCTCTGATGCCTCAGACACTGCCATTGGCACAACTGTAGGACATGAAGAAGACAAACAATCCTATGCTATTTAATTCATCAGCAAAAACTTGTCACCCGCCGAACCGAATTACACAGTTACCGAGAAAGAGTTTTTAGCTGTAATATTTTCCATTAATAAATTCAGACACTACATTACATGATATGAAGTCTTTGTGCATACTGATAATTCCACAATAAAATATTTGATGAATAAACCATGAAATAGCGGTAGAGTGACTAGGTGGTTACAATTGTTACAGGAATTTAACATTACTATTGTTGATAGACCAGGAAAATCTAATGTAGTAGTAGATTATGTTTCAAGATTAAATAATCTCGGTGAAGCAATTCCTGTTGGTGATGATTTTCCTTACGAACATCTTTTTGCTTTGTCGACAGAATCCCCATGGTTCACTGACATAGCTAACTATTTAGTCATTGGAAAAACACCACCTCACTTATCTGCTCATGAAAAGCAGAGTATTATACAGAAAAGTGATGCATATTCTTGGGTTCAAGGAGACCTCTCAGTACACTGGACCAAATCTTATTATCTGTAGATGTGTAAGAGAGGAAGAAGTGTTTGATATCTTAAAATCTGCTCATGACGAACCTTGCAGAGGTCACTTCGCTGATAAGCGGACTGCATACAAATTTTTACGAGCTGGTAATTTTTTGCCCTCCTTGTTTAAGGATGCAAAAAAAAATGTCAAGCGATGTGATAGTTGTCAGTGAGTGGGCCAACCTAATCAAACCAATGAAATGCCTTTATGTACTCAGGTTATGATTGAGCCTTTTAAAAATGGGCTATTGATTTTGTAGGACCGATAAATCCAACATCATTAAATAAAAAGCATATTTTGGTTTGTACAAATTTCGTTACAAAATGGGTAGAAGCTAAAGCTGTTTCTTTTGCTACTGAAAAAGTTGTTGTTGATTTTCTTTATACTGAAACCGTTACTAGATTTGGCATGCCTAGAGATTATTTTTCTGATAATGGTCCGCAATTTATTTATAATCTGGTACAAAGTGTGATGGAGTAGTACAAAACAGGAAATATACACCGTATCACCCGCAAGAAAATGGTCAGGTGGAGTCCAAAAAAAAGGTACTTAAGTCCATCCTCATGAAGACAATAAATATCCATAAAAAGGATTGGGCTAACAAATTAGCGGAAGCCTTGTGGGCATACCGAACCACTTGGAGGAATAACACAGGACACACACCATATGAGCTGGTGTAGGGGAAACAAGTCCTCTTTATGATAGATTTCCAGATCAATACTTTCAGGACTGTAGTCTAATTGGGGCTAGATCTCTCTAAAGCACGACAACAAAGTCTCCTACAACTGAATGAGTTAGATGAATTTCAAAGGGATGTTGTTCAAAAGAACATATTGGTTCAAGAGCAACACAAGAAGTGGCATGATAAGTCTATCCAGAAGAAGCAGTTCCAACTAGGTGATTGGGTACTCCTTTACGATTCTAAATGTAAATATTTTAAAGGTAAATTCCATACAGGCTAGATGGAGCCTCATGAGGTGGTCAAATTGTTTGAGAATGGAGCGGTAGAAATCAAAACTATTGATGGAAGAAATTCTATTTTCCTGGTAAATGGGTATAGATTGAAGGTTTATTTTCAGCCCCTTACTAAAGGAGATTTTATGCAGCAAGTCCAACAACAATTTGAGAAGGGGATAGTAGGTGGAAACACCAACCTATTGAAAATTTGATTCTTTCTTTTCCAAAAAAAAAAAAAAAATAATAAAAGGAAAAAAAATGACAAAAATAAAAATAAAATAAAAAAGAAAAAAAAGAATAATTTTTTTCCTGTAATTGTGAAAATCAGTTGATTGACACGATTACAGAAGGATCAACCTGAAAACCAGCATGCTGGCAGGTAGATCGAAATTTCAATAAAAAGGGAATGTTGCTTGATTTTTAGATATGTTGGTTTTCACCAAGAAGACGCATGTTCAAATGGTAACCAAGCCCTTACCCAAGTTTGGGATAGCTAGCATGGAAATTTTTATCCAAGTAACACTTAATTCCCGTTGCATTTACTTTTTCGGGCATCAATGCAGGCAAATTTTGAAGGTAAAATTCTGCCTTTCTTCTACTTCCCGTTTCGAAATTTCCTGTAATATTTTTTTTCTTCTAAATCCCATAATGAATTAACCTGCTTTTTCTTCTAAGAAAACTATACCTATCCGATTTAGTAAAATCCTTCTTTTCCCCTTAAATTTTTTCCCACATCCCATTTTTGTTTATCCCCCTTGGTGGTATTATTCTTGGAATATTTGTTACGATATTCCTTCCCATTCTGAAATCACCCCTTTCCCACTTATTTGTTCCCTCATGGATCGATTGCAGGATTTGATGCAGTGACGTCGAAAGGCATGTTCAACACCAAAGAATGGCGAATAAAATTTCTCTTATATATTCAAGGAAAGTTTTTAATCCAGCCAAAGAAATATGTTCTATTAGAATTTGTTTATCCCCTCTTTCTTCGATGCTACAAAAATATTTGGTGTAGGAATGTGCATGATTGGTGCAAGTAGGTTCAGTGCAAGCAGGATCGGTGCAAGCACGTTGCAGTGTAAGCAGATTTAGTGCAAGCACGCGCCGATTGTGAAAACACAGTGCAAAAATGTTTGACGCAGTGCAGGAGTGCCTGGTGTGAAAATGTGTATTGGGAAGTTTATTTTTATTTATGCAGATGGATGACTACCACAGTGATAGATCATAGCATTTCCTTATTTTAATTATGATTAAGAATTTTCTTTATCATTTACTAATTTATGGAGAAATCATTGAAGTGTAAGATATTTTAGGTCATGAATTCTAATTTTTTTACTGAGTACTAAAGTGTATCTTATGTGAATTATGAAGCAAACATGGGATAGTACAAATTTACCTGAAATCCCATACTTACCTCCTTTTCAAAAGATCTTTCATCACCTGTCCATGATAGCCTTGCCTCACAACCCGATCAAGCTTACCATTACACTGCTGCTGTAACAACCTCTACCTCCTCCAATCATCATTGCCTACCCGTACCAAATTGATACGTGTGTGAATCCATCCCGAAGGGATGATTTTCATGATTAAACATGATTGGACGGAAGGAGTCAATAACCCGGTGGACGAGCGGTTCTCCATCAAAAAGTTATCGACAACCCTTTGCACTCCTCAGTGTGAAATCTCCCTAAGGTTGTGACAGAGAATTGGGGTGGATTCAAACAGAGATGGTGCCTGTGAGAAATGAACCATCATGTGTGAAGGAGATAGAGCATACGGCTGAGTATCAAAATAGTCTTGCACTATTGCAAGAATCAAGATTTCTCCCATTTTTGCAGAAATTTGATGGGTTCGATATGGCCGTGGCACTGGAATTTGCAAAAACATTTGAGGGAGGCCGAGCCAAGGTAGGCTCACTGGAATTTGAGGTTACTAAAGAATATATAGCGCTAGTTACAGGCTTGTCAACCACAGGGGAACAATGGTTTAAGAAGGAGAGGATCGAAAATAAAAGATGGCGCTGATTTGTGGTTGGTCGGAAACTTAAAGTCGATTGGAAGAAAGGGCTTCCGCGCAGTGCCATGCTTGGGAAATGGTGAGACCTCCTGTACGTATTACATAAATTTCTTGCCTGTGAGGGACATTACTCATTAAAGTTCGTGTACCATATCCATTTGTTGTTACATTTTGAATCAGGGAAACACATTAATTTCCCTTATTACTTACTCTGGAGTTTAGAGAAAATGGCGAGAGGAGTTCAGAAAGGGGATGCGATCCAGGTTGCATACAAACTATACCATCATGGGCTCATTGAAAACTTGGTTAAGAAGGATCTAGAGGCCAAGAAAATAACCTAGGAAGCGTTCTTAAAAGAGTTCCGGGGAAGAAGTGCAGGGAAGTCGGCTGAGAAAAAGAGTGCAAGCAAGAAGAGAAAGGCAGGGACCCCACGCCTTGCCGAGACAAAAATCAAGAACAAACGGTTGCAAGCAGAGGAGAAATATATTGAAGAAACTTTGTCCTCAACAAAAGGAAAAGCGACTAGGAACTCTACTAAGAAAAGGACTGTCTGTTCGGGGACAAGTCGCGCTCAGCCGAGCTCCCCGATTTTGTTAGACGAGTCACCCTAGGCTTCACCTAGAGACCAAAACCTATCCATTCTCACGGATGCAGCAAACCATACTGTGGTTAATGAAAACAATGCAGAGAAGGAGGATGACATATCATTGTAGACCTTCCTTCATAAGTTAAAGATTAAAATAATGACACCGAGTGTAAGCAAAGACCCCATAGAGGGTCAGGAAGATGATGAGGTGAAACATATATAAACCCTCAATGATTTTTATTAGAAGGGTAATGAAGCCCTTGGCATGATGGAAATGGAGGATACTTTGAACCCTCGGTGACATGGAAGCTCCTGGCACAGAAAACCTCGGTGATATTATGATGTAGACGCTGGACGACCAAGATAATTTTGATCTTGGAAACGATGGTACATGTTTTGAATTAGTTGCAGAAAGAGTGCTTTCACCAGCCTCTATTTGAATAATCGGATAGTAGAGCTTTAACAAAAATTTCATTACCTGGAGGCATAAAACCAGGTCATGAATGATAAAAATTGGCAGAAGCAAGGCAAGATAGAGTTGGAAAAAGAGGTCAAAGAACAAAAACTTCAAGTAAAGGTATGGAAGTTTCTGGCTTCTAAATGATACAACCGTCTCAAGAAGGTGAGAAAACAACTTAAGAAAGCCCGAGGTAAGAAGACGAAGATAGTGAAAGCAAGGTTCAATATCCAAGTGCAGGATTGAAAGAAGGCTCCCTATTTCGAAGGTTTTTTTTGCAAGAGGTAAAGGTTGTGTGAGGACACACAACAAATTAGGGATGGGAGGATATTGGTAGGCTGAAATGATTCATTTTTACCCCCTTCCTAATACAAAACCACAATCATTAACATATGTTTCATCCTCATAAATCTCCTTATTCCCGCACTAGTCCAAGAATCCTGTCTATTCCTGCATAATATTTATATTTCATGTTTAAGGTTTACTAAGTGCTTAATTAATCATTTTAATAGATTTTGTGCCTTTAATATTTCTTTCAACTCATATGTAATTTCCTAAATTATTTGATAAGCTAAAGTATTAATCATCGTATCAGCTTGATCTAGTGTAGGTAGATCCTTGCACCGTTAAAACTATTCATTCCGAGATCTACGCAACAACTCGATCACTTAACACATGCATCTTGGTCCACGTCATCCAGTTCAGTTGTGGTCATTTGAAGTTGAACTCAAGTGGAGGATAGTCAGGGATATGTTCAAGGATAAGGTCACTAACCAACAATTAGTTTTCATCTTATTATAGCCGCTGGCTTATTTTTGTAATTTTGTTTGTTATTTCATTTCAGCCGAAAGGCTTGATTTGGAACGAATGCGTAATTTTCGTTAAGGCCATAGGCCGAAAGGGTTGTATAAAGTATAGCTCTTAGATAGAACTAGGTTAGTGATAATAGTGCAACTGTAATTTTGGGTCAAATTGTAATCTCATTCTCACCCTTGTTGTGAGATGGAGTTGAACTCATGATGTATATTTGCTGGCTAGAATTAATACAAGGGGCTGCGCCATGTTATTCTCGCTCTGTGTTTTAATATTTCATTGATGAAAGTGTTGAAGATTTACATTTTTTAAAATGGGAAACGAGCTGGTTGGCTAGGGCCTAGCCAACCCAACTTGTTTACCCTCTCTCTTTCGTTATCTTAAACGTGTGTGTGTTAATTTCGTTTATTTGCAAAAGCATGATTTAAATATTAGTTTCGTTCTTGCATAAGAATTATGATTTATTTCGTTAATTGTCAAAGTGTGAACGGATTCGTTGTGTGAAAATTAATTGTGTTAATTTTCCTTCTCTAATTTCTTTCCCACTTGGTTTACTTTCGCTTGGATCGTGCAAATAAATTTTTCCTCCACTAGTGCATGCATGATTCTGCACTTTGGTTTGCTGGATCATTTACAACAAATTGTTTTATTCTTTTTCCTTTATACGAATCTAATATATTCCCGCAAAGTAAGCATTTATCATCAGAGAGAAGAATTTCTAATATTAAAAATTAAACTACCAAAGATTAAGGATGACTTCATGAAATGGAAAAGAATACTGTTGCAATATATTTATCTATGCCTTCACCTCATGATTTAAGGAAAAGGATTAAAAGTGAACTGAAATATTACAGTGAACCCTTTTGAATTAGATTTGATTGCATGAAAAACCCTTTTGACTGAAGAAGGTATGCTTTGGCTTTTGAAGATTGTTTTTATCTTAAAAGGTTTATTTCCATTACGAGAATTAGTTGGTTGAAGCATTCTTTTGGGTGTGCAAGTTATTTCAGAATTCTGCTCGACGCCCTTTTATTTTTCCCGAAAGTAATTGGACAACTTAGTGTAGGAAGCTCTGTTCCGGTACAAGAACCAATGTATTGATCCAGAAACAAAGCACTCCAAGCCTTGAGGCTTAGAGCCCCTACATGAAGACATAATCCTCCAGTAGAAGTGTGAAATATACTTCTCACACATAAGTTCTGTACCTGTACTAGTGCAAGTAGATTGCAAGAGTACAAGAACGATCGCTTAGTGTGAGAAGGAAAATAATTTATAATGTAGATATTTTCAAGGGCCCACTTTTTAAACTCAAAGCACCTATACTGAGGATAAACATAGAGTTTTACTTCAACAATTAAGATTGTTTACAATAGTGTGAAAGTTCCTTTATTTGGTTTCTTCGCAAATAAATTCTTTTACATTTGAGCACTAGAATTACTTTGGTGTAAATTGCCTTTGTGACTTTTCTGTCTGATTCTGAAATATTTCAATTAAGAAGTAGGAATAGATATAGGAAAAGTTCATACCACTTCTGGCATTTCCTGTGCTTCGTCTCTAAGTTTACGAAGCCCCCGGGTTGACAATTAAGTGTTGAAGGAGCTTGCTTAAGTGCAATTCCTGCACCCAAAAGTTCATGTAATCAAGTTAATAAAGGGAAGATAAGAACAAGGTCATGGGACACGTATTCCAAGCTAAATGTTGGGGAAAACATTCGAGTGGGTGCCACTTTCAGTTTATTATGGCGACAAAAATTGATAAAGGAAAATAGGCATTAATTGACTTTTATTTATGAAAATAAAAGAAAATAGAAGAAAAGGGAAATGAAAGGTCATAGGTTTGCATGAGGGGAAAATTGAAGGAAAAAAAGAGGAAATTGAAGAAAATATAGGCCTCAATGATAAAAATTATTTTGAGGATCAATTCACAACTTTTTTTAGTTCAATTTTGGATCTCTCTCTATTCTCTCATACTATTTCACACTTAGAGCATTCTTGGAGCATTCTAGCCATGGAGGAAGGAAGGAAAGTAAATTAAAGGGAACTAAAATGAAATCAAAGGACAAGAAAGGAAGGTTGGATCAAGTGGATTCAACATGAATACTTGCATGTGTGATTTCCTAGCTATATTTTTGAATGCATGGTACATGCATTTGTATATTTGGTTCTTTTGTTGTCATTCACATGGTTTTTGTCGAGTGTGACAATGGTTTCAGTATTTCCTCTCCATTTCCAGATAGCCATGGTGTGATGGGGTTCTTTTGTTTAGTTGATATTTGGATTTCCAGAAGGTTTTGGAACTGGGTGAGGTGGTCTAAGGAAAATTCCCAAGGGTTGGGGGTGGAGGTGGTTTAATCTCCGGGATTCCATCGATAGGTGGGTAGAGATAGGAAAATTCCTCAAGGTATTGGTGAAGAAACTCTGAGGCATCCAATGTTGTTTTTGGCATTGTGATTTATTGACTGGTTTTGGCGGGATCACGGTAGCCCAAGGGTGGAGGTGGTTTAATATCTGGGAAGCCTTGATTGTTTATGTTCTTATTTTTGCTTTGTGATCTATTGAATGGTTTTGGTGAGATCACGATAGCATAAGGGTGGAGGTGGTTTAATCTTATGGAAGCCTTGGTTTATGTATTGAGTTCCCATATTCATGCTTGGAATATAGTACAGGGGTGATTGGATGAAATAAATATTTGGTTCAGCTCAATCTATGGTCGGGTGGTCCATGAAAGTATTTGATTTGGTTGGATTTTACATCAATTAATAAGAGCTATTTGACTGTTGTATTCTATGAGAATTTTTACATGTTATTATGGTGATTTGTTGGCTGGTATGTCATGGTTAATAATTTGGTTATATGCTAGCTATAAGCATGGATTTGTAATGAAATTTAGCTATGTCTTATCCAGGATTTGATAAGCATTTGATGGTTAATGAATGCGTAGGATAAAGAGTGTTATCGCAGCTATTATGAGAGGCATTAGACCTTCTTGGTGATTCTTAGATAAGTTTTAGAATCCTATGTTCAAAATTTCATTCATGACCTATAAATTACATGTTCATCATATGTTTGATGAAATGACTGTCATGGTTAGGCTTGGTTAGGTTAAGTCTTTGATCAAGTTTTGCATGATTGGCATTGTCTTCAAGTCTTTATCATTCTGGAAAGTTTTAGGAAGTTCTAGGCAGTGGTATGGAGGCTGGCCTGTAATTGTGGCTCAAATCTCACGATTACATGCAATAAATTGAGCAGTTTAGGTCACAACCTCACTCAAGTAGGCTTGTTCAAGCGGTTGGTGGGTCAAAAACACACTCTTGCAGGCTTGTGCATGTGGTTGGGGTGTCAAGTCAGTGAAAAAGCAGTTTAGATCAAGGTTTTGTCACCTGGGGCAGTCCTTTGGCCCTTAAGTGTCCTATAAGCCCTGTAGGATGTCATGTTGTGTTTAGTAAGTTTCAATTGTAGGCCCCACTTCCATAATTGAAGCTTGTACGTCAGTTCATGTTATAGTAACTCTTTGTCTCATGTTTACCTTGATAGACTGATGAAATTGGATAAATGTGGGATGGGTTCTTACAAGGTAGTAATAGAGGTCCCAGGTTCAACACTTGAATTGGATGGACAAAATGTGTTTGCCATGCATGCATGTTAATGTCTATGTGGTTTTTATGCATTCATTTTCATGGTTATGTTTGTCGTGCATGAGGTAATAGTATGCAGTTCGTGTTATCATTCATGATGTTGATATATTGATATGATTACATATATACTTATATTGTGATAATCTAGATTGATTTTGTAGATAAGATAACCTCCCCTGAACTTCACTGAGGTATGTTGATTATATTTATATTTGGTTATATGACATGTATGTTTTCAGGAAGAAGAGGATCGAATATCACTAGAAAAATGGTGGATTACCATTCAAGAGAATCTCTTTATAAATCAGATGAGTAGCACATAGATGAGTACTCTCCTGACATAACAGATACCTTGAGAACCCTAAAGACATAAATCATAAGTTGCAAGTAAGATAATGAAAAAATCATTCAGTCACAAGAAATGCTTACCAGGGAATAGCGAAACAAGAAAAGGCCAATGCAACTATCCTTCAAGTTTTGTTAGACTTTCAGAGACAGGGATATCCATAGATCAATTATGGATCAAAATACAAGACTAATGGGGAAAATGTTAGCAAGTATCATGGTGGGCATAAGTCAGACATGGATGTCACAATTAGAGATGGTAGGTTCTTGGATACACCCGATAGGAGAGGCGGTGGTTATGGGTTCTACTCTAGTTTTGGTTTTGATATGTATCATGGTCATCATCGCTATCATCCTTACAAGAGAAGTGAGAGGTGATATTTTCCATATGAGTTCAATAAAGCCAAGCCACCTACATTTGATTGATATTTAAAGAAGCCGGAAGATGTAGAAGTATGGATGCTTGGGATGAAGAAATTATTTGAGCTACATGAATATACACAGAAAATGAAGGCCATGATAGCTATTTTTAGTCTCAAAGGGAAAGCAAACATTTGGTGGGAAGATGTGAAGCATGTTAGAGACATCAGAACAAAGGAATTGAGTTGGCATGAATTCAAGAGATTCTTCCAAAAGAAGTACTTGTATGAGAGATATGAAGAAAAGGCAAAGGAGTTCTATGAGATGAATATGGGATCTATGAAATATGAGGAGTACAATACTAAGTTCCTAGAGTTGTTGAAGTATGTACTGTATCTTAAGGATGAGAAGAATTTTTTTTAAAGATTTATCAGTGGATTTCCACTAGCATTTAAGGATCAGATTGAGTATTATGAGCCTTGGTTGCTGGAGGAAGTCATTGGAAAGTTGAAGCAATATTATGAGAAATCGAAGCGGAAAGGGAATATAAATACTAAAGGAAAGTGGCCACCGAAACAGGGAAGACATCAGGATCCATGTGAGAAGGAAAATGTTGCTCCTTATAAGAAGTTTAATGTAGTTGAGAAGGCACATGGACCTTAGCCTAGAGAGTAGCAGAACAAAGGTAGTGGGCCTTTGCAATGTTGGATATGTGGCAAGGATCATCACAAGAATGATTTTATGTTGTATCACATGGTATGCCTTAGATATACAGAGCTCAGGAGGCGTAGACAATTGGGGATGTTGGAGAAAGAATTCCTCATATCTATTCAGCATTTGATAACAAGCAAGCAGATCACCGGAAAAACATTATTGAGATGGAAGGTAAGCTCTATGATCAAGTTGTTTCTATTTTGATTGATCATGGATCTAATTATAGTTATGTTAATCCTGACTCAGTGGATAAGAGTGGTTTGAGAAAAAAAGTGCATGCAGAGTCTTGGTTGGTGCATTTGGCTATAGGTACTAAGAAAATATTTCATCATTGGGCAAGATCTTGTGCATTTGAGCTGAATGGTAGCCTACATCAATACATCTAAATGTGATTCCAATGGGGTCATACAATATAATTTTGGGTATGGCTTGGTTTTACCTTCATAGGAATAAGGTGGATTGTTACAAAAATGCTATTGAATGCTTGGATGATGATGGAAAGAAGAGAATATTTCAGGGTAAGAAGAAGGCTACATTGGTGAGAATGGTTACAACTATGTAGTTAAAGTGTAGTTGCAAGAAAGGTGTGTATTGTTTGCAAGGCATGTTTCCAGTGATAAAGGTAAGGATGTTGAGGATGCACAAGTCTTGAAGAGGTACCCGATTTTGCATTAGTTTTAGGATGTATTTCTAGCAGATATTTCAAATTTACCTCTTCACAAGGAAGTGGAATTTTCTATTGAATTGGTACCAGGAGAAGCACCAATATCAAAGGCACTTTACAGCATGAGAAATCCAGAATTAGTGGAACTGAAGTTGTAGTTGAAGGAAAATATTAACAAGGGATACATTAGGCCAAGTGTCTTGCCTTCGGGTGCACTAGTGTTTTTTTATGAAGAAGAAGGATGGTATTCTTAGGTTGTGCATTGATTATAGGTAGCTGAACAAAGTGACAATCAAGAGTACATATATGTTGTTGAGGATCAATGACTTGTTTGATCAGTTGAAGGGAGCAACAATGTTCTTGAAGATCAACTTGAGATTAGGGTATCATCAAGTACACATAAAATAAGAGGACATCTACAAGACTTATTTCTGGACCATTTATGGGAATTATGAGTTTGTTGTGGTTCCTTTTGGTTTGAATAATGCTCCAACTACTTTCATTTGTTTGATGAATAGTGTGTTGTGCCCTTACTTGGACAAGTTTGTGATAGTATTCATTGATGATATAGTGATATATTCTAAGATTGAGGAAGAGCATGTCAAACACTTAGAAATAATATTGAGATTTCTGAGAGAGCATCAGTTGTATGCCAATATTAGTAAGTGTAGTTTCTTTAAAACATAGGTACATTACTTCGGACATGTTGTCTCACGGAAGGCATAACAACGGATCCATAAACTATTATAGCTATCATGGAGTGGGAAAATCATATGAATGTTGATGAGGTCAAATCATTCATGAGGTTAGAGAGTTATTATAGGAGGTTCATCAATAAATTCTCATGGATTTCCTATCCTATTACATATTTACGAAGGAAAGGAAATAATTTTGAATGGACATAGGAATGTTTAACCAGTTTTGAGCAGTTGAAGTAGTTGATTACAAACACTTCAGTTATGAAGATTGAAAATCTAGATAAAGAGTTCATGGTGGGTATAGATGCTTACAAGAGAGGACTTAGTGGAGTCCTTATGCAGCAGGGGCAGGTGGTATGCTACGAGTCAAGGAAACATAATGAGCACAAGCAGAATTATGTGAAACATGATCTTGAGTTGGTAGTGATAATTCATGCATTGAAGATGTGGAGGCACTATATTCTTGGCAGTAAGTTTGTGTTGATGAGTGATCACAGTGGGATGAGATACTTTTTTGACCAACCTAATCAGAATTCCATAAAAGATATATGGTTGGATACATTTAGTGAGTTTGACTTGGAGATCAGGTACATTAAGGGTAGGGAGAAAAAGGTTGTAGACTCTATTAGCAGGAGAGTGCATGTAAATCATATAAAAAATATGAGTTAATATGGGAAAAAATTACAGGAGTGGATCTTACAAGAAGGACAAAAGGCTGAAAGGTACCAACAACTTAAGCACATGTTACAACAAGAGAGCACAGGTGATCAGGATATGGATTTTAATGTCACAACAAATGATTTGATGAGATTTAGGGACAAGATATATGTGCCAGAAAATAGTGAATTAAAGAAGCTTATCTTGAGATAATTTCATGCTAAGGTGCATTCAGGTCACTTGAGATATAAAAATACTTTGAAAACTATGAAGAATTTCTACTATTTCCTGAATCTAAAGAAAGAGGTATTTGATTTCATCGCAAGGTGTTTGGATTTTCAACAAGTTAAAGAATAGTGCAAGCAATTAGGTGGTTTATTTCCGCTGATTCTGATTCCAGAATGGAAACGGGTGGTCATTTCCATGGATTTCATCATAGGTTTTCTGAGGACATCTAGTCAAAATGATTCCATCATGGGTGTGGTTGACAGGTTGACCAAGGTAACCCACTTCATTCTAGTGAAGTCTACTAATTTAGCTAGTGAGGTAGCTAAGGCCTTCGTCACGGAGAGTGAGATTGCATGGTGTTCCCAAGAAAATAATATTAGATAGAGATGCTAAGTTCACTTCCAAGTTTTGGAAGGATTTATTTCCAAGTTTTGGGATAGAGTTTTCTTTCAAGACAACTTATAACCTGCATACAAATGAAAAAACATAATGGGTCAACAAGATTCTTGAGGACATGAGGATGTATGTCATGCATCAACAAAAAAAGTGGGAGGAGTATCTTCCACTGGTCACGTTTGCATACAATAATGAGTATCAAGGGTCACTGAGGATGAGTTCATTTGAGGCACTTTATGGGCTGAGTTGTAATACTCCCATCAGCTGGAGTGATCCAGTGAATTGGGTACTGATTTTACCGGACATGTTGTCAAATATGGAACAACAAATGTAGGTTATTAAGAAGAATCTAAAGGCAACACATGATAGACAGAAGAGTTATGCAGACCAACATAGATTATTTAAGGAGTTTCAGGTTGGGGAGCATGTGTCTTTGTGCATCAAGCCCAAGAGGTGCTCCTTGAGGATTGGATCATGTGCCAAGTTGGAACCTTGGTATTGCAGAACTTTTGAGATCCTTAAGAGGATTGGACCAGTGGCCTACAGACGAGCACTGCTTTCGATAGTGAAATTCCATGATGTTTTCCACGTTTCATTATTTAAAAGATATGTTAAGGATGTTAATAATGTGATTTATTGGTATGTATTATAGGTGGAGCTAGAAGGCGAATTCTAGCAGGAACCTCAGTGCTTATTGCAGCAGAAATAACTCATGCTTTGGAACCGAGCAAGTTAAAGTGCAATGGAAGCACTTTGGGCTCAATGAATCTACATGGGAGATGGTTGATCAGATGCAGGCTATGTATCCTTCATTGTTTTTTAGTTGAAGCAAAGGATTTTTGGTATATTTACATATCTATGTATGGTTTTTATTGTAAATACCACAAAAAGTTGTGTTACAAAGCTCCAATAAGCGGTATGGTTGACATGTTGTCATGTTTGTCATTGTTTTTTTTTCCCATAGATTTTCATTGTAAATACTCCATCAAGCTAAGTTATAAAGCTTCATGGGTAGCATGTTTTTGTTTTCAACGATCTTGCTGGTCATAGGTGTCAAAGAGCACCGAGGATGGTGTTCCCATTATGGGGAGGGGTTTGTAACAAACTCAGATTAAAATTTCATGTAATAAAGTTAATGAAGGAAAAATGAGACCAAGGTCATGGGACACGTATTCCAATATGAATGTTGGGGAAAACATCCTAGTGGGTGTCACTTTCAGTTTATTATGGCTAAGGAAATCGGAAAAGGTAAAGAGGAATTAATTGAATTTTATTTATGAAAATAAAGGAAAATAGGAGAAAAGGGAGATGAAAGGTCACATGTTTGAATGATAGGAAAATTGAAGGAAAAATAGAGGAAATTGAAGAAAATAGAGGCCTCAATGATAAAAAGGCTTCTAAGGAGCAATTCACATATTTTTTCAGTTCAATTTTGGATCTCTCTCTTTTTTTTCATACTATTGCACACTTAGATTATTCTTGGAGAATTCTAGGATTGGAGTAAGGAAGGCAATAAATTCAAGGGAAGAACAATGAAAGCAAAGGACAAGCAAGGAATGTTGGATCAAGCAGATTCAACAAGAAGACTTGCATGTAACAGGTTGCATGTGTGATTTCCTAGCTAGTTTGTGAATGCATGGTACATGCATTTGTGTATTTTGTTCTTTTGTTGTCATTGGCACAAGTTTTCTCGGGTGTGACAATGGTTTTTGTCTTTCCTTTCCATTTTTGGATAGCCATGGTGTGAAGGGTTTCATTTGTTTGGTTGAGCTTTGGATTGCTGGAAGGTTTTGGAATTGGGTAAGGTGGTCTCAGGAAAATTCCCAAGGTTTGGGTGTGGAGGTGGTTTAATCTCCATGAATCTATCTACAGATGGGTGGAGAGAGAAAAATTCCTCAAGGTATTGGTGAAGAAACTCTAAGGCATCTAAGCTTGTTTTGGGCATTGTGATATCTTTCCCAGTTTTGGCGGGATCACAGTAGCTTGAGGGTGGAGGTGGTTTAATCTTCGAGAAGCCCAGATTGTTTATGTACTTATTTTTTCTTTGTGATATCTTGAATGGTTTTGGCGGGATCACGACAGCCTGAGGGTGGAGGTGGTTCAATCTCTGAGAAGACCTGGTTGATTATGCCTTAGGTTCCCACATTCATTCTTGGAATATGGCATGAGGGTGATTGGCTAAAAGAAATATTTGGCTCAACTCAATCTATGGTTAGGTGGTATGTGGAACTTTTTGACTTGGTTGGATTTTGCATCAATTAATAAGCGTTATTTTCCTATTGTATTCTATGAGCATTTGTACATGTTATTATGGTGATTTGATGGTTGTTATGTCATGGTTAATAATATGGTTATGTGTTGGTTATAAGCATGGAAGTGCAATGTACTCTAGCTATGTCTTATCTAGGATTTGATAAATATTTGATGGTTCATGAATGCATGGGCTAACAAGTGTTATTCCAGCTATTATGAGAGGCATTATACCTTCTTGGTGATTCGTAGATAAGTTTTAGACTCCTATGTTCAGATATGCATTCATGATCAACATATTACATGTTTATCATATGTTTGAGGAAATGACTATCATGGTTAGTGCTAGTTAGGTCAAGTATTTGATCAAGTTTTGCATGATTGGCATTTTCTTCAAGTATTTTATCATTCTAGAAAGTTTCAGGAAGTTTTGGGCAATGGAGATTGGCCTGGAATTGTGGCTCAGATCTTTGGACCGAAGGAATTGAATTGAGTAGTTTAGGTCACAACAACACCCAGGAAGGCTTGTGCATGTAGTTGGAGGGTAAAAATGATCCAGGTGGATATCAGTGGCCACCCACCTATTCTATTTGGACACACACCATCAATTCTTGCAACTTTTCACTTTCAGCACAACTTACTATTTTTAGCAGGTTTTCAGGTCCTACACTCCCAGAGCTGTTTTCGGGCTCTAATGATCCAGGTGGATATTGGTGGCTGCCCACCTATTCCATTTGAAACTCCACCATCAGTTCTTTCACTTTTTCAGTTTCAACAAAACTTACTATTTTTAGCAGTTTTTCGGGTCCTGAACTTTTAGAGTCGTTTTGAGGCCCTAAACAACATTTTTTGGGAAAACTAGGAGTAACATGGGTCCATGGATCGATGTTTCTCACCAAAAGTTGTAATCCTCATATATATATTTCTAACGAGGTATGATTCGTGTCAAACAGAGATCGTATGCCAACGTTACGTCCCAAGGAAGTTGAAACACCAATTTACCTAAATGGGGCCCATAGTTGTGACGCTTCATCTCCTAGGGTTAAGTTTTTGGACGTTTAGAGTTTTCCATTATTTCTAAATAAAAAATAGGCCCTCGAGTCTCATTGTAACACATTTCAGAGGCATGTAGCTGCCACATCTCTTCTAAGAGATAAGCTACCATCGCCCTAGCTAGTATATTTCCATTCCACTTGTAAACATATTTAAGTTATTTGATATTAATGAAATGATGTGTTATTTCCATTGCATCTCTATGTTTATGTCTATTTCTATATTTTATTGCGTTCCTGCATAAATCGGAATTAGTGGTATCAGAGCGGTCTTCTCTTTCTTTGTTTTTCTTTGCATGTTCCCAACGTGGTTAGGGTGTAAGGAGTTAGGGCTCGATTTGGTTGAACCATTGCAAGATCAACCTCGGAAACCCTGAAGAAATCCTATGGTAGAAGTAAATAAATACGAGGGAGAAGGATATCCTATCAAAATATTGCTTGAGGAGGCCTTCGAGAAACAAAGAAATGTGATGATGGATAACTTTGCTCAGATCCTTCAACAACTGCCCACCTATGATGCATCTGCATCCAACAACCACTCTGGAGGCGCCACTACCTTCAAGGTACATGTAAAATTTTACATTCCTGTATTTGAAGGACAAATAGATGCAGACACCATAGATAGATGGTTTTGAATTAGTTGCACATCAATTAAACAAGCAAATTCACAAGATCTTGGTCTATATTATGGGTGATGTTTTCCTCACTGTAATTGTCTTCTTTCATGTTTTTTCATACTGTCCATTATTCTCTGATAAGGAACATCAAGCATAGATTAGGACATACTGCTAAAGTACCCTAAATCTCACTGTTAATCTTTATCTCTATGTTTTCCTCTGATATGATTATCTAAGAACAGTTTCAACATAATTTAACCAGTATAGAAGTTGGTTTGTCCATGCTTACTGATGTATGAATTTAGAGCTTGTTTCTTAGATGTTCTTGTCTGGTTTCAGCTGAAAGAATTAGGAAACTGGGGGATTAGAGTTAGCCCTGTCCCACTAGGTTCCTTTTCCAACAATTAGCATTTCTAAGATCTCTTTGAGTTAGTGTCAAAAGTAGTGAAGGTTAAAAGTCTTTCTCTGATCTTAGGCCTTGCTCTGTGTTAATATTAAATGTTTTATACCTTATAAAAGTGGTTATGAGGACTGCTAGATTGTCTCCCTTAAGTGTATGCTGAAAACTATGAAGAAGTTCTAGTATTTCCCGAATCTAAAGAAAGAGGTAGTTGATTTCATCGCAAAGTGTTTGGATTTTCAACAAGTTAAAGAATAGTGCAAGAAACTAGGTGGTTTATTGCAACTGATTTTGATTCCGGAATGGAAATGGGTGGTCATTTCCATGGATTTAATCATAGGTTTTCTGAGGACATCTAGTCAAAATGATTCCATCATGGGTGTGGTTGACAGGTTTACCAAGGTAGCCCACTTCATTCCAGTGAAGTCTACTAATTTACCTAGTGAGGTAGCTAAGGTCTTCATCACGGAGAGTGAGATTGCATGGTATTCCCAAGAAAATAATATCAGATAGAGATGCCAAGTTCACTTCCAAGTTTTGGAAGGATTTATTTCCAAGCTTTGGGATAGAGTTTTCTTTAAAGACAACTTATCACCCGCATACAAATGAAAAAACATAATGGGTCAACAAGATTCTTGAGGACATGAGGATGTATGTCATGCATCAACAAAAAAATGTGGGAGGAGTATCTTCCACTGGTTGCGTTTGCATACAATAATGAGTATCAAGGGTCAGCGAGGATGAGTTCATTTGAGGCACTTTATGTGTTGATTTGTAATACTCCCATCAGCTGGAGTGATCCAGTGAATTGGGTACTGATTTTACCGGACATGTTGTCAAATATGGAACAATAAATGTAGGTTATTAAGAAGAATCTAAAGGCAACACATGATAGACAGAAGAGTTATGCAAATCAACATAGAGTATTTAAGGAGTTTCAGGTTGGGGATCATGTGTCTTTGTGCATCAAGCCCAAGAGGTGCTCCTTGAGGATTGGATCATGTGCCAAGTTGGAACCTTGGTATTGTAGACCTTTTGAGATCCTTAAGAGGATTGGACCAATGGCCTACAGACGAGCACTACTAACCTCAACTTACGCACACAATGAAATTTTAAAGCTTATAATGTAGCTTGATTAATCACTAACTATGATGCCCAATATAAAATTGTAGTCTTGGAGATTATTTAATGTGACCAACTCAAATTCCAAAATTAAAATGATTTCATAAGATGCAAGGAGCAAAACTTCAATGACACACACCATTAGAAACTCCATCATATTTTTTTGAGCTTCTTCTAAACTTGTTAGAAAATAGAGTAATTAATGTGATTTATTGGTATGTATTATAGGTGGAGCCAAAAGGCGAATTCCATTAGGAACCTCAGTGCTTATTGCAGCGGAAATAACTCATGCTTTGGAACCGAGCAAGTTAAAGTGAAATGGAAGCACTTTGGGCTCAATGAAGCTACATGGGAGATGGTTGATCAGATGCAGGCTATGTATCCTTCATTGTTTTTTAGTTGAAGCAAAGGAGTTTTGGTATATTTACATATATATGTATGGTTTTTAATGTAAATACCACAACAAGTTGCGTTACAAAGCTCCAATAAGCGGTATGGTTGACATGTTGTCATGTTTTTTTTTTCCATAGATTTTCATTGTAAATACTGCATCAAGCTAAGTTATAAAGCTTCATGGGTAGCATGTTTTGGTTTTCAACGATCTTGCTGGTCATAGGTGTCAAAGAGCACCGAGGATGGTGTTCCCCTTATGGGGAGGGGTTTGTAACAAACTCAGATTAAAAGTTCACGTAATAAAGTTAATGAAGGAAAAATAAGACCAAGGTCATGGGACACGTATTCCAATATGAATGTTGGGGAAAACATCCTAGTGGGTGTCACTTTCAGTTTATTATGGATAAGGAAATTGGAAAAGGTAAAGAGGAATTAATTGAATTTTATTTATGAAAATAAAGGAAAATAGGAGAAAAGGGAGATAAAAGGTCACATGTTTGAATGATAGGAAAATTGAAGGAAAAATAGAGGAAATTGAAGAAAATAGAGGCCTCAATGATAAAAATGCTTCTAAGGAGCAATTCACATATTTTTTTCAGTTCAATTTTGGATCTCTCTCTTTTTTTTTCATACTATTACACACTTAGAGTATTCTTGGAGAATTCTATGATTGGAGTAAGGAAGGCAAGAAATTCAAGGGAAGAATAATGAAAGCAAAGGACAAGCAAGGAAGGTTGGATCAAGCAGATTCAACAAGAAGACTTGCATGTAACAGGTTGCATGTGTGATTTCCTAGCTAGTTTGTGAATGCATGGTACATGCATTTGTGTATTTTGTTCTTTTGTTGTCATTGGCATGGGTTTTCTCGGGTGTGACAATGGTTTTTGTCTTGCCTTTCCATTTTCGGATAGCCATGGTGTGATGGGTTTCATTTGTTTGGTTGAGCTTTGGATTGCCGGAAGGTTTTGGATTTGGGTAAGGTGGTCTCAGGAAAATTCCCAAGGTTTGGGTGATGAGGTGGTTTAATCTCCATGAATCTATCTACAGATGGGTGGAGAGAGACAAATTCCTCAAGGTATTGGTGAAGAAACTCTAAGGCATCTAAGCTTATTTTGGGCATTGTGATATCTTTCCCAGTTTTGGCGGGATCACAGTAGCCTGAGGGTGGAGGTGATTTAATCTTCGAGAAGCCCAGATTGTTTATGTACTTATTTTTTCTTTGTGATATCTTGAATGGTTTTGGCGGGATCAGGACAGCCTGAGGGTGGAGGTGGTTCAATATCTGAGAAGCCCTGGTTTTTTATGCCTTGGGTTCCCACATTCATTCTTGGAATATGGCATGAGGGTGATTGGCTAAAATAAATATTTGGCTAAACTCAATCTATGGTCAGGTGGTATGTGGAACTTTCTGAATTGGTTGGATTTTGCATCAATTAATAAGTGTTATTTTCCTATTGTATTCTATGAGCATTTGTACATGTTATTATGGTGATTTGATGGTTGTTATGTCATGGTTAATAATATGGTTATGTGTTGGTGATAAGCATGGAACTGCAATGTACTCTAGCTATGTCTTATCCAGGATTTGATAAATATTTGATGGTTCATGAATGCATGGGCTAACAAGTGTTATTCCAGCTATTATGAGAGGCATTATACCTTCTTGGTGATTCGTAGATAATTTTTAGACTCCTATGTTCAGATATGCATTCATGATCAACAGATTACATGTTTATCATATGTTTGAGGAAATGACTATCATGGTTAGTCCTAGTTGGATCAAGTATTTGACCAAGTTTTGCATGATTGGCATTTTCTTCAAGTCTTTTATCATTCTAGAAAGTTTCAAGAAGTTTTGGGCAATGGAGATTGGCCTGGAATTGTGGCTCAGATCTTCGGACCGAAGGAATTGAATTGAGAAGTTTAGGTCACAACAACACCAAGGCAGGCTTGTGCATGTAGTTGAAGGGTCACAATGATCTAGGTGGATATCAGTGGCCACCCACATATTCTATTTGGACACGCACCATCAATTCTTGTAGCTTTTCACTTTCAGCACAACTTACTATTTTTAGCAGGTTTTTAGGTCCTGCACTCCCAGAGCTGTTTTCGGGCCCTAATGATCCAGGTGGATACTGGTGGTTGCCCACCTATTCCATTTGAAACTCCACCATCAGTTCTTTCAGTTTTTTAGTTTCAACACAACTTACTATTTTTAGCAGTTTTTCGGGTCCTGAACTTCCAAAGCCGTTTGAGGCCCTAAACAACATTTTTTGGGAAAACCGGGAGCAACATGGGTCCGTGGATCGATGTTTCTCACCAAAATTTGTACTCCTCAGATATATATATTTCTAACGAGGTATGATGCGTGTCAAATAGAGATCGTATGCCAAAGTTACATCCCCGAGAAGTTGAAACACCAATTTACCTAAATGGGGCCCATAGTTGTGACGCTTCATCTCCTAGGGTTAAGTTTTTGGACGTTTAGAGTTTTCCATTATGTATAAATAAAAAGTAGGCCTTTGAGTCTCATTGTAACACATTTCAGAGGCATGTAGCTGCCACACCTCTTCTAAGAGATAAGCTACCATCGACCTAGCTAGTATATTTCCATTCTGTTTGTAAACATATTTAAGTTATTTGATATTAATGAAATGATATGTTATTTCCGCTGCATCTCTATGTTTATGTATATTTATATATTTTATTGCATTCCTGCATAAATCCGAATCATTGGTATCAGAGCGGTCTGCTCTTTATCTGTTTTTCTTTGCATGTCCCCAACGCGGTCAGGGTGTAAGGAGTTAGGGCTCGATTTGGTTGAACCGTTGCAAGATCAACCTCGGAAACCCTGACGACATCCTATGGTAGAAGTAAAGAAATACGAGGGAGAAGGATATCCTATCAAAATATTGCTTGAGGAGGCCCTCGAGAAACAAAGAAATGTGATGATGGATAACTTTGCTCAGATCCTTCAACTACTGCCCACCTATTATGCATCTACATCCAACAACCACTCTGGAGGCGCCACTCCCTTCAAGGTACATGTAAACTTTTACATTCCTGTATTTGAACGAAAAATAGATGTAGAAGTCGTAGATAGATGGTTGAATTTGTTGGAACGGTATTTCTCGGTCCATGATTTCTCCGACCGAGAAAATATTATTTTTTCACTCCTCAAAGCTGCCCCCATGTCAAAGACTAGTGGGAAACCTACTGTGAGAAAAAGGACGGGATGAAACCCTCTTTGTTCTTGGCCGCACCCACTTGGAATTCATTCCGAGATGGAATCAAGGAACAATATCACCCCATGGGGAGCTATGAGAACAAGTACATCCACTGGACCACGTTGTGGTAACAAAGGGATCAATATGTGCATGAACTGACAAATCTGTTCCATACCCTACGCACAAAGTTGGGTATTCAAGATTCAAAGAGACATTTGGTGCTCAAGTACCACAGATATTTGCACAGATACATTCAGAGGAATTGGAGTTCTTAGACATTACCTCGCTTGGCATGGCATATCTCTATGCTGCTAAGATCGAGCAGAAATTTAAGCAGAAGATGCAAGACTTTGGATCCACAAATCTAAAGCCAGGGAAAGGAGCCCCTGAATCACAGAGAAAGGTGTAGAGCCAAAGTGGGGCAACTTAGAAAACCACCAAAAATCTAAAGAAGGACACAGGGAAGTGGTGTGAATTTGACAACATCCCCACTCACAACACAAACAAGTGTCGGGCCAAACAATTGTTGGTGGCCGAACTAAAGGCACTCGAATCAGATGCATTTTCTAATCCTGAGTCAGAAAAAAGAAAAGGGAAATGACAAAGGAAAGAAAATCATTGATGCGGATCCCAGTGCCATTTTTTCCACCACCAAGATCCAGGGGGAGGATCCTGAGTATCCAGAGGAGGGGGAGTGGCTCTTCCATTCACATATTTTGGTGAAGGGTTCTCCACTGCAATTCCTTGTCAATAGTGGATGCCAAAAGAACCTCATTTCAGTAGAGGTTGTGAAGCGGCTCGATGTATCGACCATAGCACACCCATAGCCGTATACCATCGGGTGGTTTCACCCAGGGAGAGATCTCCACATCTGCCAGTAGTGCCGCCTTCCTTACAGCATCAAGCCATTCACAGATGAGGTATTGTGTGATGTTGCTCCTCTTGATGTAGATGATGTATTATTGGGCCAACAATAGTTGTTGAGGTGACATGTTGTGTATGAGTATAGGCCTCGTGTTGTTATTATTACTTTGGGAAATAACTTGTACAGGATACCAGAGGTAGTACCGCCTCCTGTCATCTCTTTGACTACTGCAAAACAACACAGTAAGATTGTTTCCCAAACTAGGAAATTTATTTTCCTTACAACTCACTCATAGGGAAATAAGAATATTGTGGCCACAACCTCAAAACAAGGATCCCCTGCACGGTTGCAGTAGATGGAAAAAGTCATGGAGGAATACAAGGAAATTTTCCCCTCACTCATAGAGGTTCCTCTACACTGTCAGGACAAGCACTCCATTGATCTGACCGCCGACGCACCACCACCTGATGTTGCCATACCTCATGAAACTACGTAGACATAATCCACACATGTACTATATAAAGTTGATAAGGAAACCAAATTTACTAAATGCATCTAGCATGTCCGCCCACATGTCCATGCCATCTTCGACAAATCTAATACCCAATTGAACAGAATTTGCCTCATCTCCTAGAGGATCTCAATGAAATGGGGACTATTTCTTCCTAAAGAGGAAGGAATGATCCAGTTGGATATCGGTGGCCACCCACCTATTCTATTTGGACCCGCACCATCAATTCTTGCAGCTTTTCTCTTTCAACACAACTTACTATTTTTAGCAATTTTTCGGGTCTTGCACTCTCGAATATTTTTTGGGGCCCTAATGATCCAAGTGGATATTGGTGGCCGCCCACCTATTCCTTTTGAAATGCCACCATCAGTTCTTTTGGATTTTCAGTTTCAGCACAAATTGCTATTTTTAGCAGTTTTTCGGGTCCTGAACTTCCGGAGCCGGTTTGAGGCCCTAACCGACATTTTTTGGGAAACTGGGAGAAACATGGGTCCATGGATCGATGTTTCTCACACCAATAGTTGTACTCCTCAAATAGATCTTTATGACGAGGTATGGTGTGCGTCAAATAGAGATCATATGCCAAAGTTACGTCGACGGGATGTTGAAACACCAATTTACCCAAACGAGGCCCATAGTTTTGATGCTTCATCTCCTAGCGTTAGGTTTTTGGACATTTAGAGTTTTCCATTGTTTCTAAATAATAAATAGGCCCTTGAGAATCATTTTAACACAGTTCAGAGGCATGCAGCCACCACATCTCTTATCAGAGATAAGCTACCATCGCCCTAGCTAGTATATTTCCATTCTGTTTGTAAACATATTTCAGTTATTTGATATTAAGAAAATGAAGTGTTATTTCCACAACATCTCTATGCTTATGTCCATTTCTATATTTTATTATGTTCCTGCATAAATCCGGATCACACAACCACACTCTTGTAGTATTTTTCATGCAGTTAGGGTGTCAAGTAACTAAAAAATAATTTTAGCTCAGGGTTTGGTCACTCGTGGTGGTCCTTTGGCCCCTGAGTGTCCTGTAAACCCCGTAGGATGTCAGGTTGTGGTTGGTAAGTTTCAGTTGTCGACCCCACTTCCATAATTGAAGCTTGGATGTCGGTTCATGTCATAGTAACTCTTCATCTCATGTTTACCCTAGCAGACCAATGAAATTGGGTAAATGTGGGACGGGTGGTTACAATAAGGTATACGAAGGTTTAGAGAAGAAAACAAAAGCAAGAAGATCTAGTGAATGAAGAAATATTAGAGGTCATGCTCTCAAAATTTGTAAATTCGCAAGACCATGATATATGTATAGGTACAAAGGAACATGTCAAGGATCAAAATAATATTGCAGCAAAGCATGTTCATATATCATTCTAAATAAACTAGCTTGAAGAATCCCAATCCTGTGAATGTTGAAGAGGGGGATTCTAAGTAGAAATGGTTGAAAATATGAACAAAATATTTTTCGACAGTTTAATTTTGAATGGAAAATGAAGATGTGAAGAAGTTGTCAGAATAATAATCATTATTGTGGGAAGATTAGTTAGCATGCGAAGTATCACATTTTTTCATGGACAATTTTTAAGATTGAATAATCGCTTAAGGACTCATTATCTTTTATGTGAACCATTTCAATTATGCATATTATCTAGGGGAGAGAAGTAGTTAAAGGGAGAAATTCATATGTTAGGAATCCAGGAAAATATAGTTCATTATGGGGAGTTATCCTTTTTCGTTGATGTCAAAGGGGGAGCGAAATCAGGAGAGGTATATCAAAAGCATGGAGTAAGGGGGAGCAATAGTCACAGGGGGAGTATGTGTGTTTCCATCAATGACAAAAGTGATTATTTTAAATGGTTTTGTCACTGATGCCAACATCAATATCTGAATGATCTTAATATTAATCTATATATTTCATTGATTGGAAGCTCAAATGGTCAAGAAGCCCTAGAAGGATGAGAATCTAGTGTGCAATGGTCCCGATGCCCCAATTTCGATGAAAAATTTGGATGGGAAGATCAATTTATTTACAAGTAAGTACATCATCATTGGATTTTTCTTGTCATCCTATTTATAATGGTAGGTGACACGCCACATAAGTCCTCACGGGTGAGGAGATATGTCTTGTATAAGTTGAAGCCCCAAAAGTGTGGTCATGGTTTCCAAATTTGAATTATGAAAGATAGTTATTTGATTGGATATTTTTGGAATTTAAATTCAATATATTTTTGATGAAATCTATGTGGACCTTGGTTGATGAATAAACCCTTCGAATGAGGAATTTTCTTCTCCAAAATAGGCTTCTAAATAGGTTCAAGTTGACCCTTTAAAAGGAATTTTTAATTGTGAAAATGATCCCATATTGGAGATTACGTCGGCCCATTAAAATTTGAATTAATCTATTTAAATTTCAAATTTTTAAGGATGTCCCCCTTTTGAAGCCACCTCATTCACTATATTTTAACTCAATTATCCTCCATTTAACATCAAATTTTCAACGGAAATATTATGTATACTTGATTTGAGGCAAGGGAAGCACGATTATTTAAAGGAGGCCAAAATTTCTGAAGTGGTTTTGTACTTAACTATTTCATCCTTCTTATGTGGATATCTAGACATATTCTTGGTTATTTTCTTGGTGCATCTCATTGGAACAAATAGAGAGTTTTTGTTGTGCTATAGGATGGTTGTACGTGCTAGAAGAGAGGCCAAGTATGAGGCTTCTTTGAAGTATTTTTTCCCCTCTTTTGAGACTGTTCATTTGAAACATTATGATATGTTTTTTGAGGGAAATATTTTCATTTTCTTGAGGCTTAATTTCAGCCCTCTGATGATCTTGGTAAATTTTTGATACCCTTAACCAAGAAATTTTACTTCGGTTGATGTGTTAGGATCACAATTTATCAAAAGTGTTAATGAACATAAATGAACATTTGCATGCTGTAAAGAAGAGGAACATAACAAGCATGAGCAACATATGATATTGATAACATAGTTCGTCCAGTAGGGACTACATCTAACCAAGACCTTTTACTTGGGCTGATGTGTTAGGATTACAATTTATCAAAAGCATTAATGAACATAAATGAACATCTACATGTTGTAAAGAAGAGGGACATAACAAGCATGAGCAACATACGACATTGATAACGAAGTTTGTTCAGGAGGGACTACATCTCCAGGCCTCAATGTTAAGATGGTGTAGGCCGCTGCATTAAGTGCTGTAAGGAGTGAAGATGTACATGGATGGTGCTTCACTATCATAAAAGGAAAATGCCCCCACACAGGAGTGGCTAGACCTCTCTATGCGATGTTCTACTATGAAACTCTCATTCACAAAAAGGACTCCTATCAGTATGAAAATAACTCACACATAAATACTATGAGTATCTCGCCAACATGGCAAACAAAGGATCTCAGACAACATACATATGACAATGAGTATCCTGCCAACATGGCATCAAAGGGATCTCAAACATAATACAAATCCATGATAGAAAGTACATCTCACATCAAGAACAAAACAAGATCCCAAATCAAACATCAACAGGGATCTGTACAACACAATGCATCTCAGTGACAAATAAGTACATGAAATCAACACATCATATACCTCATGTTGAAGATGAATGAATAATGAGCTGCTCTGCTACTAGATCTGAAATCACCATCACAATCGTGGCGTCGAAAGGTGTGAAAATGACTGCTCACTCACTGAATGTTGACACATGCAACTTCACTGCAAAAATTGGCCAAAAAATATAAATCTCAGATGAAAAATCTGAATATTCTATCAGATTTGTGACGTCGAATAGTGCGAAATCGACTATCAAATTTCTGAATTCTGACAAAGTGAAAATATGGAGAAAAAAGGAATCTTTTAGATTCCCCCTGGATTCCTCAAAGATGTTGCTCCATGGGTGGAATATAAATCCGTAACTCAAAAGGCGAATCTGACCTCGCCATTACGTTCCCTACAGAAAACTGTGAAAAATGATTGTAAAATTGACTATATTCCGACACGGAGAAAAATTACCTCCCTAGGAAAATTTCAAGGATCATGGTTCCATTCCCTATTTCTGGGCCTGCTCATGGTTCTGCCTACAGGTACAAAATCATTTCCTTGATTTTCATGTGCAATCCCATATGGTCTAGCTTGGGCGCATTTGGTTGGTGCTTGGGGTTTGTTGGTGGTGCCGCCCGCTCGGGGACCGACCCACATGGGCCGGGCGAGTCCGACCCCCGTTGGCACTAGAATTTATATATGTGATATGTTTTATATTTAAATATATATATATATATATATAATATATGTTATATGGTTGCCGTGGTGGGGCTGGCCACCCAAAATTTAATATTTTTTTTGTTTTATTTCAAACCACAACATATTTTTAAAAATTCTGAAAATAGGCGTTAGTGGGCATTTTAAGTGTCCCAAATTTTTTCCCAGAATCCGGCCGGATTTGGCTGAAATCCGGTTGCTAGATTTCAGTGAAATCGCACCTCCTTTAAGCTTGCTAAGTCACTAAGTCAACCCAAAACGTTGTTTGCTCCTAACTTTCGCGTACGAGCTCGGTTATAAGAACCGTTCGCACCATTACGATCAGGACGAGGAGATATTCAACCTGAACCTAGTTCGAGAGCAATCTAAACACTTTTATTTTTGAGCTTCCATAAGCCCTATTTTTCCTTTGTGTGTCTCTGTAGCCACTTGGATCAATCCTCCCCACTGAGGAGCTTTTGGTCCTGCAAAAGCATCAACAAGAATCTGCAACTGTTGTGTACTATGTCTGCACCACAATAGTCTTGAAAAGGTCACCCTTCCATCTTCTCCACCTTTGTTCTTCGGAGCCTTAAGCGATGAACCAACACTTGCAGCCTTTTCAAATTTGTAGTACAATCTCCTGAAAATTACATGCACAAACTGACCAACTATGACCCAAAAAAATTTCCATACTTGCCACTAGTTTATAAGATGTACTCGGTGGTCAAGTTTACATCAAGTGGAAATCACACCCTAGCTATCATTACAAGACAAGACATCATTGTCACATTTCGAAGTGATGGAAAACACCTCATCACTTACATGAAATAAATGCATCACATGACTCATAAAACAAGGCCAAAATATCATGGTTGCTGAACAAGTGATGGAAAACACGTCATCACTTTTACATGAAAATGCAACATATGATTTACAAACATGGCCATGACAAGCTAACATATCTAGAAAAACAATCTAGAAAAAAACCTCTTTAGCAAAGTGAATGGGCCATTCCCCTGTGGGGAATTCACTTATCTATCAGCTTTTTCGACTAGTTCATGCACGAGTGCGTTGTATTTAAGGCACTTCTCTTGATGGAGTGTCCAGCACGTGGCTCTTTGATGGCCACTTCGGTCGCAATGGGTGCAAAAGGTCTTTTTCCTCCAAACCTGCTTAACCAATTTATTTTTCTGTTGTGGAGAAGGCTTTCCATGCCTCATCCTCCTTTCTGCTGCCATCCTTTTCCAACACTTAGAAAACACATGGTTATGTTAACCATAAAAATAACACGTTTTTCGATGCCATGATTTATGACCATGGTTATCAAAATTCTTATAATAAAAATGCACTATGGAATAACGAGAATTATTATACCTTCTCTGGTGGTCTCTGGTGCGATCATGGTGATGAGAGCTTGCCTCAGCTCTTTCACTGCAACATGCACTACCATGTAATGATGGTGAATTTTTCCCATCATTCCTCTTCCCTGGTGAGTTCAGCAATGTCTGTTTTCCTTTGATGTCCTTCAAACATCCTCCTTTAGTGTACCCCAAACCTGCATAGCGAGGTCCTTTCAATCTCCAATGGTTGTGTTATGCCTTGGCCACGAATGCCAAGTCATCCTCCTTTGTACCCCATCCTGGTGAGGATTCTCATGCCGGTTCCTGTAATGGGTATCTCCACACTTCCAACATAAATGATATCAAGTGAAGATGAAACTGAAGAGAAATCAATACTTCTTGCCTCAGCTGTCGATTTTGACATAGGTGAAGAAGGCTTCTCTAAGCCTTCGTTATGATTCACTTCCTCCAAGGCCTCTGTCGCAGCTTGTAGCTGACGCTGCAATTGCTGCTTCTCCTCCTTCTTTTCCTGTATGAGTGCCTTCAATGCATGATGATTTTCTTGAAGACTTTCGTTGTTGCGCTTCAATTCTTCCCACGCTTCTGTCGTGGCTTGCAACTGAAGCTAGAATCGATGTTTTTCCTCCTTATCTTTCTATAGGAGTGCCTTCAATGCATCATGATCTGCTTGAAGACTTTCGTTGTTGCACTTCAATTCTTCCCACGCCTCTGTCGTGGCTTGCAACAGAAGCTGCAATCAATGTTTTTCCTCCTTCTCTTCCTATAGGAGTGCCTTCAATTTGGTGTTATCTATTGCTTTTTTTTCATAAGCCTCGTACAACATTTCCACTTTCTCAGACACCCTGAGCATGGTATTGTTCATGTCCTTGACATCCTCCATGGCTCAACTCAGTGAACTTTCAATAGTTCACACCTCAAATTCAATCAACAAGAAGACTTGCTCTGATACCACTTGATACGGGTAAATTTTTGATACCCTTAACCAAGACCTTTTACTTTGGCTGATGTGTTAGGATTATAATTTATCAAAAGTGTTAATGAATATAAATGAACATCTACATGCTGTAAAGACGAGGAAAAAAACACACATGAGAAACATACGATATTGATAACGGAGTTTGTCTAGGAGGGACTACATCTAACCAAGAAATTTTACTTCGGTTGATGTGTTAGGATTAAAAATTATCAAAACTGTTAATGAACATCTACATGCTGTAAATAAGAGGAACATAACAAGCACGAGCAACATACAATATCGATAATGGAGTTCGTTGAGGAGGGACTACATCTCCAGGCCTTGGTGTCAAGATGGTGTAGGCTGCTGCATTAAGTGTTGTAAGGAGTGAAGATGTACACAGATGGTGTTTTCACTATCATACAAGGAAAATTCCCTCATGCAGGAGTGGCTAGACATCTCTACGAGATGTTCCACTATGGAACTCTCATTCACAAAAAGGACTCCTATCAGTATGACAATAACTCACACATAAAGACTATGAGTATCCCGCCAACATGGCAAACAAAGGGATCTCAAACAACATACATGTGAAAATGAGTATCCTGCCAACATGAAATCAAAAGGATCTAAAAAATAATACAAATCCATGATAGAAAGTACATCTCACATCAAGAACAAAACAATATCCCACATCAAACAGCAACAGGGATCTCTATAGCACAATGCATCTCAGTGACAAAGAAGTACATGAAATCAACACATCATATACCTCACGCTAAAGATGACTGAAGAATGAGTTGCTCTGCTACTAGATCTAAAATCACCATCACAATTGTGGCATCAAAAGGTGTGAAAACAACTGCTCACTCACTAAATGCTGACACCTGCAAATTTACTTCAAAAAGTGGCCAAAGAATATAAAGCTCAGATGGAAAATCTTAATATACCATCAGATTCGTAACGTCAAATAGTGCAAAATCGACTGTCAAATTTCTGAATTCTGACAAAGTGAGAATCTGGGGCAAAAAGGAATCTTTTAGATCCCCCCTAGATTCCTCAAAGATGCTGCGCCATGGGGACTGGAATTCTGCAAACCAAAAGGCGAATCTGTCCTCGTCATTTCATTTCCTACGAAAAACTGTGAACAATGACTATAAAATTGACTATATTCTGACATGGAGAAAAATTACATCCCCAGGAAAATTTCAAGGATCATGGTTCCGCTCCTTGTTTATGGGCCTACTCATGGTTTCGCCTACAAGTACAAAATCATTTCCTCGATCTACGTGCATGCTCTCCACTGGTTTGGCTTGGGTGCATTTGGTGAAAATGAGGTTTAAGTATAAATCATGGGCGGAGTAACCAACGAACGCCGTTGGCATGTCGGTAAAAATTGGAAAGTGGTTAGGGGAGGTATGGGGATCAAATCTCGCCTCCCCAAATCTGCATACGGAATATTCTTTTCTTGGGCGGTCATTTGAATAAATGGCAGCCTTTTTGGGTGGCGGATTTGCTGGTATGGTGGCCCGCCCCCACTCCGTGGTTTAAATGGCATGTGGTTGTTATGGCAGGGTTAACCGCCGACCACCCCACCATTTAATCTTAAATGCGGTTGGTGCTTGCGGTTTGTTGGTGGTGCCGGCCCATGTGGGCCAGGCAGGTTTGACCCCTGTCTGCACCAGAATTTATATATGTGATATGTTTTATATTTAAACATATATATAACATATATGTTATATGGTTTCCATGGGGGGTGGCGGGGTTGGTGGCCCGTCACCCTTTTTTTTTTTTAATATTTCAAACCACAACATATTTTTAAAAAGTTCAAAAATAGGCGTTAGTGTGCATTTTAAGTGTCCAAAAATTTCGCCCAGAATCCCGCCAGTGTTGGATGGAATCCGATGGCTGTATTTCGGTGAAATTGCACCTCCTTTAAGTCTGCCAAGTTACCAAGTCAACCCAAAACTTCGACTGACTGCTCCTAACTTTCGCATACGAGATCAATTTGACGAACCATTTTCACCGTTGCAATCATGACGAGGAGATATTCAACCTGAACCTGGTTCGAGAGTAATCCAAACACTTTGATTTTTGAGTTTCCATAAGCCCTCTTTGTCCTGTGTGTGTCTATGGGGCCACTTGGATCATCTGAGGAAGGGATTCTAAGGTCCATATTGACCCTCTTGTGATGGGATTTGGATGCTCTTAGATCTATGTTGAAAAAAAGTTGGGGTTGTTGTGTCATTCATTCACTAGTCAGAGATGAGGTTAGATCCAAGGCACATGGACATTGAGCTGTGAAGATCAATGCTAATCCATAAATTCTATTATGGAGAAAATATGATCTAATTTTGTTGTATACAAAAGGGTTTCCTTTACGAAATAAGAGTATAGATCTAGGTCACATTACTGATGTACTGAGATAAAGTCAAGGGAAACATCAGATTATTGTTTGAAGGGCTAATATAATCAATCAAGAAAGTCTATTCAAGGACCTATTGAGCCACAATTTCGAGAATAATTCATCTAGCTTACATATACTGGAAAATAGAGCACATTATTGACAACATCTGAGGTATGAGATCATAAAAATGTGTTTGATATGTAGTAGGAATTATTACAACAATATTCAAGAATTTTTTTTGACTGAAATGTTTGTTGATGATACTGGATACCGCCAACATACATGGGGTATCCCAGATGTGAAGTCCCAGTTAGACCTCACAACGGTTGGAGTAGGAGCCCCATTCGGAGTATCAACTCGACCACCATAATTTTAAGGTTCACCTTGGTTTCAATGGAATAACATAATATATTATATACATAACCCTTGAAAAAGCAAGTGAGTTGACATTGTGAAACACCGATTATAATGTGTAAAAGGAGACCTTCAGGAGGGGGGAGACAAAAGTGATCCTCTAGAAGGAAGTAATAGTACTAAAATAAAAGAGACACGTGGGAAAATAAATATTCATTAGTTATCTAGTGAAATAGTTCACATGGACACAACGATCATTAAGACACGTACAACACACCTTCAACAAGAGAAGTACCAAGGCCACCAAAATAGCTCAATTTACTTAGTACATATGAATGAAACATATACAACAATCATCTAAAGAATAGTCCCAAGACATTCACAATACGTGCATGAAAATGTGCTAGCTCATCGAGCTTCAATTATAAGGTGAAAGATCCAAGTACACAATTACAATGATGAGGAACAAGTTCTAGTATTGGAAAATTAACTCACTTCTTTCTTCTCCAAAGAATAGTTTTATTTCCTATTCCAAGAAGATAAGCCAATAATAGCTCTCCAAACCTTAAGTCTCCAAAATCCCTTTTCTTGAGTTATAAGGTTGCTTTTATAACAAGAGGAATGATCTTTCCTATCCCCATGACTCTTGATTTAACCACATGACTCTTGGACTTCTATTATGAGCTTTGGACTTCTATGCAACTCTTGAACTTTTAAATGCCTTTTGGACTTCTCCTAAAGACATTTTTTCCATATATGGCTAAGTGACTTTTCATATTACACATATGACTCTTGGACTTCTACACATTACATTTTGTCCTTTTCCTTGAATATACGTCATTACATTCCACATGATGATCTGGCATGACACATGGATGCATATTTATCATTATGATGACATTTGTACGAGTTACAACTTGAAAATCATGACATTTAGTTCATGATGAGGTGGCAATGCCAATTTGTCTTCCTTGTTTCTTCATCTTGCACTCTTGATGGAAGATATGAGCTATGCTTCATCTTCATGAAAGATCCACTTTGTTGCTTAACTTCACCCTCCAAAGGGTCTTGTATCAACATTAGAATCCTCTAAGTCATCATGCAATGTGTTCTTTCTATTTTGGTCCATGATCTTCTTCATGTATCCATGATATCTCTCTTTCGTTCTTCTTATCTAGAGATGTTTATTTAAGATTTCTCCTTGCTACTTGATTTGAGCCTTACCCTGTCAGGCTAGGAAGGTACTCCTGCCAATGAAAATCATTCATGACATAGCGAAATCAGTCTTAAAAACACCTATTATATGACTAATTAGCTCATGGAATAATCAACTCATGATAGGCCTATGAGAAGGAAGTGAAAGGTCAAGGCTGAAAGGAGGAATTCAAGGTGTGCACTTGTGCTCAAGCAAGAGAGAGAGAGAGAAATCATGGGCACATGTTAAAAGGAGGAAGGAGAATCATTCATTGGTTTAGGGTGCACTTGTGCGCTCAAGGAGGCTAAGAGGGAACAAGGGTGCACCTCGAAGGGACGAAGGGGTTAGGCTTCAAGCCTTCCCAGTGCATTCATACACTCAAGTGGAACAAGGAGGGCACAATTCTTCGAGTCGAATAAGTGAACTCAAATGAAGGCTTTAGGCTTCTTCATTGCACCATGCACCCTAAGGGAGGAGAGAAGGATGAAGGATTCATGCTTCCTAAGTGTGCCATGTTCCCTAAGGCTTCGTGCTTCAGGAGTGTGCCATGCACCCTAAGGATTTGTGCTTCATGAGCGCACCATTTTCTCGTGCTTCAAGATTAAGCCATGCAATTTTTAAGAGACAAAAGGTCCTTGTTGTTCTGAAGTGCACCTTGTTGTTCGAGAGTACTCTTTATTGTTCTGAAGTGCGCTCAAAGGCTTGGGGGGTCGTAGTTCTCTCCAAAAGCGGCTCAATAGTTTAGGAAGTATTGCTTCATCTTGTAGATTACCTTGGCTTCCCTACTCAACCCGGTTAGATATATATTCCCCTCCATTCCCTTACTCAGTTAAAACACACAAAATAAATTCCATATCGCAATTGCTTCTGTTAGCGCAAGGAGTCACTCCTTGACTGCAAAAGGAGTAAGCCTTACACATCATAGTTCATTTCAAATTTAAAGGGTTTTAAGTGGTGGGATGGCTTCTCAAAGAATTTGAAATGATTTTTTATTCTTTAAGACTTTCATGCATTTGGAAAGCTGTGGAAAGTATAAATTGTATGGGTAAATTGGTAGTATAGGAAGCAGAGTATAAAAAATGATAGGAGATGGATAGCTGGTACTTACTCTAAGAAATATTCATATCCTAAATTAGTCACATAACTATAATGATGGCTCTTTACACAAATTTTGTTTTATGTAAGGAGAAAAACATTCAGAATATAGATTACATGCATAAAGTATTTCACAAATCCTTTATGAAATCTTCACTAATATGTTATACAACATATATATGTGATTTGCAGGAAGCCGGAAAGAAGAAAATTTACTATTAAATCCTTTAGCAGTTTCTTACTCACACCTTACTAGCTGCTGCAACTCATAAATTAGAAGAAATTAACAAAGAGAGAAACAAACCATACATTAGATAGTTCTTGAGTCACAAAATCCTCCAACATTAAGTGCCAAAAGGTTTTTCTTTATTATATTAAGTCTTCAAGTAGACTAATATCCAACCCTGAAATGATATTTACAAATGGTATATATAGAAAGAGAGGCACCAACTTCATCTCTTCTAAAAATAAGGAAACACTACTCCTAACATTACATAGGTGTCATAGGACATTAAAACCATATCCCATCGAAATCTAACTGAAAAGACATATATATATATATATATATATATATATATATATATATATATATATATATATGAAAGAATAGAAGAGAATTTGGGCTGAACTGCCGAGTATGCTGACATGCTGACCCTTTTTTTGCTGATTTGTCTCCTCATGTCTTTGGTTCTTAAATAACCATGTATCTTCATTAAATATGACCTTCAACAACCTCATAACCACTTATCACCATCACTTGTTATATGCATTTCATTATGAGTCCTTATCTTTCATGAACTGGCTTGGAAATTTTGCTAGCAGATGTCAAAAATCGTTTAAAACAGGCGCTACCAGAAATTCTGGTAAAAACCTGTAACTGCGCAAAAACTCTAACGTTACAGGAATTTCCTATAGTGCTCTATTTATTTTTCAAAAATGCACAGAAAATAATGAAAAACCTGTGCAGACTTACACACTTCGAAATTTGAGCTGCTATTCAAAATTGCACTTGATAAGCAAAAAGGTGTTTTATTAGGAAACATTTTTACCTTTGTTCCATATGGGCTGCAACCTCAGCAAGCTTGTCCAAGTATGATTTGCTGTCAACAACTGATCTTGATCTTGTGGTTCTTATGGCTGCTTCTTTGCATTGGCCTTTTCCTCCTTTGAACCCTTTTGGATCTTTTTTTTTTGAGGGTTCTGTTTGATGCTTTGAAGGGGTTTTGTTTTTATCTTTCTTCTTGGACTCCTTTTTTTTTCCCAAGAAAAAAATCGTAATTTTATTAATGATAAAAAAATTACATTTTACATGTGCTGGTAATTTTTAATCAAGCCAAGCTATCAAATTGAAAATATGAACCTATAATACAAGGGGATAAAATCAATATTTTCTCCCTTTCTTCTTTTCGACCTTAAGCTAATCACCTTGTGTTGGCATGGCAGAGAAAAGGGAAAGCTGGGTTTCTTCTGTAATTTCTCCATTGTCCTTGTCTGAATCTGAGGTGTCTAAGTTGTGTTGTCTTTTGATTCCCCCGTTGTCCAGGGCATAAATGTCCTTTTCCATTTGAACAGTGGTTGTGAGGTCAAAGGGATATGCATCTCTTATTCTTGTGTCTCTAAATCGGTTGATGTCTGGTGATTTTCATTGGGAATGGGGACGTCTGCTTCTTCTTCTATCTCCTGTTCTGATTTAGCAGAAGGAAATTTCCATCCTTTGGGCAATTTATTTGTCTTCTTATTTTTTATGTTCTCTCTTTTTGCTTCCGGGCATGTGTTTTGAAAGTGGCCAGTGTTCCTGTATCTCCTGCATCTGAATGCTGTATTTTCATAGTCTAGGTGTTGTGTCCATTTATGTTGTTTATGAATCAACTGAATGCTTTCTGGTAACCCTTTACTGAGATCCACTTCCACACAGATTCATGCAAAGGTGAAGATCCTCTCCTCTAGGCACTGTGTATATGTTTTTATGTATCTCCCGATGATGTTCCCTATGCCTTCTAATACAAATTTGTTCCAAAAATGAAGTGGGAGGTTGAATATCTGGACCCAGACCAACATTCTGGTCACCTCCATAGTGTTAGCATCAAAATCCAAAAACCATGGTGTGATGAAGGGTCTGGTAGATACCTAGAACCATGGTCCATCCCTAAGAATGATGTCTCTGGCTCCCAAAGATGGAAATTTTACGGTGAAAACCCCTTTTGAAGAGAGATGGATTTCATAGTCCATGGTCCATTTGGTGAAAATCCAATGAAAAAGTTCCATCTGTTTGGGCTAGAAGTTGTTGAACCTGCAGTTTAATTCTTGAGATTCAAAGGAGGTTCGATGTTCGTTGATCTCTGGAGTGTCTATGTTTAGTTCTTGCACACAATTTAGTTGCTCCACAATATATGGTTTGGGGGAATTTTTAGCTGGTTCAGTTGGTGTTGCTGCTTTGTTTTTCCCATGTAAGATGTTCCTCTATGAGGGGCCTTTTGGGAAGTATGTTTTAGAAGTGTTTGTTCCCCTTGTGGGTCCTTGAATTCTGTGCTGTTCTGACGTGCCTCCTCTTAGTCTAAGATTGAGATAGATAGTAGATTCTGGATAGATGCAGTAATATTTTATTGAACATGATTCTTGGAGGGAGCTCCCACTATAGATTAAGGATTGCAAATGGAAAGGATAACCTGAGGTTAAACTGATATTTTATTTTAGTTTTGTGACCTTGTCTGTGTCCTGTGCCAAAATAATAAAACTGTTCCCCATAGGGGGTTTAATGAAAATATGAAAGCGCACTATGCATACCTTTTTCTCATATTCGGGAGTACATGTGTAGTCTTATGGGGGGTTCTGCTTTGGCTGCATAAATGGGGTCATATGGAAGCCAAATTACTTTGAGAAATAGAGATCCATGACAAGAATCTAGGCACAAAAGTCTGATGAAGTTTGTTGGGTACTGCCACCTTGTAGCCCCTATATGCGCATTGCATTCTGAGGGGGTGTATGATCCCAATCCCTTCTTGTGGTTTCCGACACCAGTTCCTAGTCCCTACTTGTGGCCGCCGACCCCAGTTTTAATCTAGGCTTCAAGGTATTGTGACCCTTTATTTGTATTATGCCGCAACCCCCGTGAAACCAAGCCCGAAGGCCATATCGAAACAGGTGTGCCAGAGCCAGTCTTTTGGAAGCTGCCTGCGTGAGCCAAGGGATAGAGCCTAATAAGGCGATGGGGATTCAAGCCGATCTTGAAACCATGCTATCACATATGATGGGTGAGGGCACAACCATACCTTGCGTCCACCAGATGTACAACCCAGAGAGACCGCCAAAAAATGATGATGGTGCTCTGTGCATTAAGCCATAACCACCATGGTGTTTTCCAAGTAAAATCTGAAGATTTTTGTTCCTAAGGGTTTCAACGTCTTTTTCCACCTGCACAATGAAATTTTGTGGATAAATTTTATGTTGTCTACACAAAAGTGGATTTATCTCCATTTACTTCCCTCATTGGCTATCTTTATTCTTGGACTCATTAGTCTTTAACCCTTCATATTTTCCTTCTACATCAATGACCTCTGTCAACAAAATTGAATTGTGCAGAGTCTTAGAATTGAGCCTGAACTTGTTGATGTATTTGGTATGTCTTTTTCTGGTACCAACAATAGGTTTGGTCTCCTCTTTATTTCTCTTGCTACTTATTTCATACCTTGCATATTTGAGGAGCTCTTCATCAGACTTTATGGGCTGATACTCTTTCTACTTCCAGAATTTCCAGTAGCACATGTGTTTTGGATTTTTCTATAGTTGCAGACCTTCCTCTTTGAGCTCTGCTGCAAACATTAGGAAAAGGAGAAATGGGAGGCACCATTTTCATGGACTTGGGTTTATTTATTGATGATCTCTCTCATTTCTCCAACTTCCTCTCTACCTTGATTGAAGGCATTTTTTTTCTTTTATACTCTTAGCCTTATGGATATTCTCTTTCTTAGCCTTTCTCTTTGTTATTTTTGCAAGCTGCGGGTGTTTTTGTTAAGATAGAGACAGTTGATATGGAGGTGTAGGTGCAGGTTGTCCTGCCCTGTAAAACAAGAAATGGTCCCATGTTTGATTTATTTTTGTTATCTCTTCTTCAAATAAAACTTTAATGAGAGCTTGATGATACAAGTTGTATTCTAAAGCAACAATGTGTGTTTGAATCCTGGCTGACATCTTTGTCAGACTCTTCAGAAAAAATTATGGCAAGTTGAGGGTCTTCATACCTGCAACATGAAACATACATCTCATATGATAAATAAACACTACAGTATACCTCCTTTCACAAGTGAGGCAAATTTTGATGAGTTTAACAACTTCCACCCATTCATTTTTAAGGAAACTGCTAGGAATTCCTTTGGCCCAGTTGGGATCTCTGTGTCCATCTTTGAGGAAACTGTTGAGGTCTCCTCCAGTAATGACTTGGCCTTTAAACCACCTTTATACTTCTTGTGGAAGGTTGAATTCCTCAATAATTGAATCTGTTGATACCTGCAATTTAAGACCATAGATGGTTTCTTCCTGTCCATTGAAATAATTTGAAAACTCTCGAGCTACTCCTAAGTGAGAGCTTCTCAGCCTTGAGCACAGAGAATACCATCATTCATGAACAAAAAACCTTCTCACATTCGAATTTGCATCCACTAGGTCAGCTCCTTGTGGTTCAATTTTTTTTAGCTTTCCTCCTCTTTTAGTCATCTTTAGTAATTAATAAGTCTATTTGCTAAAATATGATAGGTGGAAAGGCTGGAAGAGCTCACCTAACAGGTGTTGCTATGTCTTCTATGAGATCTTGTCTGAAATATAAGACTCCTTCCTCAAGCTGCACACTAGAAAATCTCGTTCTCTAACAACTAAGCTCACAAATGATAGTCTTCCTTCTTTCTCGGTGGTTTAAAACATCTACTTTGGTTCATCCTCCCATGCAAGATATTTTCATTATGATAACTATCCTGGACCATAGTATGCACCATGTGATAGCAATTATGGTATTCATTTGGCTGTGTAGCTTTAGATGGCATGCTACAGGTGGCTGAAAATGAGCGGATTTGTGACTAGTAGTCACCTTGACTGTATGCTGATTATTGGTCTAAATTTCTGGCAACGTCTATGCATGACCAACCAAATGGTCATCGCATTAAGACTGTGGATCCACGATATTTTCCAATCGACAATCACATACTTTGACACAAAGCTAAGCCAACTTGACTGACAGACATGATAGGATCAACGACTGGCTGTGTTACTGCGGATTGACACCTATACACTACATGTACAACCATGACTTAAAATTAACATGACTGACCACCAATCTTTTCTATCACGTGATATAAATCATATTAAAAATATTTGAAATGTATTTTAAATAGGAACACGCGGCTTGACACAAAGCAGTTCCACTTTTATTTTATTTTTATTTTTTAAAATAGGGGAATTTACCAAAATTTCTGGTAGCATCAGATTAAAGAAAAAAATGCAGAAACAAAATTAAAACAGACTGTCCAAAAAGGGCTAAAACAGGCGCTAACAGAAATTTCGGTAGCGTTCAATTTTTTTTTGAAAATTTTCAAAGTCTAATCCTATTTTTTTTTTTTTTTTTTAAATGGACTCATGACTTAGCAAAGAACTGTGCTAATAACTTAAATCTAGGTAAGGGTAATATGCACGACAAGTTTAAGATATTAAGAGTATGAGTTTTATCTCTGGTGTTGCTCCGCTTCCAACAAGCCTGGACATTACCCTGACGGAGTCACTACAGGAGCACAAGCATTGCTTCGATGCCAATGAGTCTGAATAGTACCCTGAAAAAGTCACTTGCTTCACCTCCTTGCACAAGAATAATTTCTGTTCTTTCACCCTTTATTTATTTAATAGGACTGTGCTTCGACACATATTATTTTCAACGGGCGGAAGAGGGATCCAAAATTATTGAGAGCAGAGGAGGTTTACCCTTCAAAGAAGTATTTATATAACCTTTGATATTGGTTTTCTTGATTCAGATTTTCCCCTTATCCTTTCTCTACTTGATTGGATTGGAAAGAAGAACACTATTTAATTACAATATTGAGTTGAGGAATGAGGATCCTAGAATAAATACATGATTTATAGTTAGACCAAAGGCTTTTTATTCGAGTGGATCATATTTTCCATTCATACATCATTGAATTTAAATATATGTAAACTCGAGATAGTGAAGGTGTAACATATTCACCAAGCATTGTTCGTCATCAAAGTTTCCCTTTTCAAGTTTTGTCACATTGTGTTTTGAGCCAAACAGGAGCATCTTCCATGAAAAGTCTTCCTAAAAAAAAAAGAAACATACATGGAAAAACTACAAAACAAAACCAAAGAACAAAGTAAATGGAGGAAGAACATAAAAAAGCATGCATAATATAAAATAAGAAAACAAAAAAATGCAAAAACTTGATGGAGAGAAGGATAAAGGGTGAATGCAATGCAAGGGAAACTAAATGAAACTAAGTCTACTCCTAACCTAATCAGCTAGAAGGTCAAGGCTAAGTGTAATGATATTTCCAATGTATGCATTGTCATTCTCGACCTGCAAACACAAATATTAAAGAAATTAAAACATATATATAATAATGTGCAATAGAAAAGATAAAAAATTATAAATATTACACAAAAAATTGAAGGTCTTTCTTAAAAGAAGAAGGATGTGTCATATCACTTGACTTTACCCAACCTACCACCTTACCTTCATGATGAAAACCATAACAAAATAAACCTCGATGGATCCCTGTGAATGTACCTGTACTTATATTTTCCTCCTTAGAAAAAATTAGTAAATATTTGCTTCTAGAAAATGGGGTTGCTAAGTAAAATACTTCTAACTGATGATAAATTGGATCATGAAATTCAACAACATATTCTTGAAAAATATGAAATATTTGAAAAAATAATTTCTCAATTAATGGCATGGAACCACTGGATACAACTAGGACTGACATCATAATCATTAAAAAATAATTCCAATATTGCTAGCACATGAAACCAATCGAGATGTAGTCGTTGAAAAATAGGAGCTTGATTCAACAAATAACACAAGCATGCAATGACACTGAGGAGGATATTTGGTGTCATGAAGAAAATGATCAGTATCAAAATATTCACAAGAAGGATTAGGAGCTAATTAATTTCAAAAGAATGTGTTAGGTATTAATTCTTCGGCCAAAGATAATATTTAGAATGCAAAATTCATAGCTTCGCTCATTCATGAAAGGTATAAAATTTGAACCCAAGTTTGATACAAGATATTTACATGAGGGAAGATCAATTGAAAAAAAATATTCAGTCTGATCAGAAACCCAATCTTGAAAGTTTAAAGAGCTATATTCAAAATAAAAAAACATCTTTCCATAAGGAATTTGCATTCAGTGAAACGACGCAAAGAAAAAATTTTGCAAGAAAATCCTGATCTGACTTATTTCAGGTATGTTACTTGAGTTGCGAGAACCTGACATAACCATAAATGGAAGTTGAAGTGCCTTGACTCTCTGATGAGTCCCAAAATTTTCAAGAATTATAGAATTACATTTTAAATATTGAACTAGGTCATGTATGGTGCATAGACGACTACCACCAATAATTTCAATTAGATCATTACTATCCAAATGACAACCATCTACATCACTGATTTGGTCAGAATTTGCATCCAAGAATGGATAGATTGGACAAATTTCATGATTAACTTGAACTAATGAACCCTCCTGATGTAAGACTAGAAATGATAAGGAATGGAATGGATAGTTGATAAGCTGCTTACCTTCTTATTTATCATGGATGACCTCACTACCTTGTGTCAATTCAAAATCCAACTCATTAGATGATGAACTTGAAGAGCATGGAGTATCTTCTTGACAAGTTTATGCATTACAAGTAGTAGAATGCAAGGGATGGTAAGGTGAAGAGGAAGTTTCCATAATAACATATTCTTGGATCGAATCATATTTGGGTTCTAAATCTTCCAAAACAAAATATTCTTGAGAAACTGAAAGATTAGTAAGCACACTTGGGAATTCAATACACATCAATAGAATCATCATCATCAAAATGAAGGTTTCCCAAGACTTAATATTGATTATGAAAATAATTTTCATTTTATCCTTCACTAAGATTATTAGATTACAAATCAACCAAGGATGGAAGAAAATTACCTTGACATGCAATATTTTGAAAAAGAGAAGAAATATCAAAATAATCCTCAATTTCCTACTCTTCTACCTACGAAGAGTGACTACCTTGCAGCTGATCAATATTTAGATTGGAAAATAGAGAATATGCAGAAGGATATTGGTGAAGTGGATCATGGGACAAAGGGTTATGAGAAAAGGATGATAGAGGATTACATGAATCCAAATAAAATTCAAGATTAGAGTTATGAGTATCAATACCATCTCGAGTAATGGAAACATTAGCATTCACCATAGATTTCATGAACCATTCCAAAGTTTCATCCATAGGATCCAAATCATGAAAAATGGATGAAGGTTTAAGAGGAGGATTAGTGATTTGATTTCTAATTTCCTAACTCAACATTATCATATGGAGGCACCCAAATTGGTATTGGAAAAGGAGGAGGACAAAGAACAAAAGGAAATTTAGGTCCTCCTCTAATATTAGAGGTGTCTCATGATCATCTGAGGGTTTAGATTCACTGTGTAAATAGATTTGAACCAAACTTTCAGGTTTCCTTTTAAGTAAATCCCAATCCATATCTTCTCCAATAAAATAATAACATAAGTGAAGTAATCGATTAGAAAAATATTCAATTGATTCATTAGGGAACATTCTTAGTTGATTAATCCTTTTAAGAACATCTTAGTAACAATACTTATCAAAGGATTGATGAAGCTCCTTGAGGAAATGATAGAAGAATGTATAGAGGCAAATGGTAAGGTATGACACCATGAACTAAAATGACCTTCAAGGGTGAGGAAGCAAAGAACATAAGAAAAATATTCATCATCGATTTCATAATATTCACAAAATCTAAGAAAATAAAAAGCGTACTTGGATATGGATGTTCCATCGTCAACATCAAAATTCAATTGAGACAAGTCATAAAGAGGCTCATCGGGGATTAAAATCTAACAACTTGTTAAATTGGAAAAATACCCTAGGCATATTATTTGAGGATGATCCATTAAAGATAAGAGATTCAAAACAGAATAAATGGGCAGACATTGTCATATGGTTCTCCTTCTAGCGCTATAATGTTGATGGTGTTGGATACCTCCAGCATATAGGGGGTCTCCTTGATGTGAAGTCCCAATAATAACTCATTCCATTTGGAGTAGGATCCCCATCCAGTGTATCAGCCCAACCAACATAATTGTAAGGTTAGTCCTGGTTTCAATGAAATAACATAATATATTATATGCATAACCGTTGAATAATAATTTCAGTTGAAATTGTGAAACATCGATTGTAATGCTTAAAATGAGACCTTCGTGAGGGGGGTGAAAAAAGTGAGCCTCTCGAAGGAAATAATACTACTAAACTAAGAGAGACACATGGGAAAAGAAAGATTTGTTAGTTAGCTAGTGAAATACTTCACATAGAAACAACGATCATTAAACCACATACAACACACCTTCGACAAGATAAGTACCAAGGCCACCAAAATAGCTCAATTTACTTAGTACATATGAAAAAAACATATATAACAACCATCTAATTATTATTCCCAAGAAATTAACAATACATGCATGAAAATGTGTTGTCCCATCGAGCTTTAATTATAAGGTGAAAGATCCAAGTGCACAATTACAATGATGATTCACTAGTTCCAGTAGTTGAACATTAAGTCACTTCTTGCTTCTCCAAAGAGTAATTTTCTCTCCTATGATAAGTAGAGAAGCCAAGACTGGCTCTCTAATGCTTAAGCCTCAAAAATCACTTTGCTCGAGTTATGATGTTGCTTTTATAACAAGGGGAATGCCCTTCCTATCCCCATGACTCTTGAGGTACCCTCATGAATCTTGGACTTCTATTATGACCTTTGGAATTCTATGCAACTCTTGAGCTTCTAAATTAATTTTGGACATTTTTATATGACTTTTGGACTTCCCTAAAGAATTTTTTTCCATATATGACTAAGTGACTTTTCATATTCCACATATGACACTTGGATTTCCACGCATTACATTTTGTCCTTTTCCTTGAATATACATCATTACATTCCACATGATTATGTGGCATGCCACATGGATGCATATTGACCATTATGATGACACTTGTATAGGCTACAACTTGAAAATGATGACATGGACTTCATGATGAGGTGGAAATTCCAAGTTGTCTTCCTTGCTACTTCATATTTCATTATTGATGATAGATCTAATCTAAGCTTCATATTCATGAAAGTTCCACTTTGTTACTTATCTTCACCCTCCAAAAGGTCTTGGATCAACATTGGAATCCTTTGAGTCATCGTGAAATGTATTCTTTCTATTTTGTTCCATGATCTACTTCATGTCTCCATGATAGCTCTTTTTTCTTTTTCTCTACAGGTGTTTCTTTATGCTTTATCCTTGCTACTTTCTTTGAGCCTTATCCTTTCATGATATGAAGGTACTCCTGCTAATGAAAATCATTCATAAAAAAGTGAAATTAGTGTTAAAAAAATATATTATACCAAAACTTAATTAATGGAATTATCATCTCATGATAGGCTTGTGAGAAGGAAGTGAATGGTCAAGGCTAACAAGAGGACTTCAAGGTGGACATGTGTGATTGAGCAAGAGATAGAGAGAACTAATGGGAGAAGGGAACATGTCCAAAGCATGAAGGATAATCATTTTTTGGTTTAGGGTGCACTTGTGTGCTCAAGGAGGCTAAGAGGGTGCAAGGGTGCACCTCAAAGGGATGAAAGGGTCAGGCTTCAATCCTTCCCAGTGTGCAAATGCACTCAAGAGGAACAAGGAGGGAACAATTATTGAAGTCAAAAAAGTGCACATGAAGGTTTCAAGCTTCATGACTATGCCATGCACCCTAAGGGAAGAGGGAAGGATGAAGGCTTCATGCTTTGTGAGTGCGCCATGTTCCCTAATGTTTCATGCTTTGTCAGTATTCCATGCTCCCTAAGTCTCCATGCTTCTTGAGTGTACCATGCGCTCTAAGGGAAGAATGAAGGCTTCATACTTCATCAGTGCGCCATGCGCTCATGATTTAAGACTGTGCCATGCACTTTTTCAGAGGAAAAAGGTCCTTGTTGTTCCGAAATGTGACTTCTTGTTACGAAGTTTGCTCAAAATCTTGGGAGGGAACAGTTCTCTTTAATAGTGGCTGCTTTGTTATCTGGACTGCTCTTATCATTGGGGAAGGCAACAAAAGGCTAGGTCACTTATCCTAGGAAGTACTAATGCAATTTTAGAGGGAGGAGACCTTGTGTTTGCTTGAGGGGTCCTGAACCAAGTTCAATGTGCAAGGTTTGCCAACAAACCCCTATACTACTGACCATTTCGGCACTGACTTGCTTGCGCAGGTCAAAGTCTCACCTGAAGTAGTATGGGTGGGTGCTGGAACCAGGTTTCCGCACCCTGAGAAAGGATGGGTAATATAAGTAGAGCTGCGTCCTGTTTCTGTAATTCCCAGATTACCTTGTTCTTCGCAGAGTTAATTACGTTTCTATTTGCATCCATGTGCACTAGATATATAGTTATATGCTTTTCATAAAATCAACACAGCATTACATAAACAGAGTGGAATAGATCTATATCCAAACATAAAGTTACACAGATCTTTGCAGCTAAGAGACAAAAAATACACAACACATCAATTATCAACAATTCACACAAAAGTACTCATAGATTCAGATCTCTAATAATCGTTCGCATTCATTCATTCATCAATCTTTCCTTACAATTCCCTTCCCAACCTGTGCACACAGCAGCAGGGTCCGCACACAACTGGACTAGGATCTCTGCGCACACAGCTAGCAGGAGTCCGTTCGCCGAAACCAAAACAGATAGCTTAAAAAATAGATCACATCAATATCTCATCATTTCTTATATTTTACAATACAAAATACATCTCTATTTATAACAATCTAGCCTCGACTTTCCTATGGTCCGCAACCCATGGTTTTCGGACCCCTAGTTTACCCTTTGACCCATTACAATGCGTTTGGGGCTTTGACCCGCCCCAAAACCCCTGCGCTAGAATAAATATAATAAAAAATAATCAAAATGGACCAGTTTCACAGCTTGTTAGGAGGCCCTGTTCCAACCGTCCCCCAACACAATCTTGTGACTTGTCCCGAGTCACTGTAGTGGTGCGACCACATAGCCCTGAGCCTGATAGGGCTTGAGTCGAGTTCCATTGACAAAGCCAGGAATGAGGTCACCACGCAGGCTAGATAGCTGGACTGCTCCGCCATTCGTAATCGCCTTAACTATGCAGGGACCAAGCCAATGCTGCCAGAATTTCCTTGGATTTTTCGCAAATTGGCTATCGTATAACAGGACAAGATCACCTTCGACGAATGTCTTTTGACGAATATGTAAATCATGCCAGGCTTTATCGCGATCCTTCTGAACCTGCTGGTGAAAATTAAAAATAAACCGATCTTCCTCCAAAGCCACTAGTTGTGCTAAACGTTCCTCTAGGATATCAGAGTCCGCCATATTTGTGAACGCAGCAATGCGTAGGCTAGGAAAAATGCATTCTACGGGCATAATGGCCTCCTTACCATAGACCATTCGGAAGGGGGTCCTGCTCGTTATTTTTTTACAGGTGGTTCGATATGCCCACAGAACTGAGGGGATGCGCATATCCCAGTCACTGCGATCGGCATTGCAAACCTTAGTTAAGGCATGTTCCAAAATTTTGTTAAAAGCTTCGACTACCCCATCTTCCTGGGGATGATAGGGTGTACTCTTCACATGCTGGATTCAGAATTCCTCATTCAAGGCTTGAATAGTTTGGTTAAAAAAGTGCGTACCTCTGTCACTCATTAGGATCTTTGGGCAGCCAAACCTGGTAAGAATCTACTCAAAGATGAAGTACGCAGCATTATCTGCGGTACAATATTTTACTGCTTGTGCCTCAGCCCATCGAGTGACGTAATCAGTGGCAGTGATGATGTAGCACGCACATGTTTTTCTTGCCTGGCGGATTGATGTTTCCTATAAAGTCAATAGCCCATTTGTTAAAAGCCTGTAAGGCCACTTGAGGCTGTAATGGCATGTCATCTCGTTGCGAGGGTCGACCAGTGCGCTGACATGTATCACAAGTTCTCCAATAGGTGTATGAATCATGATGTAGGGTAGGCCACCATAATCCAGCCCTCAAAATATTTTGTGCTGTAGATTTTCCTGCATAGTGGCCTCCTACAACCCCATCATGGGCTTCTGATAAAACGATGGGCCTTTCGTGTTCCAGTGTGTACCTTTGTAGCATTTCATTGGCGCCTAGATTGTATAACTGTCTGGTGATGATAGTAAAGTCCGCAGCTAGGGTAACCAACTCCTTCTTCTGCTGCACCAAATATGCTGCAGGGGCCACACCTATAGTAAGGAACTCAATGATATCAGAAAAGTGAGCATCAACCACCTTAATGGTAAAAAATTGTGCATCGGGGAAGCCTTCATCCAAGTTAGTAGGCTCTTCCCCTGTGTCGATGTGAGATAGATGATTCAGGCCTGCGTTCAACCTCCCAGGTTTAACGATGACCTCAAAATCATATTCCTGAAATAGCAATATCCATCGGCAAATCTTCCCCCCAACAAAGGCTTGTTGACCAGATATTTCAAAGCCGAATGATCGGTGAACATCTTAAAGTGTCCACCCAGCAGATAGTGCCAATATTTTTGTAATGTGTATACCATGGCCAATCCTTTGCGCTTAGTGGTAGAGTAATTCATTTCTGTGCTCAAGAGTTTCTGGCTTGCAAAGGCAACCGGGTGGTCAATATCTTCGTCTCCAGGTTGAGTGAGAATTGCGCCCAGGGCGATGCCTGATGCATCGACATGTACGTGAAATTATTTTGACCAGTCCGGAAATATCAGTATGGGTGCAAATATCATCTTCTCCTTTAGCAGTTCAAAACTCTTCTGACATTCGTCATTCCAGAAAAAAGAGACATCCTTTTTTAGTAGCTGTTCCATGGGTGCTGTGATCAGGGCATACCCCTGGATGAATTTCCTGTAATAGCCTGTGTGACCGAGAATAGAACGCAACTGTGTTTCAATTGTGGGGGTTGCAAGGTTGATAATCACGTCTATCTTCGCAGGGTCAACCATCAATCCTTGTCGACAGACAATATGTCCTAGAAGGATGTCGAATGGAACACAAAAGATGAAATTTTTGATATTCAAGGAGATCTGGTGCTTCCAGCATGCATCCAACATTAATCGTAGGTTCAAAACATGTTATTTCACGAAGCCAAAAACCGTCTAGTCATCGAAGTAAACTTCCAGGAAATTATGAATGAAATCCTTAAACACAGCCACCACGACCCTTGAAAAGATAGTAGGTGCGTTCTTGAGACCAAAGGGCATGACCGTGTATTGGAAGGAACCTCATTCGGTCGCAAAGGTAGTCTTACTGCGATCTTCAGGTGAAATTCTGATCTAGTGGTATCTAGAGAACCCATCGGTGAAGGAATAGGCCTCCTGGTCACCGACACTATCAAGGATTTCATCGGAGAAGGGCATAGGGAAGGGGTCATGAATGCAGGAATCGTTTAGCTTTCATAGGTCCACACAGATGCCTATTTCTCCCTTTGTCTTTTTCTGTTGGATGACCATCAGACTTACCTAATCTGACTGTTCAACTGGTTCAATGATACCTGCAGTCAACATTTTGTCCAACTCCTCTTTGACCTTTTGCTTATGTTTAGGATTCATCCTGTAAGGCGTTTGCTTGATGGGGCATGCCTCAGGTTTCAAAGTGATGTGCATAATGCCAAGAACCCCAGTGATTCCTTTGAGCTCAGAAAAATTTGTTGGGAATAAGTCCTGGTACTTCGTAAGTAACTCTGCAATTTTTCCTACAGTGCCTTCATCCCAATAATCCCCAATTTTAGCTAGCTTAGGGTGTTCTTTTGTCCCAATATTAACTTCACGTAGCTTGAGAGGTTGCGTTACATCAACATCCTGGAGCGATGGTCCGATAATGGTACGTTCTCCCTCCGACTTCGGAACAGAGAGATTCCGTAGATTATCCTCTTCTTCGTTAATCGCCAGGCTCCGGTAGTTGACTATGTTCTGCATCTGGGCTTCCCATGTCAGGACGACTGTTTTGGTGCAGGAGTGAGGATTTTTAAAGATAAAAGTGTCGATGTCTTGCAGAGCTTTGTCAAGTGTCTCTATTCCCCCAATTAGTCCGAATGTTCCAATAAAGTCTTCTTTTAATATTTCCAGTGGCGGGTCCGCTGATGTAACTCCACATCTAAGTACCAAGTAGCAGGGATAGGGCCCAAAGCATGCAGAAATAGATGGATCCATTCTTCCATGGTTCGGTTAGACCATTTGGTCGTCCAAGTATGCAGATGCGTGCGGGGATCCCCGAGTCCCAAGAATATCTTGATGCGCACGCCAGCGGGATGTGCGAACTGCAAAACCATCCTATCTCAACACGTCTCCCAGACCAGAAATGCTTTCTTGTGCATCTCCCACCAGCGTGTAGGTGGTCCACGTAGAGCTAGATTGAGGGCCCAGAGCTGTCGTTCTTTTGGCACCCTAGCCTCCAATTTTCCTAAGAATTCCTGGACATTACTAGACCCATCAAAGTGGGGAAGGTCTCTTACCTCCAAAGTAATGCAGTAGAGGGTGCTTGTAGCCTGAGGGCATCGCAGTACTAAGAAATTATGTAGCTGGGTATGCCACCTATCTAGTTCCTCATCCGAATCAGAAAATTATTCCCTGTCCTTTTCCCAATATAATACTCCGCCTTTTGTAGAGTTACCTTGGTCTTCGTTCTGTGCCGTCACCCTGTAGATGTGATCACCCTGTAGATGTGATCTAGTTCCTCCTCGTCATATGCTGGTTCTGTATACCGCACACCCTCAGCGGTGTCCAGTGGCACTAATACGCACGTACCATTCTTCTCAAACACCATGCTACGTTTTTTTATATTAATGACACCCCCTATGTCTATAGCCCAGTCCAGTCTCAGGAGTGCAGGGTAAGGGTCCACATCTTCCACGATTTCTATTACTTCAAAGTCAGCTAATACCTTTACTCCCGCGATATCTACCATGACTTTTGGCAACATTCCCAGAGGGATGATCTTCTATTGATTCACCATGCATAGCTAGATGGTGGACCAGTCTAACTTAGGTTCTCCCATTCGTTTCCATGTTTGTTTTGGTAAGATGTTTGCATCCAATCCCAGATCGAGAATAACCTGATCTATCTCATAGTCGCCAATATGCGTAGTCAACCACATTTCCCTCTTGTTCCGTCTCTTATAACTGTGTAATTTTTGTACTTCCTTAACCTCAGCCATCGTGGTGGGCTGGACTACGCAGTCATGCAGTAATTCATGAAGATTTTCTACAACCTGTGGGTTGCACAATAGTTTCAGACATGCCCTTAGAAAGGGCTCGAACTCTTCCTCTATTGGGGGGTGTGTTGGTAGCTACGCAAGGGTTTCCAACAGCTCTTGTTCCTTGAAATTCATTCCCCTCTGAGAAGCAGGCTCATCTCTTGCTCCTTGGGTGACTACTCCGCTGCGCGTCATGAATTTTCCACTTGGATCTGCATTCCTTAGCTCCTCTTTGACTCTTTGAACATTTTTCATGGGGGTAGGCTGTTTTTCCTGCATTTTCATTATCAATATTGGGCATTCTTCGATCTCATGTCCCAGCTGTCGGCAATATTTACAGGATTTCCTAATGGGATTCGGGCAGTCCCTAGCGAAGTGCCCTACCTTCCCACAGTTATAGCAGATTAGTTGGCCCTGTCCTTGTCCCGCGCTACCTCCCCGGCCCCCCCTGCCCCTCGCCGGGGAGCCACTGAAGGTCACGGGAGATCTCGGCGACGCAGGATCAGAATGTACCCTATAGAGATTTCCCCGATCTACCAATAAGTCATATGTGCGACAATTCTGCTCATCGTGCCCTACCGATCAGCTGAACCTGAACCATTTTTTCTTCAGTTCACCCACACTTATCCGAAGGCATTGGGCTGTATCATGTAATCCCGCTACTTGAAAGTCTTCACACCATAGCGCAGACCCACTGGATCCAGGGTACAATGGGCTGGGTCCTCCTGCTTGTAGGTAATCAGAGCTGACTCCTTTTCCTCGTTCCACTCGTAAGTTATGTATTTCTATGTGCATGGCTAAGAGATTTTCTTGAATTTGCTACACTCCCCCCAATGTATTGTCCTTAGGCATGGCTTCGAGTTTCATGGCAACTTCCAAGGATTTTTCTTGCGATTCGAAGGTCTGGTGGCTCATTGGTATGTGCAAGTGAGGTAGAAACATAGCGATGAACCATTCCATATGCTGTTTGTCATCGTACTTGAACCCTCCTTCCTTGATTGCTTTCTTTAGCCGCTGATCGGCCTCCCATACTCACTCAGACACACCTTGCTTGAAGTCTTTTACTTTTGCTACCAACTGAGAGTACGATTTTGGCTTCCGAAATTGTTGTTTTAGGGCATCCTTAATATCTTGAAGCGAGGCGCTCCCGTTTTGAGATATATACCACATATAACATTCCAGATCCCATTCTTCGAAGGCCAGGGATAGCTGCGCCCTTTTCGTAGTATCACTTACCACCCCTTGTGCAGTCCATACCTAGTCAGCTATGAACCAAAACCGCTCCATGTCCTCATAAGCTACGCCTCTAAAGGTAGGTAATTTCAAATGTACTGCCATGATTTCCTCTGGTTTGTTTTCGAGGAGAGTGATCCTCTGCTTGATTGGTTCGATAGTACTTACCACTCCATGTTATGTTTTAACCCAAAGTAATGCTCATCCACCTCCGCGTTAGATCTCCCTACTTGCTTGTCATTACCGATCCCTCTCTTAGACTTCTTCTGGTCCTAAAAACAGAACCATTTGTTGGCTTGAAGGGTCCTGACCCAGGTTCAGTGTGCAAGGTTTGCCAGCAAACCCATATACTACTGACCCTTTCGACAATGACTTGCTTGCACAGGTCAAAGTCTCACCCGAAGTAGTATGGGTGGGTTCTAGAACCAGGTTTCCGCACCTCAAGAAACGATGGGTAAGGCAAGCAGAGCTACATCCTATTTCTGTAATTCCCAGATTACCTTGTTCTTCGCAGAGTTAATTACATTTCTATTTGCATCCACGTGCACTAGATCTATAGTTATATGCTTTTCATAACATCAACACAGTATTACATAAACAGAGCAGAATAGATCTATATCCAAACATTCAGTTACACAGATCTTTGCAACTAAGAGATAGAAAATACACAACACAACAATTATCAACAATTCACACAAAATTACTCACAGATTCAGATCTCTAATAATCCTTCTCATTCATTCATTCATCAATATTTCCTTACAATTCCCTTCCCAACTTGCGCACACAGCAGCAGGGTCCACACATAGCTGGACTAGGATCTCCGTGCACACAACCAGCAGGAGTCTGTTCCCCGAAACCCAAACAGATAGCTTAAACAATAGATCACATCAATAACTCATCATTTCTTATCTTTAACAATACAAATTACATCTCTATTTATAAAAATCTAGCCTCGACTTTCTTATGGTCCACAACCCATGGTTTTCGGACCCCTAGTTTACCCTTTGACCCATTACAATGCGTTCGGGGCTTTGAACCGCCCCAAAACCCTTGCGCTAGACTAAATATAATAAAAAATAATCAAAATAGACCAGTTTCGCAGCTTTTTAGGAGACCCAGTTCCAACACCTTGGAAAAGATAAAGTGAACAAGTATGGGAGGAAACATTATGATAATGAGGCTCATGAATAAGTTACGCTCATCACCTAGGAAGAGGGCTAATGCCTTTACCACTTGAATTGAGTAGGAGGATCAAGAAGAAATATCAAAATGGCTAAGGGTAGGACCAATAGAGTAGGAGAAATAAATGCATCATAACATGAATCAAACATGGATCACACACATAAATTCCATAAAAACAAGCCAACATAATGCACATGAATCATGACCATTAATCACACCTTCAAACGACAACTAAGTGACACCTATTTCCGAGTGCGACAGTTGAAACGACACATTACAACACTTAGAACATAAGTTATGATAGGAGGGAAGACTATGACCAAAAGGGGTGCTAAGCCTATAATAATGTGTCTAGTGCATATTCAAATGATATTTAATACCATCTAATATAGTAGAGTGCACCATAAATAGCTTTGGTAATAAGCAAAGGTGCGACACACGCAAGAGTGAAAACAATAAAAGCAGTACCTGCGATAGGAGGAAAACTCAAAGACGATACTTGCAAAACTCGAACGACCTTGAAAGCGACACATGTCAGAGTGAAGATAACATGAAAATGAAACTTATTAAAGTGAAATCAAGTAAAAGTGACAACCATCAATGTAAAAGTTACACTTGTGAAAGCAACGATGCACAAAAGTGACAGTTGAGAAAACTTACCAAAATAGAAGTACAAATGCAACCAAAGTGAGGGAGATTGTAAAAAAAATGTACGCACTGAATTTTGACATGATTTTAACATTTCACAAGCAATATCTTGATGGGTGGTGCTTTACGTATTCGAGATTTCATAAAATAAAGTGCACTCATGAGTTCAATAAGGACCGAGCATGTGTGTGCAAACAATTTGACAATTAAAACTAGGAAGAATAATTAAACACATTAGAAAGCATCAAACGACCATGTATTAACCATAAGATGACAAACCATAAGAACCTTAGTAGGCTCCAAAATTCAAGTGTGAATTTTTTTTTGGAGGGTGATGATCACAATGACAATAACATCATAACATATACTTTGTGATTTGGGCATATATCAAATACGACAAAATTATATTGAAAACTAAGGTATGTTCCCAAGAAATAGTCTTGTTAATTATTCAACCTATATTTGAAACAATTAGTGAAGTGTTGTGATAGTAGAGCTTTTAAGAAGAATATTTAAGTGTTTTTCAACCCTCTTTCATAGATAAACCCGAGGCCAATTTTCTAAGCATATTAATGAATAAGACTGAAGCAAGTAGTTGGAGTAGAGGGCTCAATAAATGATTATAAGGATATTCATTTTATGTGGCATGACCTCTTCAACAAAATAAGTCCTAAAGATGTCATCATTGTAAGAAATGTTGAGTGTTGACTTGTCTTTCATTATTGATATGGTTGGAGTAGATATGCTATGGTTTTCATCAATGTTAATTCCATTAGGGTTTTGTCAGTGAAATATTTTGAGAAGGGTATCACATTACAAAGAGGTATCTGGCTTTAAATTTTATGATTCTGTATTTCCTAAGGAAAAGTTCAGACAACTTGAGGCTTGGTGTAAGACATATTTGTGGCATATTGGATTGTGCATGTGGGGACAACTTAATAGTTACAGTGGTGGAATTTATGCACATTATGGAAATGATATGACAAGAAAAAAGGAAATAAAATAGTGTTATTGATATCACAACATATTTATTGTAATATATCTTATTCTTTTATCTTATATCTTTAGGGTGGCAGGGTGTTGCAAGGCGGAGATTGAAGTCTCTTTCAAGTTGGAGCTGATAAAACTATGGGGTGGGATCTTCCTTCCAGTCAATGTCGATTAATCAGGGTGTTGGAGCATCCTTTTAATTGGAGTTAATAAAACCAGGAGGTCGGAGCCTCCTTCTAGTTGGAATTGGTAAACCAGGGTGTTGGCGCATCGTTTCAGTTGGAGATGATAAATCCGAGGGTTGGAACCTCCTTCCAATTATTGTTGGAGAATACTGGAAATTGGAGCTTCCTGTTGAAATAATATTTAAGACTTATATGAAAAGTGCTTGGTGGTTTTTCTCATGGAAGGGTTTCCACCTAAAAATATCTTATGTAGTGTCTTTGATGTTGTGCATTGCTGATGTTTTTTTAACTATTAATGTTTACATGATATAATTAAAATTGTTAAAAAGTGCTGAATACTAATTCACCCCCCCTCTCTATATTAGTGAATATTCCAACACTAACACGCCTGAACCCAGTAGATGGATTTTTAATTGACTGATTGTACAAATTGTTGGAATTGAAGACACTTTCCTGTTATATCAAACCACTGCGTACTGGAAGCTTTAGCTTGTATTCAATTTATTTACCTTGCTATCCTTGTACAGGGACTAAAAAGGAAAACACCTTAACTTTTTGTAACTAAGTCCTGCAACCACGCCCTTTTGGTATTTCTTCCCAAAAGAAAAAATATATGAAAAATCTCTATAAATCCCAATCCTAGCACGAGTCCCAAGGCATATATGTCTACCACATCATTCCATCGTAGACCAATCACTATCAACCACATGGTTATTAACTTATTTTTCCATGTCATATCTCTTCCACGTCACACTAGATAGTGACCTTTCCTTTATACTATACGCTAGGTGCCCGGTACCCTAGTGCCTCTGTGTCTGGGCCCACCATTTCCACGTCATATGCCACATGTAGTCCATGTGGTGCCACTTCATGAGCTGTTTCTGCCACATGTCATCCAAAAATTATCCAGTTGGTCATCCAAAAAGGCCAAAACTAAGTGCCATTTGTCACCTCCTTAGGTCACCACATTAACAATATTTCTAGTTTTAATCCATGTCATTGCCACTTTTCTGCTAACTGGGATATACCCATACACATGCTAGTTAGGACCGAAGTTCAAAATCTGGTTCATTTGGTTAAGTGTTTAACTTAGTGAGAGACCAAACATTCAAATTCTCATATATAAATGTGAACATGGTTGAGTTCTGTGCTAATTACCTTGGTATGGGGCCCCAAAGGCTCTTATCCTTTTGTGATACACCTTATAATTTAATGACCGGGGGTTGTGACTAAGTGACTACTGTTGGATTTAATAAGGTATATTTTCTCCTTGCCTGGATGAATGTTGCATGTGTTAAGCATGCTTGACCTCTTCATATTTCTTTGTGTTATCCACTAAGGACTCCTTTTGACCTTGACATCAATGATGAACTCCACTTGACCTTGACATCAATGACAACAAAATGTGCAACAAATAATATTTTTTTAAATTGATTTTAAATCGAAATTAAAATAAATCCATTGGTTCTTCTTGTTGGAAATCCACAAGGAAATTTCCCCTTAGCTTTACTAATAAAGGGCCATTACATAGAGGAGTTGTCGATGGAAATGACCCTATCAATTAACTGGCTACACCTTTATTATTATTTTTCTTATGGACAAGGATTTGGCATTTTTATACTTAAAAAAAAATTGGTTAACATAAAATTTGTGTGGCAATAATAATTTAGAGGAAGTTAATTCATACAAGTCTTCAATCATGTTGAGTTATGTTGGAACTATAGTGTTGATAAAAATATCAAAGTAGATTGGAAAACCTATTTTGGTTTTGATAACAATCATAAAGCACTAAATTTGTATTCTTGGAAAGAACATAATATTCCTTTTGACACAATTTGTTAATCCAGTTATCCTATATGGATATAAATCTTGGGATTGAAACATTTATAAAATAACTTGGAGGAAGATTGAGCAAATCTAGAAGGCTTATTTTATAATCTATAATCTTAAAATTAAAATTAATACATGTTATCTAATCCTCCATTTGGAGGATAAGATTCCACCCATTGAGAGAAAGAATATGATTAGGTACCTAATGTACATTTACAAGATTATTACATGAAAAATAAAATGATTCCTAGCATTGCTCTAATTCCAAAAAAAGTTACTTGAGAATTAAGCGAGGTCAGCATAAATATGATAGTTCTTGGCTAAACCATTACAAGAGATAATTAAATCAAACTTATAATATATCTTTGTTATAGGTAGATTAAAGAAGAAAAATAACATTGCTAAAACATGAAAGAATTATTACAACCTTCATAGTGAAACCAGGCATTGGATAAAACCTTAAACACCGAGGGAAGAAAGAAAATGTGATACTTTTGATACTAAGAAAGTGGAGGATGATTTTTTTTTCTCCTATAACGCTTTGTCTATGCAGACATTAAGTTTTCATTTCAAAATATTTGTAACGCCATCAATCTTCATAACTTGTTAACTCATGAAAAAATCAAGTGATCTAAGAAAATTTATTTCCAATATTTTGTCCTTATCAACTAAATGTTAAAAAAAATCAATTAATTCCTTACCAATTTTCGTAATGATCCAATAAACCGATATTGATCTTAGTAAACTATAATCATCTTCATTATCATCATAAAAAAATAATTCATATTCAATACAAAAATAATAATAATTATAAACAATTTAAATTATAAATATGCAACTAAAAAAGTTATATATATATGTGTGTGTGTGTGTGGAAAAAATATTTATTCACGAAGAGACATTATATAGATGTATGATCCATAGACTCTTGTACATTGTAAAAAATAGACTTATAAACATCAATGGAAATTCTAGTGATATCCATACCAATACTATATGTACTTGAGACCATTTACCTTGTTGTACATTAAATAAAAGATTTCATATTAAGCATTCCAAGTGTCTTGTTCTTGGAGGTTGAACATAATATAATGTTCTATGTGATAACAACATTCTGAGAAATATTAGCATAAATTTTAATTGGTGCGCATAATTGTGCCATGACAAAAAAAAAATGAAAACTGTAAAGATGACATAATTTTTAACAAATTACCTATCTCAAAAGGGGGAAAAATACAAAGAGAAAAATATGATTCATTGAAACATGTTATAAGTGGAATACCATATGGTCTTTCTCCACTCCATATTGAATATTTGAGAAGATGAAAGTTCCAGTCACGAGCTGCAGTGCATCGTTGGAGATGCCATCAGTTATAGTGTTTAATTATCACATGATGTGTAATGGAGATCCACTCGAATGAGGTAAGAGCTTCCTTGATGTCCCATATGGTGGGCTGAAGGTAAATGTTCTCTATGTGAGCTTTGTTTTTTTCCTAGTCAATGACTAGCTTGGATTCACCCATTGTAGCCACCCCTCCCATATTTACCCACATTCACTGGCCTGCCAAGGTAAACATGAGACATAGAGATACAATGACATGACCCGATCTCATAGGTATGATTATGGAAGTGGGGGATGACTACTGATGACAAACTAACCTTTCACAACATCCTACAGGGGCTTCAGGACACTTAGGGATGAGAAACCATCCTAGGTCGACAAACCTTGAGTTGGACCCCTCCTTCTCTTCCCGGGACCCTCAACCGAACCCACAACAAGAATCCATGTGGTTGGAAGCCTCCAACCGCATGCACAAGCTTGAATCCATGCGGCTGCAACCCAAAATTTCTAGATAGGAACCAACAGTCCTAGATTCCTGAGCCTAAATTCTAGGTCAACCTCTAAACCACTGCCCAAAACATCCCAAGACTTTCCAGAATGATAAATAACTCAATGAAAAGGGTAAATATACAAATTTTACCCAAAAAATTGACCTAACCATGAAAATAATTTTTTCAAACACATTGTGAACATGTAATCTAAATGTCATGAATGCATATATGAACATAGGGTTTTGATACTTATCTGAGAATCATTAAGAAGGTCTAATTCCCTCTCATAATTACTGTAATAACATCTATTAGCTCATGCATTCAATAACCATTCGTCAACAAACCAAACATATTAAGAGTTGTAGCTTGATCATGTTATGAAACCATCCTTATAACCAACATATAACCAAAATAATAACCATGATAGAACAACCATCAAAACCACATAATAACAAGTACAATTACTCATGAAATACAAGAGGAAAATAACTCTTATTAACATATGCAAAGCCAACCAAGTCAGGGACTTCCACGTACCACTCAACCATATATTGGGATGAACCAAATCTTTCTTTCAACCAATCATCCCCGTTCCATATTACAAGCATGAATGTGGGACTCAAGACAAAAAAAACCAGGGATTCCTAGAGATTAAACCACCTCCATCCTCAATATTTATTGCAATCTTTCCAAAACTGGTCAAGGGATTCCTAGGCCGAAAAGGATAACATAAACAACAAGGATTTATCACAATCCCGCCAAAATCGATCAAGGGATTCCTAGGCCCAAAACAAGAACATAAACAACCAGGATTTATCGCAATACCGCCAAAACTGGTCAAGGGGTCACTAGGCCCAAAACAAGCTTGTATGCCTCAAAATCGCTTCATCAATACCTTGAGGAATTTTTCCATCTCCACCCTCAATATTTATTGCAATCCTGCCAAAACTAGTCAAGCGATTACTAGGGCCTTGGGAATTTTCCCGAGATCACCTTATTCGGTTCCAAAACCATTTGGAAATCCAAAGATCAACTAAGTGAAAGAACCTAATCACACTATGGCTATCTGGAAATGGAAAGGAAAGGCTGAAACCACTAGCACACTTGGAAAAATCCATGCCAATGACAACAAGAGAACCAAATACATACATGCGTGTACCATGCATTAAAAAACTTGCTAGGAAATCACACATGCAACCTGTTACATGCAAGTATTCCTGCTGAAGCTACTTGATCCAACTTTCCATTGCTTTTCATTGTTTTCCTTTGCTTTCTTTCCATTCCTTTCTCCATTATTAGAGTGATCCATGAATGCTCTAAGTGGGAAATAGTATGAGAGAATAGAGAAATCTCCAAGATAAAACCAAAAAAAGGTTGTGAACTGATCCTGAGAAGCCTTTATATCATTGAGGCCTCTATTTTCTTCAATTTCCTCTATTTTTCCTTCAATTTTACTCTCATGCAATTATGTGACCTTTCACCTCCCTTTTCTCCTAATTTCCTTTATTTTCATAAATAAAATGCCAATTGATGCCTCTTTTCATTTTTCCAAGCCTTTTCCAATTTCCTTAGCCATAATAAACTGAAATGAACACCCACTAGGATGTTTTTCCCAACATTCAACTTGGAATACGTATCCCATGACCTTGGTCTTATTTTTTCCTTTATTAATTTTATTACATGAAGTTTTAACCCAGGGTGGTTACACCCATCGCATGTAATACATTTACATATTTCATTGATGCAGTATGTAGTAGGACATGATGAGCTATGAATTCAACACTATTGTTGGTTCCTTGACCAAGAGTGTATTTAAATTGTATATTGTGTGACGGAGTGAGGGAAAAAACGAATTAGATACTATAGTGTGGCAGATGTCTTTGTGTAGGGCCATGAAATAACCCCCTAGGAGTACTAGGAGTAAGGGGTGTCATGACGAAGGAGTGCCTCCGCATGGGATTTAGATCCATATTATGCTATAAGCACAGTTTGGACACTACGCTTATAATAGTATATAGAGGAATGAACATGGAATTAAATATTCCCATGTTCTTGGACCACCATATGTAGTTTATCAAAATGCTTAGAAAAACTTAAAATGAGGCAACACCATTATTTTTAAGCCATGTTTTAAAAAAATCTATCAAATCATCAAATGACCATGTTCTGGATAAATGCATCTTTGATAAAGTCCAGTGAGTAACCTACATTGTATATGCACAATTTATAAATATGTGGGAAATTATTTTAAAGGATGATTTATACATGTCTAATGTTGTTGGCTTACCTCTAGGAAAAAAATACCAGTAGCAATGGAATAAGATTTTAGTCCATATTATATCAATCAAATTCAGTATAATAATTACAACACTATGAAAGTATGTATGTCAAATAATACATCTAATATCAAAAAAGGAGCTAAGGGCCCTATTTATTATATATATAAGAATGAAGAACATAAAAAAAAAAAAAATATGTCGCGAAAATTCTCAAGCCTCTAGTGGGAAACACTGAGTCCTTTATTAAAGACTCTAGTGACTTTATCAAACTTATTGAAAAAGAAAAGGTGGATGAGAACGACATCCTGGTAAGCTTTGATGTGATCTCATTGTTTACCAAGATCCCCTTTGGATGAAGCAGTAGAGGTTATTAATGGAGTCACAGATCCTGAGATAGCTAAGCTTGCTAAGATTTGCTTACGATCTACCTTCTTCAGCTTCCAGGGGGAATTCTATGAGCAGGTTTCAGGTGTCGCAATGGGTTCACCACTCTCACCAATTGTAGCAAACTTATTTATGGAAAACTTCGAAAAGAAAGCCCTTGCATCCTTTCCTTTAATTTCGGGTTGGTGGAAAAGATTTGTCGATGACACTAACATAAAATGGTCACATGGTAGAGATAGCCTTCAGAAATTCTTCAATCACCTTAACTCAATTTCTTCAGAAATCAAGTTTACTATGGAGATGGAAGAAAATAGAAGCATTCCTTTTCTAGATGTCCTGGTTAACAGAAAGGAAGATGGAACATTAGGGCATCAAGTCTTTAGGAAGTAAACTCACACAGACAACTACCTTCACGCTGAGTCTTACCATCATCCTGCTCAGAAATTTGGGGTCCTAAACACTCTTGCCATTAGAGCTCTTAGAATATCTGATAAGGAACACCTGGAAGAAGAAATCTCTCATTTGACATCTGTTTTCTTGGGTTTAGGATACAAGGAAAGGGAAATTAGGAAGGCCATAAACAGAGCAAGATGCACCATCATATCCAAGAGATGTCAGGATCCACAAGAAAGCTGTGGAAGAGTTTTTCTGCCATACATCAAGGGGGTAACAGATAAGATCTCCAAAGTGCTAGGAAGAAGTAACATTTCTGCGCAATTCTCAGCAACTGGAACCATTAGAAAAAATATGCGCTCTGTTAAAGACAACATTAGTTAGGGGCAGCTTAAAGGTGTCTACAAAATCGACTGCTCATGTGGAAAGAGTTACATTGGTGAAACGGGACGCTCTCTTCAAAAGCGTCTGAAAGAGCATGTTGCTGATATTAAGCATGAGCGATCACGAACCTCCGCCCTTGCTGATCACTCCTTGAGAACAAAGCATCACTTGCGTCTTGAGGATGCTAAAATCATTGCAAGGGAGGAACACTATCTAAGACGTAAGGTCAGAGAAGCGCTAGAAATTATAAAGCACCCAGATAACATCAACAGGGACGGAGGATACGAGATCAGTGATAGCTGGAGACCCCTTATTAGACAAATTTGTGACATAAGATCTTCCACTTCTCAGGTATGAGTTGGTAGGTTTACTTCTCTTCATTTTTAGTAAGTTGGTTTAGGGTCATGATAGAACTATTTTTTGTCCTCACTCGTAATATATATTTATTTTATTAATTTTTATTTTAAATAAAAAATAATCAATTAATATTTATTATCAGTGAGTGAATGCTAATTGTAATTTAATTAGTTTTCAAATCAAACTTTTTATTTAAATCTAGTCTAAAAATTGAGAATATTAAGGGAGGTTTAGTCAATAAGTATTTATTATTTTTATATTTAAAATCTATGAAGGTTTAGTTTAGTATCAAAATTAATTCTTTATAATTGTTTTAATTTAGGGTTAATAAAAATTTTATTATTAAAATTTATTAGGGTTTAGTAAAGTTTTAAGTTCTCCTCATAATTTATAGTTTGTTAGGGTTAGACCCTTAGTTTTATTTATAAGATTTAGTTTCTTTAGTTTATGTCTATTAGTATAAAAATTAAAAGTCCTAAGCTACTTTAATAATTCTAGGTGGTTTTTTTTTTTTTTTTTTTTAATTTTTTTAATTTTTTTTTAATTTTTATTTTAAATATAGAAAATTAAAAAAATAAGAAGTTAAATAGGATTATCATTTTAGTTTATGTTGTAGGATTATAAGTTTTAGCATAAGTTACTAGTAATTTGGTTAATATATAATTTTGTCAGGGTTTATTTATTATTATCTTTTTAATTATTAAGCCATACTTAGTTAGTATGTACATTTTAGAGATAGACCTTATAGGGTTATTATAAAACTTTAGCTTTATTTTTTTAATCTCTCTAGGTTCTTCTTTTAAAATTTTAGATAAATTTATATGTATGAAAATTTTAGATAAATTTATATGTATTAAAATTTAATTTAGGTTATTTTCTTAACTCAGTTTCTAATTAAAAATTTTAATAAGAATTTTAATAGCTTTCTCAAATGATTGATTAGAATTTAATATAGAAATGGTTTTAATTATTTAATATTTTAGAACTTAGGCGAAAGGTTGTAATTAAAAATTGTAAAATAATTACTTAAATTTTTTAGAAAGTAGGATTTTTAGAATTTTTTTTTTAGAAAGTAGGATTTTTAGAAATAAAAATTTTAAAATAAAAATTAGTTTTTAGCTTAAGTTGTTGTCAGTTCCTCTCTCATTTTTTTCCCTCAGTATTTATACCTTGTTCCTCCTGCTTCCTTCTCTCAATTTTTCATTCATTCTTTCTCGTCCTGAAGATGGATCCCCGTTGGGATTTGAAACGTCGACAAGTCTCCTATGATACCGTGGATAATCCGATTTCTGATTACAAGAAAGTAAATAATCTATTATGTGAGTGAAAACACTTGATGGATGGGTTGAGTTGCTAGTAGTAGAAGTCTTGGAGTAGAATTCGGAGGCCTAATGGCATTGACTTGGCCGAGTATAGGCTACTAGCCTAGAAATGATATCATTTAGTTGCAATTGAATTTCATCACACATATAAAAATATTTTCATGTATTCCTCATCAAGTTTCATCAAAAAATTTCCCATATGTTAAACTAAACAAATTGTCACATACCTCACACCCTGCACCATAACACTTAGGTTCGATAATGAACGTTCTATCATCCATTCAACATGGGTGAATAATGGAAAGAGGCATTAAAAATACCTCAAATAACACTAGTATAGAGTGGTAATGTGTTTTGTACATTGTAGTTTCCATTAATTGATTAGGTACCACACACTTCAAACCATAACCTCACTGTACATGTTAGCATTCATGTTTTGGGGCTAGGTGCCCCTATTCACCCCATCTAAGGGTTTGTAATCCTCCTAGCTATTGAAGAGATTTGTGCCATTACAAATTTAGAGTTGGTGGATAACCATATTCGATCCAACACATTGTTTATTAGTGAGAATCCCTCATTAGCTAGTTGTTTTGCTATTTTATTACCAATATGTCAGTCATAAGAGGGAATTAAGGTTAGAATTTTTGGAAGAATTTATTAAATTCTCTCAATACTACTTTTGAATCTCCATCTGTTTTATTTTTTACTTATTTCCGATCCATACAACAATTTTTTGAGCATATGAATGTAATTGAGAGTACCCTTTTAATATAAGTTTAGAGAAACCTTCCTGGGTTGCAATTTGAAGTGATATACCACGACAATGATCTCTACTACATATTTGATTTCGATGCCAAGTGAACCTTCATGAATCCAAATGATCTCACCTACGTTGTCACAAAATACTCCACCATAACTTGCTGGGCTAGGGTTTCCTTTAGAGGCCCCATCAAATTTTAGCTTAAATAAGTTAGGAGGGGGAGGATCCCACTAATTTGGGGAATTGGATTTTGACTCCTTAGAGCACAAGGATGAAGGATCCCTAGTAGGTGTAAGGTCAATGTTTTTTAAGATGGAAACTTTAGGTGTTGTGACTTTCCAATCTTAATATGAACAAGGAGAAATCAAAATAATTTATTTTATACACTGCTGGACTTGGGCTCTAAATATTTGTTGCTTCCACGGAAAAGGTTTTAAAGATATCCAATTTCTTTATTTCTAGAGTACCCATAGAAGAAAAATGGGAAATAGTTGCCACACTCCACTCATAATAATACTGGAAAAATTATTTGGTCTTAAGTTATCTAATGTTGCAAACATACTAATCTAAAATTAAATATATAAACATAATGTCCTGCTAGTGCCAAAGTATATTTGAAAATGGGAATTAGTTAAAATGATGATCTGCTATTTCCTCAACTTTCCTAAAGAGGAAACAATATGAGGGCCCTTATAATCCTTGTTAATTCAATTTATCCCAAGTGAGGGTTTTACCTCAAGCTAGAAGACACAAAAAAGTGAGACTATAGGCCATACATTTTTCTTCCAAAATTTATGCAAAATTTCATTATGGTCCAGATCAATATGACCAAACACTAATTTATAGGCTTCTTATAGATTGAAATATATCCCTGGAAGGTATCCCAATATAATTTTATCATTTTTTTCATGAATTTTTATTATATGCTCATATGGGGCCCTCCAAAACTTGTGCTGATCAAAATATTTTAGAATATGATGCCAATATGCACGAAAACCATGTACGTCAGAGATGCTCTAGAGGGGAAGGATCCTAGTAGTGAGAAATTATTATTTTATTATGATTTTTAGTGGCTGCTTGAATTGCATGATAGTATGGATTGGTCCTCAAGCTGGGAAGTTGGTTCCAAGGATCTTCTCAAAATTGTGTTCCTTTCCCATTTCAGATTTCCTATTTTTTCTATTGAATGAGGTGTCTATCACCTATATTTTGCTAAGATGTGTTCCATCTTGATGTTCCGCTGATTGTGCCATATAGTCTAATTAAATATTTCAAGTTGATTTTCATATTACAATTTTAATGTCATAATTTTTCCTATAAACCTTGGTCACTATGGATCCAACACCACCAAGTCTCTGCTCCTAGTGCTACACTAAGGTTTTTTGGATATCTTAATCCTAGCCCACTTACAAGCTTGGGAAGACAAATATTATCGTAGGACAAAATAAATTTCTTTATTTCTTATAGTGCTCCTCCCCAAAGGAAGGTTCAATGCAGATTTTGAATTGAAGTTAGGACGTATTTTGGTGTAGGCATGACTGAGAATATGTAGAGAGGCATAACCTGGAGAACATATTTTAAGAGGACTAAGAAACCAACAAGGTTGAGAGAGTGGAAGGTCTAACTGGATAGATTTGATTCCATTTTTATAAGGGTATCCTCCCAAGAAGCCCCAATTAATGTGTTGGAAATCAAGGGAGTTCCCAAATATTTGGATAGAAGGGAGGTTCTTTGAAAACCCAAGATTCAAGAAATGTTATTCTGGATAGAAAGGGAAGAAGAATATTTGAGACTTACTTGGTTGTAGAAGTGCTTGAAGCATCCATCAAATCCACAAATTCTTTCATGATATTCTTTACTTCAATTTCCATGGGTTTTCCCATTAACATTGTATCATCTATGAATGATTGGTGTGTTACTACTAGATATTTCCCAAAGAGTTTTAGACCTCATATGTTTGAGGGTTCCACCACTGCCTTGAGGAAACATACGAATCCTTCTGCCATTAAAATGATGATCAATTGTGAGAGAGGGTCCCCTTGCCTTATTCCCATTGAGAGAGAGAAGGTAGTAGAGGGTGACCCATTGATTAGGACATAAATAAAAGCTAAGGTGGTGAATGAGAGAATCTATTGCATCACTGCTTAGAGAATCAAAATTCCAGAAGAACATGTTGAATATACCACCAACTTAGCTTTTCAAATGATTTGGACATATATAGTTTGATGAGCATGCCATATTTCTTAAAGGTTTTCAAAGTGTGAATCACTTCATGGGCTAGAATTATACCATCCAAGATTTTTCTTCCTTCCACATAGCTAATTTTCTCTCGAGAAATAAGGTTGGGAAGAAGTGGTTTTAATCCATCGGAAATGAATTTTTGTGATGATCTTTTATACTAATTTAAAGAGAGAGAGAGGCCTAAACTTACTAGGACCCGCTTCTTTTATTATTGTAGAACCAAAGGAAAAAGGGTGGCATTGAGGGCCGGAAGGTCAATATAGGATTTTTGTGAGTCTTCTACTAGCTCCCATACATCCTTTTGAATGATAGGCCAACATTCTTGGAAAATATCAATAGTAAATCCATCCGGTCTAGGGGATTTCCCTCTTCACATGTTCATTAATACCTTCTCTACGTTTGTTTGAGAAATTGTCTTGAGTAAGGATACATTTTGGTCTTGAGAAACTAATCAAGGTATATTAATTATGATCCTCCTAATTGCTGCAAGTTTTTTTAGCTATGGTTCAGTTAAGTGTGTTCTATAATAGTATATTAGCTACCTTTCAATGTCTTAATGATCAGTCAATCGGGTGCCCAAATTGTCCCTGATGACTGATATCCTATTATGGTGCCGATGCTATATCATGGTTATGTGAAAGAACTTTGAATTTTTTCTCCATCTCTCAACCATTGGACCTTTGATTCAGTTTCCATAATATCTCCTCTTGTTGATTTCATATTTTCAACTAAGAAAGTAGTGATGTTTCCTCTTGAATAAGGACCTTTATATGTCCTTTAAGCATGTTTATTTTCTTAGTAGATGCCATCCAATCCTCAAGATCCCTCTAGGATTTAAATATATCACCGAATTCTTCTTTAATCCATTTTTTGAGGTATGATTTGAGATATTCTAGATACTCTTGGAAATAATACATTAATGATCTATGCTTGGTAGGAGCTTCATGACATCATTTTGCTTCATTTTCCTGAAAGGAAGGGTGATCTAGACAAAATATTTAAATGTGGAAATTTCTGTTTTTAGGGTTCCCTTACATGTTTACATAGCCAAATTGGCTAATGATCGAACCCTATTGAAGGTAATATAGAGGCATCCAAATTTATACTTGAGATCATCAAATATTCTAAAATAAGAAAGTGATCTAAGCATAAGGCTAATTGATTTTCTCCACCCCTTCTATTGTTCCATGTAATACTCCATTCCTTGTTTCCAGGTCAATCAGTTGAAGCTATTGAAGAGTTTCCTTGAAATTCTCAGAGTTTGTTCAAGCCTATGCACTCCTCCCCTTTTTTCTTCCAATGATGTTATCATATTGAAATCACAACCTATGACCCAAAAATTATGCCCTCTGAGATCTTGAATAGTTGATAACAAACTCAAAAAACCTAAATCCCCCCTAGATTATAGGGGTCATATACATTTGTGATGTAGCCCCTTATAACTGAGCCTATTAGTTTAAATTGAGCTATAATAGGATATTGGGATAAGAAGAAATATGGGAAGTTAATTTTAGCAGGATTCCAAAGAAAATATGACCCTCCTACTGATCCTTGTGTGTCATTTTCAATTGCTTGAAAAAATTTCCAATAGGAGGAGGCTATCTAGGATATAGATTCATTAGAAAACTTAGTTTCCTGAAGCACTATTAATTTTTTTTTTTTTTTTTAAGAATTTCTTTTATTTTAAAAGCCTATGTTTGATTTTCCCTTTTAGGCCTGTAATATTCCATAATATGATCTTCATGATGGAGGTGTTTGTGCAGGGGATAGGGGGTATATGGAGGGGTGGTGGGCTGAAACTTGTCCGTCGAGAACTTGATCCAACCCTAGTTTACTAACACTTCACCCAATTCTTTCAACATTTGTTTATTTCTCTGTATACCTTGAGTCTCTTCTCGTCCTCGGATGTTTTGGGATTGTCTTTCTAAATACCATTTTTAACATAAAGAAATGAGTCTGTTATATTATCTGTTACTAGTTGGCTGAGAGTTTCCTAGCTTTTGAGGCAGGGTTGTTGAACAATTTATTTTCAAGAATGGAATGTTGCGATTAATTTTAAAACTAGGTCACTTATTCCCATATCTTCTTTGTCATCCAATTCTTCAATATTTTCATTTTATTGGCTCATGTCCTCATCGTTACCCTTATAATTGTCAATAGTCTCATTTTTTGTTTTTCCTTTTCTTAGCTATTTTTCCACATCTTTTCTATGCTCTCGAGGACATTTCTGTTGCTTCAGAGTTGATATTTTCTGATTTGTATTATCATGGTTATCTACAAAATATTTGGATAATATTTCTTCTGGGTCTAAGGTGTTGCGTTATGTTTTGGTTGTGCCTAATTTTTGTTGAATACTCTCTCAAAACCCTTATGGTATTTATTTTCCATTTGTTTGGAAGGAATAAGGGTGGAATTAAGTGGGAAATCCATAAAACAATGTCCGTGTTCATAGAATTTACAACAAATTAAGGGAATATGCTTCATAATCAGTGGTTTGATGCCAATCCTTATCCTTATAAAACTAAGTATATTTTTTTTGAAGGCTCTGGGAGACATTTAAATAAATTAAAATGTGATTGTTGGAGGTATAATACCCTTGTTTTATGACATATAAGGTCATAACAATGGAGCCCAATACATTTCTTATTCCTGCTTGAATCTTAAGATTCAAAAACTCATGAGGGAGAGAATAAAGACCCAATCTAGTGTTTCCATATGGTGTTCTTTGTTTGGGTTGAATTTTTCCATGTAAATGTGAAGATAGAACCTTGTAGATAAGAAATTAGGGCCCATTTTGAAATACCCTATCATTGTCCTCGAAATTATTGAAAAATACTATGAAGTATCCCTTGGACCCTAATTTAAGATCACCTTCCCCTTTGGTTTCCAATAAGGATAATCCACCAAATGAGAGCCCTCTCTATTGGCCATATACCAATAAAATTCCCAATGAGTGCATTGTATTACATATATTGTATGTACTTAGCCATTTACACCATGGTGATATCATATTTGGGGATTTGATCTATAATAGGTATGCATTTTCTTGTTGGTTTAGAGGACAATTTCTCTTGGATCATTCCATGATCTGTATGTTCTTGAGAAGAGGTCAAGCAATTCCTTGGCCACAACATTATTGAAGGAGGGAGAAAGTCTTGCTTTCCATGAATGCCATGATTGAAATTGTGCCGTGAAAACTATTAATACTATTCAAAATTTCTTTGGGAGGAAATCACTATAATTAATATAAATTTAAAAATGCAAAAAAATAATAATTAAAAAAATAAAATAAAATACAAACATAAAAATAAGAAAACTTCTCCAAGTGAGCTTCATCAAATATACTCTAGAATCATCTTTGATATGTTGCACATATTTATTATTCCACAAATGTTTGACATGGGCAGGAGAAGCGCAAAGGTAAACTTATCATTCTTGGAAACGTTGTCAAAAATGAAACAACAGCTGATTTAATTACCTCTCCAAATATTCTATACCTATATTTTCTTCAAGTAAAGGGTAATTAAAATTAACATTTAGCTTGAAGGGTGTTATTCCTCCGTAACGATTACTTGTTGAAAGTTCCTCCACTCATGTTAGTTTGCACAATATACACGAGCAATGATCCATCATCTCATTATTTTATTGCTTGAGAGATCCCTAAAGAAACAATTTCATAAGATCCCCTACTTTGTCATCTTTCTTTGATCCGTTTACCATGGGAGGTCACTTGGGTCATTAGGGACAAGATTCAACATGATTGCCTAGCTTGAGGCCAAATTACTTGTACCTTACCTTATGGGAGATATTCATAGAAAAAAACAAAAAGTAGATTCCTTTAATACCATTGATCCACATTGGATTGAGAATGGAATGACATAAAGCAAAATATTGTATATATAACACATGATACAATATTGAAGGTAGAATATTAAAGTGAAAACCAAGTTCAATTAATAAAATCAATAGTGAAAAATGTGTCAATGTACATAGAAATACATAATGGCTAGAATGGTGGTAGATCATATCTAAGAAAGATGTGATAACCGTGCTCATTCACCAAAAAACAATAAAAAGAGGTTGAAACTTCACTTTGTACTAATGAAAAAAGCCTAAGACACAAAATTATTAACCCTAACAATAAGTTAGCATTGAGCATGGATGAGTTGAAGTTGACTGAAAAGAGAGGAGGTTTTCTAGGATTATAAATTTTCACTTGATGCTATGTTTGGATCTTCTTTAGCTCATTGAAAGAAAAATATATGTACTACATAAGGTCATTGGATGTTAGGTGTACATCCCTCAAAAAGGCACGGGAAGGCCCTATTTCCATGAATTATAGCAGGACTAATGTAAAGCCTCGCTAGATGGATCTAGACCTCAGGAAACAAGAGAAAGGGTACAACTATCTCCTTAAGAACCTTTTTCTAGAAATTTAGTGGTATTTAACCACAAGAGAGGCTTCCATAAAGGATCACCTAAAGGATATTCAATAAGAATGGCTCAAGATGATTAAACGAGGTCTAAATATTTGGATATAGTACCGCTTAAGTCTAAAAGGCCTAAATTATCATCGCCAAAACTATAGGTGCTCTATTCCTAGACCAATTATAGTGATGTTATAGGTTAAGGTTTTGAAAATTTTCAATGATAGGCCAAGCGATGTCATGTAGCAACCAAAGGAAAAGGGTCTCTTAGTGATAAATCAACAAAGGGACAATTCCTTCAAATATATATCAATGAATTAGGGTTTGCAAAGGAGTTTCTATGAATAAAAAATGCATAAAACAATAAAGAACGATGACATTAACCCTAAAGTTAGGGTCTATCATGCAAGGAATGATATATTTTCCAATTATACAATTTATCAATGCATGTCATACGTTAAGAGAAATAAAAAATCAAACATCAATCAAATTTTTAGCAATATTTCATATAAAACCCTAGTCCTAACCCTAAATATCCAGGAATTGAAAAGAAAAAGGAAAAATTTATTAAAGAATGAGGTTTGACCAACACAAATATGACTACTGCCTTGTTCTAAATGGGTTAATGGAGTTTTATAGGTTAAATCCAATGAGATTGACCTTGTTGAAGTGGGGGGATGACTAGGGCATACACTTTTAAGCCCTAACAATTTAATTTTAAGTGAAAAATTAAGAGCTAAGAGATGCAAACTCAAAGTTCTTTTAAAGAATTACAAGAAAATAATTTCACATATAATAAAGGAGCAATATTTCAAGATAAATTAAATAATTTATATCATGACACAATTAGAAACCCTACTTCACAAACACAAAATGAAAAATATAGAAATATGTGGTTAAGTTAAAAAAATTTCCACAACGATCATTTCAATCCATCCCAAGAAACCATATCCAAGAAAAATACCATCTGCAAAAGAAACTTCGACCATAAAAGAACACATTTTGGGGAAGTAGAGGAAAGAAGACTAATGCACACTCTAAAAAATAGGAGAGTGTGATGAGTGAATGATGATGATAAAATGAAATAATATCTCCTCTATTTATATGAGGTATAATGTGTCTTATTTAAATAGTTTTACAATAAAATCCCTAAAACAATTTTACCTAAGTGTTCAACAAGACTAAGGTCACAAGATGACCTCAATATAGCTCTAAAAAATTAACATAAATGCCAAAAATAACCCACACATGTGGGAAATAATGATATCCACCATGATGCCATCCTCCATAAATGCTCAAGGTATCTCAAGCAAGTGAAAAAATGGACCATGAGTGTTAATCACTCCAATAAAAGCTCAAAGTGCATGGGTATGTATCCACAAAGTTCCTCCTCAACCATGTCTTCAATTAAAATTTTCCATCCATAATCCTTCTAGGGTTAAGAGGAGTGACGTGGCATCATAATATGTAAGTGTAAGGATCGAAAGGTGATGTGAAATCCCTCCCAAGTTATATCAATGATAACGAACCATCATCTGGGCTCTGGAACAAGAAATTTCCACAAAATAGTGTCAAGGCTAGCCTGGGGGCTTCCTGGATACATCTAGGAACATTATCAAGTAGTCCAACACCCAACCTTATTGGCTCAATGTTTCAACATATGAAATCACCTATGAGGGTCAAATACCATGTGGAATAATCTCATATCCCAATACTCATCTCTAGAGGAGCAACAATGCATCATCAATGTCAAAAATACTCTTTGAACGAGGTACAAAAACCTCTGGAGTGTTGATGAAAGGGATCAAGCCCATCTCTCAATGGGTTTGAGTTATTGTGATAACACCACATGAGAAAAACCTCTCAATATTAAGTGATATTAATAGCCAAGACAATAACAATTAAAGCATCATAATGGACCATATCTAATGTTAGGGGAAAAATAATACTTCACAAAAAACTCACCTTCAAATATCTAACTAGATCAAAACTTGTAAACAAATTACCTCACTTATATTAGGGATGATTAGGTAAACAAACCTATTAGGTGTTTCCAGCCACCAAGGGGCCCATAAATCCATAGCTATGTGTGATAATGATGGTTATAGAGTGGGAAAGACTTGAGAGAAGGTGCCACAACCATGTGATTAGTTACTGATCAGAGGCTCAACATTTAGCTAAAAAATGAAAGTGCTTAGAAATGATCCAAACTAGAATGACCGGATAGATCTCGTCACCAGGATTCCAACGCAACTCGTTTCATCAAAATCCGAGTTCGTATGAGTAAGTTATGGTATGTTATTCATTTTCTAAAATAGGTAAAAATTGTGCAGAACATGATAAATTGATGACTTGGTAGTCTAGTCAGCACCTCAGGAATATTCAAGGAATATTATTTAGATTTCAGCCAGTGACAAGTGTCAAAATCAGATTCGCCTATGTTGCTTGAGGAATTTGAATTTTTCCTCCTAATCCTAAGTTTGAAATTTTATCTATAGTGGATTATTATTTAAGGGTGAATTTTTGGTCCAATGGAGAAGGGCCATGTTGCACAGCCAAAGGCTACCATGTGCCCTCCCCCACGACAAGGTTGGATGGTGATTAATTTTATGGCAATGTCGAACTCAAGGTTATGGGCGCATATATTGTGTACAAACTATAGTCAAAGGATATGGACACAACATATATTTATCAACATATATTATTCCCTTATCAGATTATAACCAAAGTTTCATTCAAAGGTCCATTGCAAAGTCTATTTACTAAAATGTTATGGCAGCAGTTGGGGTCGAACCCACGACCACCTGCATAGAGCACCAATGCCTTACCACCATACCATCCACATGATCCTTGTAATACATAGGATCTCACATCTACTTAAGTTTGTATCGTGCCATATATGGGGGTTCGGAGGGGGCCAGCCCCGCATGCCATCCCCCTCCCACATGTCCAATCGCCGAAGACTGTGACCCAAGACAGATCCGCGGGAGATTAATTAACGAGTTAAGCGATGATTATTTAATGTTATTCGTGGTTAACCCACGATAATCCACAATTTGCGTTAAAGCGCGGTTAGTGCTAAATGCACCCATTAAACCTCGTTAATTCTTTCTTCTCGCTAATTAACTACACGCTTATCTTAGCAGCAGGTTTGGTGGACCCGCCAATTGCGGAGAAGCTCCACATATAGTGGAGTTAACTGGTGGAATTCCAGAATTAGTGGAGAAAAACTAGGGAAAATTGGTTTTGCCAAAACTGAGGCAATTTTCGACCAATTTTGGCTCAGGAAGAGTAATTCTTGGTAGATTTTGATGTTTTGGAGCCATTGGAGTATGTTTTAGAGGAAAAAGGAGACTAAAAACAACACTTTTGCACAATTGAAAATAATACAAAGGCCCACACTATGAAGCTGGACCAAGGAGATGTAGCCTAGGAGGGGTGAACTCCTTCATCAAAAACTTGTGTATTTGCCTTTGTTATTTGTGCTTGTTGTGTTTTTATATGTTGTTGTTCAACATTGATTTTCCATGCTCTTAAATTCATGAAATACACTTAATCTCATCAAGTTTAATGAATTTTCAATCATAAACACATGTATAAACCCTTGCATAAGGAGCAAACCAAAGCGCTTTCATGTTAATTCTGAAACTGATATTAGCACAGAATTAACTGAAAATCAATTTTAGATCAAGTTGGCATCAGAGCACAAGGTTTCTAAAGGTTGTTTTCTTGCTTTGCTTGAGATTGTGTAAGAAGGGTTTCAATAGTTGCAATTTTGTGATTCTTATAAGGTTAAAGTTGCAGAGAGTAGAAGGGAAGATATTGGTTGTTAGTCCTCAGATTAGGACAAGAAGAAAGAGAGTCGAGAGAGCATCATCTTAACCCAAAGCATTAGGGGAATTTTGAGGTCTAAAATGGGCCTCCTAAGGAAAATGTACAATCAAAATTCACTTTATGAGAACCAATCACAATTTAGGGGATGACATCATCCATAATGGTTGAGGTGGCATTGCTTGAGTTAAAGGTACTTACTTGTCATATTCTCAATGGTGGATAAAATCTCATGGTTAACCATGGTAGTGCACTAAGTACTTTTAAAGTCAAAGTAAAGTACACATAATAAATGTCATTTCACACTTTTTGAATAAAAATATGTTATTATCATTTCATATTTCTTGAAAGAAACAATGAATATCCCTAGGCATTTATTATATTATATCATATTATATTATTTTTATATAGTATATTGATTACATGTTATTATAGAATTTAAATAATATAAATTTTAATTAATAGCATATAATATAATTAAGAATTTATAAATTTATATTTATATTTTATTTTAAGTTATTTAAGTACAAAGGACAAATGCATTAGTTGTTCAATGATAATGATTTTTTCTTGAAAATCTCATTCTTATTTATAATCACATCAATCCAATTTTTTATTAATTTTATTTTGGTACAACTTTTGAATTGAATTTAACTATGGTTACATGGATTGTGGTGCAAAAAGTGAATTGAAACTTCATAAATATTATTTTATTGGTTTAGCTATTATTTTATAATTTCCTTAGGAGGTCCAATTTAGATCTCAAAATTCCCCTAATGTTCCACTCAAAGCTGGAATTGAAGCACCTCAAGTTCTATCTCCAGCAGTTGAGATTGAAGAGCTACAAATTGCACAAGAAGCTAAAGTGATTAAAGAGGTACAAGCATCAGAGGTTGAGATTGAATCCTTAGCCATTATGTCAGGTGTTGGAGAGACTCATGGACATTCAAAAGAAGAGGATGTCAAGAGAGACTTCAAATACATTCAAAGAATCGTTAAAATCATGTTTGATGCATTCACTTCCGAAAGAGTAGGAGAAGGTTCTAAGACTCCATATGGAGAACGATCTTCAGATCGTAAGAAGGATGAACAGAAGAGTTCAAAAGGTAGTGGAGGAAAGCCACCTCCATCTCCACCATCCTCATCCTCATCATCTTCATCAACATCTTCATCTTCCACTTCCACCACAAAAACCACCCACACTCATTCAAAAATCCCAAAAGGAAAAACTCCATTACTCAAGTTGGACATCAAGTTTGAACTTCCCATGTACAATGGTGAGGTAAATGTATATAAGTTAGATAATTGGATCCGTCAATTGGAAGTATATTGCAGAATTTAGAATCTACAAGAGGATGATATAAAGATCCATTTGACTTCATTAAGGCTAGGAGGAACAACACTAGTTTGGTGGGAGGAAAATACTCAAGATGAAATGAAAATTCATGGTAAGTTATCCATTTCTTGGGTTGAATTCATTTCTTCCATTAAAAGACAATTTTATCCATTAGCCTATATGAAAAAAATAATGATTTGGCAAAATTTTAGGCAAATCAAAGGTCAAACTGTTTAAGAGTACGCATAGGAGTTTAGAAAGAGGGCTTTGTTGTTAGGAGTAAACCTGAATTCACAAGACACACTATTGAAATACATTGGGGGTTTACATTCCGACTTGAAACATACTATCCTTATGTTTAACCCAAAAAAATTAGATGAAGTATGTGTGCAAGCCATGTATCTTGAAGCAAGGGGAAAGAACATTCAGGAAGAGGGTAGTAAGAAGAATCCATTCAAGGGTAAAGTAAAAGAGAAGGGAGGAAAATGGAAGGGAAAGAAGAATGCAAGCATCAAGAAAGAAGGGGATAAAACTACATGCAAAAATTGTTTCAAAGAGGGACATGATGAAGCCCACTGTTGGAAACTACATCTCGAACTAAGGCCAAAGAAACCAAATATCAAAGGGAAGCAAAAGATGACTTCCACCACACAACAAGATCTTGGATCTGATTCACAAGATGTGACCAATATTGTAGCCATGGTTAACAAAGGAAAGGAAGCCATAGAAAGTACTAGTTCCTCAAATAGTCACAACTACACTTCAAATGAAGACACAAGGATATATTTGTTCCATGTTAGAGTGATTTCAATTCATACAAATATTGATGCATTATTTGATAGTGGGTCACAAGCAAACCTGATTTCAGAATACTTGGTCAAAAATCTTAACCTTGAAACCGTGCCACATCATAAACCATACAATTTGGGTTGGATAGTTAAGAATGCCAATTTACAGGTTACAAGGAAATGCATATTTCGATTTTCTATTACTGCAAACTTTGTTGATGAAGTCGAGTTAGATGTGGTTCCACTTGACATTTTCGGGATTATCTTGGGAATTCCATATTTGTATGACAGGAAAGTGGTGTTTTGTCGCCATGAGAAAAAATATCATTTGATTAAGGATGGGTTGGAGTATATTGTGAGAGGTCATCGCAAAAAACTGAATATTTCTTTAGTTAATGCAGGGCAAATAAAGAGGCTAGTTAATGCAAGTAAAATTTTTGTGCTTCTCATGATGAAGAAAAAGGATGATGTTGACTATGAATCTTTTGAAGGAATTGATGAAAAATTAAAATCTGATTTGTTTGATGTGGTAAGTCAGCATGGCGAGATGTTTCAAGGACCAAACGGTTACCTCCCAAGAGGGGAATTTAGCATGAGATTTAGCTGCAACAGGATGTTCCACTTTCAAACATTGGTATGTATCGCATGTAAATTATGGCGAGTTTGGAAATCAAGAAGAAAATTCAAGAATTGCTGAACAAAGGTACCATACGCCCATCTACTTTGCCACGTGGTTGACCAATTTTTTTGGTACCAAAAAAGGATGGGACTTGGCGCATGTGCATAGATTTCCGTGCACTGAATAAAATCACTGTAAAGAATCGCTACTCACTCCCACGCATTGATGATTTTCTAGATTAGTTAAAGTATGCAAGATATTTCACTAAGTTAGACTTGCGAAGTGGTTATCATCAAGTTATAATAATTGAAGAAGACATTTGGAAAACTTCTTTTAAAACTAGACAGGGATTTTTTGAGTGGTTAGTTATGCCATTCGGTCTAACAAATTCTATAGATAATTTCATGAGAGTCATGAATGATGTACTTAGACCATTTCTAGGTGAATTATTCAATGTTTACTTATATGACATACTTATATTCAAAAAATCAAGAGAAAAACATGTCATGCATGTGAACAAGGTACTTGATGTCCTGAAAAAAGAGCAATTATTTTTAAAGATGTCGAAGTGTGAGTTTGGCAAGAATTATTTAGTGTATTTGGGACACATTGTTGGAGGAGGTGAGTTGAAGATAGACCCTTCCAAAGTAGAGGGCATTCTGAATTGGCCCAAGCCCAATACAGTTAGAGAGGTAATAAGCTTTCTAGGGGATACACAGTATTGGAGGAAATTCATTGCTAATTTGCCTTCCATTGCCGCTCCGTTACATGCATTGAAAAGTGTCAAGAAAGTCTTCCATTGGGGAGATTTGTAGCAAAAGGAATTTGATGCTTTAAATAAAAATATAATTTCAGCTCCAGTATTGGCTCTTCTGGATCTTAGGCAACCATTTGAGATTCAAATAAATGCAAGTGATTATGCTATGGGAGCAGTTCTCATGCAGCATGGTAAGCCTATTTCGTTTCATTCTAAATTTTTTAATGGAGTTGTGATTAACTATCCCACATATGATAAAGAGTTGTATGCATTGGTACAAATTGTAAAGAAATGGAAGCATTATTTGATGGGAAAAGAGACCATTATCCATACCGATCATCAATCATTGCAATACTTACAATCATAGTCAAAGTTGCAGCAATCAAAAAATTTCAGATGGATGGTATTTCTACAACAATTTCATTTGGTTATCAGGTATAAAAAGGGAATCTACAATAAGGTAGCTGATATGGTCTCTAGGCCTATTGTAAATTCATCTATTATACTCAAGCACAATTCAGTTATGCATGAAAGTTACATTGAAGAAGATGAATGTGATAGTGATTTTCAAGATGTGTATGAGAGCTTGAGTCAAGGAAACCAAAATGAAGAGTTAGATTATCATGTGCATAAAAGTTTGTTCTATCACTTGGGAAAGTTATGTATACCATAGGGAGAAAGAAAAAATATCATAATGGAGGCACACACATCATTGATTGTTGGAAATTTCGGTGTAAGCAAGACAATAATGAATCTCCAAAGGTATTTTTATTGGCCATATGTGATTTATAGTGTATCTCGTTTTATTAGAGGATGTTCTTTATATGCAATAAGTAAGCCTAGTAATAGGAAACTTGGATTTTACACTCCACTTCAAGTTCCTTCACATCCTTTGGAAAGTATCTCAATGGATTTTTTAGGTGGTCTTCCTTTGTCAAGGAAAGGTCATGATTACTTGTATGTTGTGGTAGATAGGTTCAAAAAATTGTGCCTTTTTATGCCATGCAAGAAAATAATTACAGCTGAAAAAACCACTAATGTTTTCTTTCAAAATGTATGGGTTCATTTCGGTCTTCCTACTTCTATTGTAAGTGATCGAGATTCTCGGTTTGTTGGGAATTTTTGGTAAAACTTATGGGACATGATGGACACAAAGTTGAAGAAGAGTAAAACATTTCATCAACAAAAAAATGGTCAAACCGAGGTGGTAAACATGACAATCATTCATCTTCGTAGAGGTTATTGCAGCAAACATCCCAAGTTGTGGGATGAACAATTGCATTACATTCAACATGCATATAACAGGGCAACACATTCTTCCACAAACACATCGCCATTTGAGACATGTTTTGGATACTTGCCAAGATTGCCTTTGGACTTCATCTTTGAGAAAGATGTTGCTATATATGGTCATAGTGACATAGATGAGGAAAGAAAGTTCATTGAGCAAATTCAGTTGGTACATCATGTTGGTGTCCTGTGTTTTGATAGTTTGGCAAATCAAAAGACAAGGCAACATCAGAACCAATCTTTAGAGTTCCAGGATCTAGTCCTCCTGTTCTCAGAGAGGGATCTCTCAAATGTTTGTTTGCAAAGGTTTATCTTGTGTTCTTAGCATATGGATTTTAGAGTAGTTATTAAGTGCAGGTGTTTGTTTATTTGTTTGGTTAGATTGATACCACAGAACATAAAAGATCTAGGAAATATATATAGAACGGAGAAACATCTGGTTCATTGGGCAATGGAGTCAAGAAGAGGTCATAACATACTCATCAATGGATATGGGATATCAGAGGGAAAATCTAACTTGGCCGCAGGATCCTTTGGTTTTGGAATGAGATGGACATCAATGATTTGAAGAGAGAATTTTAATTCTCAAACAAAGGGAATTTGAAAGCAACACTTGAACAATAAAGAGCTATTTGGTAGACAGGGCTAACCATGAATTCTACAAATCACAGCTTTAAGCAAATAATGATTCCAAAACAACTTTAAAATGAAATCTAAGATTCGGGGAACACCCTATTTCCTCAAAGATTTTATTTCAAATGACTTAGAAAACATAAAAGATTCACTGATAATTGCAGTCAGAGAAGAGGGAACACCTAACACATCTATGATTACAACTATAAAGACCTTCAAGGAAAATTTTTAAGCAAGGACAAAGGGCAAGATCTGGACATACCTCCTTGATTCACTATAAACAAGAAAATTCAAAGGGAGACTTCAATAACAATTTTTAAGTGGCAGCAGAGAAGCAGGGAAAACCATAAATCATGCTGAAACCAACTATTCGAACTATTAAGGAAATGAACAAGCATGAAGACTAAAGAGAGATATTAAAGACTCTAAAATACTTCAGCAGAAGAAAACATAAAACAATGAAGGATGAATAGGTCTAAGGTGCTTCCAGGAGTCATTTCTTAGCCTAAAAATTTCAACCTACTGTAGTAAGAATTTATGGAACATAATGAAAACAGGGGAAAAACATTAAATAGTTCAGAATACTTCACGAACAACCAAGCTCATGGATCCAATGATAGAGCCTTCTCAGTCACAAGCATGCAACAACATCATCAGGGCTTCCAAGACTTCAATTTGTTCTTCAACTTCAACAGACTATGTATTATTTCAAAGAGTTCCAATATTACAACTAGTGATCAACCAACCCACTCCTCATCTGCTACAGAAGTATTTATAGAAGAATGAGGAGGTGAAATGGGATAAAATATCTTCTAAGTTCAATTAATACAGTGCACTGTCTCTCGTCCTTTGAGGGGCTTAATAGAGAAGATTTTTTGGTATTTCCCCTGTATTAATGGGTTTACATTAACTATTAGGCTTGCTGGAAAGAATTTGTTGACTTCAAGGCTTCTTGTGATATTATTAATAACTTCTGCTGACAGCTACAATAAGTTCCTTTGGTTGAAATAACTATTCAACTGTATTGATGCAAAACATCTCCTGTCTGGTAATAACTTCGGCCTTCTTTTGATTGATTTGAGGCTGTGGGTGACCCTGTGGCAGCCAGGGGATTCAATTAGCCCCAGCTGTGGCGGTGGAAACTCTCCGCCTGATGAAATTTTATGATTTTCCCCTTTAACCGTGTTTTAATCACGAATCGGGCTTTTGATAATCATTTTCTCGCCGTACTCCCCGTAGATCTATCTTCAATTTTCTGTCTTGATATATTTTATCTTCGGCACTGATATTTCTCTGATTGTGCTTGATTTACTGTGTTTTTCGCTGGTGTGCAGGGTTGATATGGCATCAATTCCTGATGAACCACCGATGAAACATGAATTTTTAGACCCTGCGAAGGATTTTCTTGCAAAAATACAAAATACAAACAAAAATTATAAAATCCTGCATGTATAGGCTGACTGCTTTAGAAGGCGCATGGAGAGAGCATGGCCGTTGAATGGCGTCATCCAACGGTAGAGATCAATTTATCAGAGGAGAGTGAGAAGGAATTTTGAATCGGAGCCGTCGATTGCGCAGAGATCGACGGTCGGGAAAGTCAAAGCGGAGGAATCAGGGTGATGAATTGTGGGCCATCGATCTGCAGATCAGATCGACAAAGGAGATGATTTAATGACTGCACTGTGTCCTGGTTAACCATCGGGCTTCTTCGGTGAGCGATCGCCGTCCGATGAGTGGCCTCAGATCAGACGGTGGACGCCAATATCGCGCCAGGTCCACGTCCGAAGTTTAACGTGCGATGAGTGGCGGTTTTAAAAATGGGCCCAAGACACGTGGCGGCCGGTGTATGGAATCGCTATGAAATGGGAAAAACCGCCCGCGCTCAAAAAGCGGTGCAATGGATATCGCGTGGTTTTCACGACGGTGAGTGGTTGGCGGGGACCACCAGGGAGATGGATTCCGCACCGTCCGATATTCAGATTAGATCGACGGTGCGGAGTGATTCAAATTTCGTATCGGCGGTAATTTATAAATATAATAAAAACGTTAAAATAATATCAAACCGAAGGTTTTACACTTCGGGCGGACATTTTTAATATTCAAAAATGACTTAGCGCCTGATTGCGGGGCCACAGGTTATATGGAAAGCCATATGACCGGGGAATTGTGGATGAGGGCTAATAGGCATGGGGTAATTCAATAAGTGGTTAGAAGACTTAGCATTCGGTCCTGGCACCAGGGCGTATGGAGGGGAGGGGTTTAAGAGCTTAGCCCAAGGAGGCTTGAGCCTGTAATAAGAAAAATGGGTTTTTATGCAATTTTCAATGCCTTTCAAAGGATTTGGAGGGTTTCGATAAGGCAAAGAAAAAGATTTGAAACCTTATCAAGGGGATTCTGATGAAGGGGAAAGGGGAGAATCATGAAAATGAGGGTTTTTCATGGGAGATGAGGGGGTAAAATGAGGTTAGTTTTGGAAGTGGAAAGAGGAGGAAACATGGAGTTTGCAGCAGTTTTTCTTCATGTAATGACAACATAATTTCTGAGTTGCAAAGGGGAAAAGTAGTGACGATTCTCCAAAGACAGGATATTATCAAAAGTCTTTAAGCATCAACAATTTTTAGCAGTGAAATTGTTTCTTGAAGGCTATCCAAAATCATTTAGCCACCAGTTGATATGAAAGAATTTATAGGTGGCTAACAGTGGCTCCACTTGGGGATGGTGCCTCTTTGAAGGCATCAAGAATTTCAGACTTGGATTCTCTGGGAGGCTGATCAGTTGCCTCATCCATTGGGTTGCCTTCCTTTTTGTGGATGATCTTCTTTTTCTATGAGACATATTAGCATTCATGAATCAACAATGGAACTTCATCAACACAACCTGTCTACCTACCCAATCCTACTGATCTAACTCTTTCACAACATTTTATTCTTTTGAAAGTAGGAAAATTAACCTACTTCTAGTCCTTCTTTCTCCATGGACTCAAATTAAACAGTTGAGTCTATATGATTCTCTACCTAATCTACTGGCTGTTGGGATTAAACTGTCCAACAGAATTTATTCTCTAAATTCTACAACATAAATTCAAAAAGCATTCAAATCAAGATTAAGCTGTTTGACTTGATGCTGATCTATGGCATAAGAACAACTGCACATAGAAATTATTTTTCACAAAATTTAAAACAAAAAATGAAGGCTTAAGATCTAATTTTTCAAAGCACTTCCTTCCTCTTTTACAACTCTGTTTTTGAATTTGTTTGAGCTATTTTTTGCTTATCCCCTGGTTCAGATTTTGAGCTAATTAGAACCAGATTTACCTCTTCTTTGACTCAGGATTTGAAACAGACTTGAGTCACTCTCTTTGCTTGGAATATTTAGGTTTGGATTTTGAGCATATTTGAACCTTTGATTTCTATCCTAAACTATCTACTGATAAGCCAAGATTAAACAGTTCGGAAAATCAAATTCACTATCCTATCAGCAGAAAATTTAAATCTAATTAGTCAAGATTAGGTTGTTTGACTAATTAGAAGTGTGTTTTCAGGAGTGGCATTTAATCTTGCAAACTTTCAGATTTGTTTCTCTTTTTTGGTATGGGGCTATACCTTTCTTGTTTTCACAATTTTCCCTCTTTTCCTTCTTTTCTTTGTTTTTGTATTTTTGATTTTCATAACCTTGAATACAATTTTAAGACTATGATATTTACAAAGGTAAAATAAAATGGTTTAAAACTTATGATTCTTGGAAGAAGTAATGCTTGAGCATTTTTCCATTGACAGGACCTCCATACAGATCCTCTCCGTTCAATTCCTTCAGGAAAAATGCATTGTGACCCCTCTCAGCATGAATAATATAGGGGCCCTTCCACAAGTTCTCAAACTTGTCATGTTTTCCCTTTTCTTCTCTCCTTGAATCCCACTTAAGAACAATATTTCCAACTTGGAAATTGTTTGCCTTAGTCCTTTTGTCAAATAGCTTCTTCATATTTTCTTGGACCAACTGTGTTCTCTCATAAACTTCTTCTCTGGTCTGCTGTAAATGGATTTTTTGGTTGATTCTTCTCTACATATCATTCTCTTCAATCTTCACTTCTTGAAGGAGTTTCATGACTGGAAATCCCAATGAGGTAGGAAAAACTGCATCCATGTCATAAACTAACTGATAGGGGGACATATTTATTGATTCCTTTGTAGTTAACCTATCAGCCCACAAGGCATGAACCAACTTACTGTGCCATGATTTTTTATTCTGTTCCAACAGTTTCTTAATGATATTGATGAGGCTATTGTTGGAATATTCAGCTAATCCATTTCCTTGGGGATAGTAAGCAGTGGAATGGCCCAAGGTTATGTGGTATTTGTAACAGAAATCAACCATCTTCTTAGATTTAAAAGCAACAACATTGTCTGTTATGATTTTTCTGGGACAACCAAATCTGGATAGGATATTTGTTTCAAGGAACTTGATAATGACAGAGTCATTAGAATTTATGGAGGGCATAGCTTCTATCCACTTGGTAAAGAAGTCAGTGGCTGTGAGGATCCACTTATGTTGAGCTAAGGAGGATGGGTGAATTTCCCCAATGAAGTCTAAACCCCATTTTTGAAAAGGTGCCTCAACTCTGATAGGATGTAAGGGTAAGGGAAGAAGTTTTCTTTTGCCATAAAAAATTTGACACTTATGGCAAGACATGACCAACTTTTGAGTGTCTGGGAAAAGGGCAGGCCAATAGTGACCAGATCTAAGAATTTTTTTCGCTGTGGCCTTCCAGTAGAGGTGTCCTCCACATTCTCCGTCATGCAATTCATGCATGATTTTTCCTGCATCATATTCAAGTAAACATTTAAGCAAAATTCCAACAGCATTTTTCCAATATAATACTCCATCTAATATGCAAAAACTCAAAGTTTTTTTTTTCAAAAATCTAGCTTTAGTTTTAGACAGAGAAGGAGGGGCATTTAAATATAAAAGCACATAAAAAATGTCACCATACCAAGGAGAATTTAGAAAAGTTTATTCAATAAATGGAGCAGTGGATTATTCTATTTCTTCCAACACATCTACCATATTTATGTCAAGTGCTTGGAAGTTAGACTCAGCCATAAGTTTTTCTAATCCTTGCCCTTTAACTAGTTTGGTGGGCCTAATTTCTAAGTCATATTCAAGAATAGTTGCAATCCATTTTCCCCTTTTACCATCAGGGTCTTGACTTAGAATGTCCTTGACAACGGTATGTGGAACAAAAGCAATTATGTGAGAGTGTAAAATATAGACCCTAAAGTCTTTTAATGCTTTCACTAATGCTAAGGCTTGCTTCTCCATGATGTTATATTTGAGAGGAGCATCTCTTAAGGCCCTACTAAAGAAAGATATTGGTTGTTCTTGCCCCAAATCATTCTTTTGAAGTAAAACTGCACCTATTGTATGTTCAGATGCAAAGGAAAAGATGTAAAAGTCTTTGGTGAAATCTGGACTAATCAGGACTGGTGTTTGAGTAAGCGCTTGTTTGACTAGTTCGAATGATTGTTTAGCTGGTAAAGTCCATTTTACACCAACATCTTTCTTAAGCATGTTTGTAATGTTTTTTAATAGCTGAGCAAGATTAGGAATAAACCTCCTCAAGAAATTAATCTTTCCAATGAAAGATTGCAATTCTTTGAGGCTCCTTGGATGGTTGATCTGCAATATGCCATCTATCCTTGTAGGGTCTATTTTGATTCCCTCTTCTGAAATTATATGGCCAAGAAGTTTACCTTCTTGGAGACCAAAGAGTGTCTTCCTGGGATTCAATGATAAGCCAAATTTCCTACACTTCTCAAAAACTTTTCTTAGGTGAATCAGATGTTCTTCATCGGTTTTTGAGAAAACGGTTACGTCATCAAGGTAAATGATTATGAAATAGCCAATATCTTTAGAGAAGGCTATGTCCATGGCCCTTTGGAAAGTGGCCCCTGCATTCATTAATCCGAAAGGCATTTTGACATACACAAAGGTGCCCCAAGGTGTGGTAAAAGCAGTTTTGATTTGATCACTTGGGAGCACTAACACCTGGTTGTAACCTGAGAACCCATCTAAGAGGGAAATCCTTCTTGACCCAACTACCCGTTGAAGTATATGGTCCATATTGGGTAAGGGGTAGTTGTCTTTTAAAGAGGCTCTATTTAAATTTCTAAAGTCAATACAGAGCCTAATTTCCCTTGTTTTCTTTCTAACAGAAACTATGTTTGATATACACTCTGAAAATCTAATGGGTACAATGATTGTAGCATCATGCATTTTTTTAATTTCTGCCTTAATTAAAGGTAGTAAGAGAGGATTTATTCTCCTTAGTTTTTGTTTAAAAGGCTTTTGATTTTCCTTCAGGGGAATCTTGTGCTGAATGATGATAGTATCATAAGACTTCAGATCTGTGTATGCCCAAGCAAACACATCTTTAAACTCTTTGAACAGCTCTATGTATTGTGATTTTATGCGAGCTGGGAGAGTACTGGATAGTTTGATCATCTTGGGTTCTGCTAGACTGCCTATGTTATGCTCTTCTACGTTGGCTTCTACAGGCTCCAGTCTTGGTTCTTTGGCCACATCATTAAAATCGAAAAGGTGTTCTAAAGGCGTGAGACCTCTTGGAATTTGATCATTTTTGCATTGTAAAACTTCCAAGTCTTCTTGGTTTGCGTTGTCAATTAACTCTGCTTCAAAAAGATTCTCATAATGATTTATATCAGCAGAATATGTCATTTCGACTTCTGGGATTTGTTCAATATACAAACAGTTTTCTTTATGGCCGGTTTCTGATAACGGTATGCTGAAATCGCTTTCTGACTTCAAGAAATCATCTATGTGTTTGTCAGAATCAAACACTTGCCAGTGATCTTCGATATCGGGCACGACATGCCTGTGTTTTACCTTCACACTAAGTTGTTCATTTATCTGAGGTATTTGGCAATTGCTGGCATTGAAAGCGAGTTCATTTGCTAGATGATTTAGTGCTCTTGGAATGAAAATACATTCATACTTTTCAAAGGTTTTCAATAGATCAAGGGCAACGTTCCGATATTCCCTAAGCCTTGGATTTCTAGCTGAGTATTCTCCTTTGATTTGTCTTATGATAAGTTCAGAGTCTCCTAGGACTGATATCCTTTGGGCTTCCAATTGTTTGAGCAGTTGTAAGCCTAGGAGAAGTGCTTCATACTCAGCAATATTGTTAGTACATGGGAAATCCAATTTATATGAGAAACCTTGATTTGTATTTTGAACCCATGCACCTGCCCCTACACTTGTTTTATTACAATATCCATCAAAGTTCATTATCCAAACTATGTCATTCCTATTTTCATTTTCTTGTTGCTGTTGATTGGTAATGTTTTGAATTTGATTGAGGGGAAGATTGGATTGTTCTCGTGAAATGATTGGGTCCATGCTCTCCTTATCTTGTTGGGTGATTTCATCTTCGTTACATAAGATAAATGAATCTAAACTTGATTGAATAGAATAAATTGGAGTGTTTTTTGGTTTGTCTATGTTTCTCACCATATACTTCATGTGAGATTCCCTGTATAGTCTTCTGTTTTGGTTAAAAACAGGGATGGTGGCATAAGACATGTCCATTTGAAGGCTTCCCTGAAGTTTGGCTCCCCAAGATCTTGATAAGAGCATGCCATACTTAGGGGGAATGTCAGCTACAACTATGTCCATGACTAAACTCTTAGCAAGGATTTGGGATAAGTTAACACACAAATCTTTGATTAAACCCAAACATTTGACTCTGCTTGAGTCAAAGGAATACAAATCTTTGTATGGTTTAGTAATTTCTAAGCCTAAGCTTTCCATCACTACCTTGGGCATTAGATTGTGTGAAGCTCCAGAATCTAACATGGCATTATGTAAGATTTTCTCATGTATGTTCAAACTAACATAGAAGGGAGGGACAACCCCTTCTTGGTATTTTCCTTCAACTTCTGGACCAAACAACAACTCAGGTTTGTCATCTTTCAAGTTTAAGGTGTCAGTATCACTTCCTAAGTTCAAATATTTAAAAACTTTGTTTTTATACACCTCTTGGGTTACTAGTTCAGATAGGGGGATGGTAATTTTTATCTTGGCAATCTCTCCCTCAAGGCTGAAAGGAATAATTGACTTGTTGATATTTACATCTATTTTTTCAATTGAATTATTTTTAGCAACTTTGATTTGTTGAACCTTGTTTGGACTGGTAATTGGGACAGTTTTATTAGGACCACTAGCTGAAGTGCTAGGGGTGCTCTGTTCAAAATTTGGCTGGACACTTTTGTCTTTACTTAATTCTGGTTTCTTGGCCAAAATGTTGGTTTTCTCTACTGTCTTTTTGGGCTGGTTTTCTGCGTTTTTCTTGACAGCAGTGATAGTGTTTTTGTCCTTGGAATTATCTATGTTCCCCTTGCTCCTAAGATCATATTGTTTGTGTACCTTCATGATTGCATTTTCAAACCCCAATCTATATTCATCAGAATCTTCATAGGTGTTTGTACTTTGGTCATAAAAGAAACCTTATTCTTCCTCAGTGAGGAAAACATCATCCCCATTGTCTGATCCAACCAAGTTTACATGAGACTCTTCCAACCTTTCTAACTCCCTATCTTCCTCATATTGATCTACATAGTTCTGTTGAAAGGGAGGTCTAATCTGTTGGTCAATTTCTTTTTGCTTATCTTGATTGTTGTCTCTTCCATAATTCTGATTTCTATTTCTGTTTTGGCTATTTTGAGGTTCTCTTGGTGGCACTCTATCATTTAAGTTTATCTTTTCAAGCATCCTTTCCATCACCTTCACTAGGTTATCAATTTTTGTGTCAGAGGTTGAGGGTGTGATATCATCTTTATAAGTTACCCTCTTCTCTGCTCTTAACCTATTTCTCTTCTCAATAATATTTGCTTCAAAACTAACAACTCCTTTCTGCATGTCTTCTAAGGTTAAGTAATCTCTCCCTCTTAATTCATAAGTCATTTCAGCATCAAGTCCTTCGGGATACCTTACCAAGGCCATGCCTTGAGGAGGTTTCATGTGAGGTGGAAGAGCATTGTAAACACTATTGAACCTAGTGGAGTAATCATGAACACTCTCCCCTTGATTTCTCTTAAGGCTGCTATATTCTGCTAGTATTTGGAGAGGATTATTTTTGAGTTCCCATTCGTTGATGAATGTGTGATGCAAAGCAGGGAGACTGTTTATGCTATTAGGAGGAAGGTTTTTAAACCATTTCTTTACATATCCTCCTAAACTTTGGGCGAAGATCCTCATCTTCACAGTTTCTTCTTCTATCTCCATGTAATCAAATGCATCTTCCATCCTATCTACATGATGTTGAGTTGTTGTAGACTCTTTTCCAGTAAAGTGAGGGATTTTGGATTGGTAGTCATTTGGTAAGGGAAGTAGAGGTTGTGGTAACACTAATGGGGCATACCATGTTTCCATGGCTGGGAATAAGGGTGGATTTAAAAAATGGAAAATTGGTTGTAATGAAGTAGTTTTGACAGTGGATGTTGGATGGACAGATGTGGATGTACCGGGGATAGATTGTTGAGCTGATCTTGGATGAGAGACACCTAAATTGAGAAGGAAATGTAAATCGGGTGGTGTGGTTTCTCTACTACCAGGCTGTTCACTTTGTTCTAGGGATGAAAGTGAAGACTTAGAGTCTATCTGAATTATATCATCAAGCGACCTAGTTCTACAAGGATCTCTTAAGTCGACTTGTGATTGGTGTAGAGCTGCAAGATTTTCAGGGACTGAAGTAGCTCTCAAGGGTGATCTAAAAACGGTTGAAAATTTAATCTTAGGAGACTCCCTAAGTATACTTTCAGAGTTGTCAACTACTTCCGGTGGGTTTGGGTCAGGGTAGGCTCTAGTATGAATCTTTGTAGGAGCCAATATGCTAGGTTTTTTAGACCCAGCTAAAAGAAAATTTTAACCAAATATGACAATATTTAAGAGGCTATCTGATCTTTTCAAAAAGAAGGAAAATTTAATATTAAAGCCTTCTAACTGAGTTTGTATGATGCTACAAAGACTTGGGGTCTTCCCAGTGGAGTCTTAAGGTCTGTTTTTAGGATTGTGGAGTCACCAGGTGGAAATTTTTAGCTTTTTTGGAGGTAAAAGGTTTTGTGGTCCACCACCATGTTTATTATGAAGCCAAACTGAAATGTTTTTTTGGGGTTTTTCTGAGTTATTTCGGTCTTATAGGTCAAGAGAGTGTTCTAAGTCTGATTTCGCACTTAGCTAAGGTGTTCAAACAAACAGAGTTTACTCTTATGGATTGGTAACTTGGTTCCTTCAAGGTTTGATAAGGGCTAACGAGAATCCTAAGGGTTACTTAGATTGTCGCTAACTCAGAAGGGTCCCACCATGATCGCCATTATGTTGGTGTCCTGTGTTTTGATAGTTTGGAAAATCAAAAGACAAGGCAACATCAGAACCAATCTTTAGAGTTCCAGGATCTAGTCCTCCTATTCTCAGAGAGGGATCTCTCAAATGTTTGTTTGCAAAGGTTTATCTTGTGTGCTTAGCATATGGATTTTAGACTAGTTATTAAGTGCAGGTGTTTGTTTGTTTGTTTGGTTGGGTTGACATAGCAGAAAATGAAAGATCTAGGAAAGATATATAGAATGGAGAAACATCTGGTTCATTGGGAAATGGAGTCAAAAAGAGGTCATAACATACTCATCAATGGATATGGGATATCAGAGGGAAAATCTAACTTGGCCACAGGATCCTTGGGTTTTTGGAATGAGATGGACATCAATGATTTGGAAAGAGAGTTTAATTCTCAACAAAGGGAATTGGGAAACACAATTTGAACAATAAAGAAATTTCTGATAGACAGGGCTAACCATGAATTCTAAAAATCACACCTTTAAGCAAATAATGATTCCAAAACAACTTTTAAAATGAAATCTAAGATTCGGGGAACACCCTATTTCCTCAAAGATTTTATTTCAAATGACTTAGAAAACATAAAAGATTCACTGATAATTGTAGTCATAGAAGAGGGAACACCTAAAAACTGTTTAAGCAAGGAAAAAGGGCAAGATCGGGACAGACCTCCTTGATTCACTATAAACAAGAAAATTCAAAGGGAGACTTCAATAACAGTTTTTAAGTGGCAGCAGACAAGCAGGGAAAACCATAAATCATGCTGCAACCAACTATTCAAACTATTAAGGAAATGAATGAGCATGAAGACTAAAGAGAGAGATTAAAGACTCTAAAATACTTCAGCAGAAGAAAACATAAAACGATGAAGGATGAACAGGTCTAAGGTGCTTCCAGGAGTCATTTCTTAGCCTAAAAATTTCAACCTACTGTAGTAAGAATTTATGGAACATAATGAAAACAGGGGAAAAACATTAAACAGTTTAGAATACTTCACCAACAGCCAAGCTCATGGATCCAATGATAGAGCCTTCTCAGTCACAAGCATGCAACAACATCATCAGGGCTTCCAAGACTTCGATTTGTTCTTCAACTTCAACAGACTATGTATTATTTCAAAGAGTTCTAATAGTACAACTAGTGATCAACCAACCCACTCCTCATCTGCTACAGAAGTATTTATAGAAGAATGAGGAGGTGAAATGGGATAAAATATCTTCTAAGTTCAATTAATACAGTGCGCTGTCTCTCGTCCTTTGAGGGGCTTAATAGAGAATATTTTTTGGTATTTCCCCTGTATTAATGGGTTTACATTAACTATTAGGCTTGCTGGAAAGAATTTGTTGACTTCAAGGCTTCTTGTGATCTTTGTAATAACTTCTGCTGACAGCTACAATAAGTTCCTTTGGTTGAAATAACTGTTCAACTGTATTGATGCAAAACATCTCCTGTCTGGTAATAAATTCGGCCTTCTTTTGATTGATTTGAGGCTGTGGGTGACCCTGTGGTAGCTAGGGGATTCAATTAGCCCCAGCTGTGGCAGTGGAAACTTTCCGTCTGATGAACTTTTATGATTTTCCTCTTTAACCGTGTTTTAATCGGGAATCAGGATTTTGATAATCATTTGCTGGCCGTACTCCCCGTAGATCTGTCTTCAATTTTCTGTCTTGATATATTTTATCTTCGACACTGATATTTCTCTGACTGTGCTTGATTTACTGTGTTTTGCAGGGTTGCGCAGGGTTGATATGGCATCAATGCTTGATGAACCACCGATGAAACGTGAATTTTTAGACCATGCGAAGGATTTTCTTTGCTGAATTAGAGGCAGGAGGATCGTCACCCTATGCCTCTACAAATTATTGAGTCATGTCGGAAAAACCATTAATCCTGCAAAATACAAACAAAAATTATAAAATCCTGCATGTATAGGCTGACTACTTTAGAAGGCGTGTGGAGAGAGCATGGCCGTTGGATGGCGTCATCTGACTGTCGAGATCGATTTAGAGAAGGTCAGAGGAGACTGAGAAGGAATTTTGAATCGGAGCCGTCGAATGCGCAGAGATCGAAGGTCGGGAAAGTCAAAGCAGAGGAATCAGGGTGATGAATTGTGGGCCATCGATCTACAGATCAGATCAACAGTGGAGATGATTTAATGACCGCGCTGTGTCCTAGTTAACCATCGGGCTTCTTTGGTGAGCGATCGTCGTCCGATGAGTGGCCTCAGATCGGACGGTGGACGCCAATATCGTGCCAGGTCCACATCCGAAGTTTAACATGCGATGAGCGGTGGTTTTAAAAATGGGCCCAAGACACATGGCGACCGGTGTATGGAATCACTATGAAATGGGAAAAACCGCCCGCGCTCAAAAAGCGGTGCGATGGATATCGCGTGGTTTTCGTGACGGTGAGTGGTTGGCAGGGACCACTGGGGAGATGGATTCCGCACCGTCCGATCTCCAGATTAGATCAACGGTGCGGAGTGATTTAAATTTTGTACTGGCGGTAATTTATAAATATAATAAAAACGTTAAAATAATATCAAACCGAAGGTTTTACACTTCGGGCGGACATTTTTAATATTCAAAAATGACTTGGCACCCGATTGTGGGGCCACAGGTTATATGGAAAGCTAGATGACCGGGGAATTGTGGATGAGGGCTAATAGGCATGGGGTAATGAAATAAGCGCTTAGAAGACTTAGCGCTCGGTCTTGGCACCAGGGCGTATGGAGGGGAGGGGTTTAAGAGCTTAGCCCAAGGGGGCTTGAGTCTGTAATAAGAAAAATGGGTTTTTATGCAATTTTCAATGCCTTTCAAAGGATTTGGAGGGTTTCGATAAGGCAAAGAAAAAGCCTTGAAACCTTATCAAGGGGATTCTGATGAAGGGGAAAGGGGAGAATCATGAAAATGAGGGTTTTTCATGGGAGATGAGGGGGTAAAATGAGGTTAGTTTTGGAAGTGGAAAGAGGAGGAAACATGGAGTTTGCAACAGTTTTTCTTCATGTAATGACAACAAAATTTCTGAGTTGCAAAGGGGAAAAGTAGTGACGATTGTCCAAAGACAGGATATTATCAAAAGTCTTTAAGCATCAACAATTTTTAGCAGTGAAATTTTTTCTTGAAGGCTATCCAAAATCATTTAGCCACCAGTTGATATGACAGAATTTATAGGTGGCTAACACATCACACAGTGCAAGAACAACTTGAAAAGAGTCAAAGTAGCTACAAGGAAGGCATGATAAACACCGTGTTGATCACAAATTCCAGGTTGGAGATGAAGTTTGGCTATATATCAACAAAGAAATATTGCAAGGGGATGGTAAAAATCTCAAGCCAATATGTTATGTTCCATTTAGAATTATAGAAAATATTGGTACTAATGCATTTGAGCTAGATTTTCCTCCTTTTATGCAAACATATTCTGTCGTTAATGTTGAGAATTTGATATTGTTTGAGCCTCCTTTGATTGATGATCAAGGAGAGAATGTTCAGCTGCCATCAATAGATGATTTCTCGCCAGAATATCTTGATGAACTTCAACAATATATCATACTTGACAGAAGTATCAGAACTTCAAGAAGAGGGAATGTCGAATACCTTAAACTGGGACTCAATGGACACAATCCTTCAAAGGCCAAATGGATGGAGAGTGAAAGGGTGAGGGAGATGTACCCTCACTCGCTGAATAATTGATAGTATATTTTGGGGTCCAAAAGGCTTCTAGTGGGGAGGAATGATCAGAGGCTCAATATTTAGATAAAAAATTTAAGTTCTCAGAAATGTTCCAAACCAAAACTACTGGATAAAGCTCGTCACTAGGATTCCAACGCAACTTGTTTCATCAAAATTCGAGTTCGTATGAGTAATTTATGGTCTATTGTTTCGTTTTCTAAAACATGTAAAAAATGTGCAGAACAATGACGGACTGATGACTTGGCAGTCCAGTCATCACCTCATGAACCTTTAGCGAATATTCTCTAGATTTCAGCCAGTGACACTGTGAAAAGTGTCAGAATCAGATTCACCAATGTTTCTTGGGGAAGTTGAATATTTCCTCCTAATCCTAAGTTTGAAATTTTATCTATAGTGGATTATTATTTAAGGGTTAATTTTTGGGCCAATAGAGAAGGCCCACATCACGTAGCCGAAGGCTACCACGTGCCCTCTCCCATGGCAAGGTTGGATGGCAATTAATTTTATGGCAATTTCTAACTCAAGGTTATGGGCGCATATATTGTTTACAAACTATAGTAAAAGGATATGGGCGCAACATATATTAATCAACATATATTATTTTCATATCATATTATAACCAAAGTTTAATACAAAGGTCCATCGCAAAGTCTATTTACCAAATTTTTATGGTGGGGGTTGGGGTCGAACCCATGACCACCCGCACACAGCACCAACGCCTTACCACCATATCATCCACATGGTCCTTGTAATACATAGGATCCCGCCTCTAATTAAGTTTGTATCGTGGCATATATGGGGGTTCGGAGGGGGCCAACTCCCTCCCACATGACCGAGTGGAAAAGACCGTGACCCAAGACAGATCCGACGAGAGATTAATTAAAGAGTTAAGTGGTGGTTTTTTAACGTTAATTCGTGGATAACCCACGATAATCCATGATTTACGGTAAAGCGCGGTTAGTGCTAAACACACCCATTAAACCTCGCTTAATTCTTTCTTATTGCTAATTAACTGTGCGTTTATCTTAGTGATAGGTTTGGCAGACCCGTCAAATGTGGAGAAGCTCCACATTTAGTGGAGTTAACTGGCGGACTTCCAGAATTAGTGGAGAAAAACTAGGAAAAATTGGTTTTGCCATAACTGAGGCAATTTTTGACCAATTTCGGCTCAAGAAGAGTCATTCTTGGTATATTTTGATGTTTTGGAGGCATTGGAGAAAGTTTCAAAGGCAAAAGAAGGCTGTAAACAAAATTTTTCACAATTGAAGCTAATACAAAGGCCCACACTATGAAGCTGGACCAAGGAGATGTAGCCCAGGAAGGGTGAACTCCTTCATCAAAAACTTGTGTATTTGCCTTTGTTACTTGTGCTTGTTGTGTTTTTATATGCTTCTGTTCAAAATTGAGTTTCCATGCTTTTAATTTCATGAAATACACTTAATCACATTATGTTTAATGAATTGTCAATCATAAACACATGTATAAACCGTTGCATAAGGAGAAAACCAAAACAATTTCATGTTAATTATGAAACTAATATTAGAAAAATATTAACTAACAATCAATTTCAGATCGGTTAATGAGGGTTTAAAATTCTAAGCGTATAGATGTAAGGAGGGAGAAATAATGGAGGCATACGTTACCCATTTCCTCAGCTTGTTTTCTCCACCCCTTTGGTAAACCTTTTACTTTAATGATTATTTATTTATTTGGTTCACTAATTAGGATCCCAAAATTTCCTTTGTGATTTATAGTACCCCTTTTAAGATGTAGAAATTTATCTCTCATCGGGGATGGGAATTTCTAGAGTTATTTTGTTTATATGGAGCATTAAATTCTTGAGGAACTAGGTGATGGATAATGAGGGAGGCAAAGATCACGTTAGAAATTTTCCCACGTGCTAAATAATGTCTCAATCATCTTTTGCATTTTACATTTTTATTTCATTGTGGTTTTCTATTTTTTTAACGTTCTTTTAGCTACATCAACCTCTAGGGACAGTTTTATGAGCCTCGACTCAAGAATATGGATGAAAGGTTCCAATCCCAATGACCAATGACTAGCAGTTGGAAAAATGGAGATGCATAAGAGGGATAGAGGGAGAGTGAAAAGTACGGATTTTCTTGGACATGTTACATTAATCAATGCTTCCCCAATAGTATCCTTCCTAAACCCTAAGGCCTTAGAGGAGGTTCGATTGGACTAGAGTCAAATATTACTAGGTGAAGCATGGGAACAAGGATGTAATCAAGATTCATCAATCATCTAGTTTTCCTCGTGATCCATATTAATTAAAGCACTTGTCGATATATGACCCACCTTCCTTCAAGAATACATTCCATATGGGAGAGAGGTCTAACCAGAGTAATAGGTGGAGAATATTAACATAATGTTATGTGTTGATAGTCATAGGGTTGTGATAGTGGCAACCCTAAACAAAATCCATACATATTGATTTTTCATCACTTTAGCTATTTTATAAATCTCACAAGGAGCTATGTATGACTCATTTTAAGATGCACAACCCACATTAGGGGTACTTTTGATTACAATTCATGCGACGACTATACCAATATTCCTCTAGGCTTTGGAATTTATAACAAATTTACAAGTTTTTAGATTGTGCAACCCTTTCTTGCCTCAATAATAAGTCCTTACTAGTTATGTGTGAATTCTCTATAACATATATACACGTTATTATATTGTGAAACCCTTTCTTGAATCAATAATAACTCCTCACTAGTTATGTGTGACTTCTCAATCACCACCAGTGCCCTCAAATTATCATCAACAGGTCTAAGAAAGCATTAATTCACATTGTGCAGCTCTTCTAGTACAATAGGTTTTCCAACTAAGAATAATGATCATCATTGATTTATCTAGCTATTGAAGCAATTATATAGCTGAAAGTTGCTTCCTTTTAGAGATTGCTAGTTCTAATCTACAAATATGTCCTTCCACAATTCAAAACTACACCAGAAAGGAGCGAGGTGTTCTTTCCTCTTTTAGTTGATTCCCGTTAATTACAATACTTTACATGTTGTGTCTTTACTAATTCTCATGAAAAAAAACCTTTGACATGATTCCACATTGCCATATTCAAAACCAAAAGATTTAAATTACATAATTTTCTCTTAAGTACCTCAATCTCAACCAAATACTCCATGGCATGCCCTCATTTTTGAACAAAACTGAATCTTATTCTTGAGATCAAATACGATTATTATTCATTCTTAAGACAGAGCTTTGAAATAACTTACTTGAATTTGGAATTGGAGAAAGAAAACATCTTCATTCATTCTCGATAGAGACTCAATTCTCTTAGCCATATCGCCACCTCTCTTGGAATCAAACCATCTCTTTACTTCATCCCTTCCCAATTACATATAAAGACTAATGTAAAGTTCTATGTTTTGCTACAAATTTCCACTATCAATTTGATAATCGATAGAACCCCCACTTGATAGCAAACGCTACGAGTATAGGTCTATGATTTGACTCCTACATTCTGTGCACACCGTAGATTGATCCACTAAACTCCAAATTGTTTACTCTTTTCCCAAAAGCAACCATCTTTGTTCAACACACCATTTGTAACACCAAATATTCAATTGGGTGACTTTAGTTAGTATACAAAGTTTTCATTAGTGAGTAAATTTACATATATTGAGCCTATTAATTAATGGCACTGTCCCACCAGGAACTAAACAATATTTCTCTCAACTTAATAAAGTTTGTCTAGCTCTAACACGATAAGAGAACTACTTGCTGGAACTTCGAAACAAAAACACACTCATTAGGTTTGGATGGTTCTATACATGGAGGAACCCCGATCCTATTTCAGCTACTCTTTCTCAAGTCAATTCAAATTACCCATAATCTAAAATACAAGATTTGAAACTCCAAGGTTAAATGAGACTGTGTGCAAAATTGATTCACATGCATTGAGAAGAGGGAAAATATTATTTCTGCAATTTCATTAAACAACATTACATAATTACATAGTTTATTTATTCACTCCATAAATTTCATTGTCTTTATTCACTCTACTGAGACAAATATGCTCTCAGAATCATGTTCTCCCTTCTTTTTTTTTCACGCTAAGGGGTTTGTTAAATACATAGAGAATTCATATATATGAGTATTCTCTAATTTTAGGAAAATATAAAAAAACCTAAAACTCACCTTAAATTATCCAACTATCCTACTGAAATATACTTTTTTGTTTAATTACATGGAAAGGGGGAAAACACTCATCAAATTCATGTAATAGACCTAGAATCCTTTTAGAACTGTTATAAACTTAAGAAAATAATACAAATTTTCAATTTCGTGACAATTAGGAAGCTAACTTCCTCTCCCAATTCCTAAGACCCTTTGGAGCTCAAACACTAATTTGATTTGGAAAGATGCTCCTGCATTAGACTCCCGAGGTAGAAAATTTTATGATGTCATTGTCATAACCCTTCAATCCGCATCTTTCCACCTAGATCATACACTTGATTCTATTTTTTTCCACTTGATTGACTACTTTGTTGTTTTGTTGCTGTTGTTGCTCGACATCTTCTAGGATCCCAAATTCTATGTTGTTTGTTTCCAATTGCTTTATCTTCAAAATAACTTTCAACTAGTTGCAATTTACCATTGATTTCTTGTTGCATCCCACTATACCTCTTATTAGTCATTTTCATCAACTTCCATATTTCATTAATTTCAATGCCCAACCCTGCTCTTTGTTGAAACAAGTTGCTATGTGCTCTTAATTTTCTGTTGCATTTATTTTGTATAATAATTTAAAAATCCTTATTCCATTCTACTTCATCAGACACCTTGAAAAATATGTTTAGCTACCTCCTCCATGGTTTTTCTATGAAATATTGACATTCATCTTCCAAACTATTTCTTCTATTTGCATATGTACACAAAATAAGTTCATTGCAACACATATTATGCTTATTGGACTTTAAAAACAAATCATTAATAAAACAAAAGACAACTAATGTATCTCGCTTATCTTCATTTCTTACTGCTACTTATGTATAAATTGCTGAAGACATATATTTTACTGTTTCTTCATGTGCATTATTCTTCCCACGAACCTCTAGTTTGTAACACGCCCTTCACACATCTACCCAAGTAATCGACCAACTAGGGTAAACATGTGACGAGAGGGTACTATAATGAGATTCAACATCCTAGGCAACCTTAATGAAGTGGAATCGATGGAAACACAACATACAGACCTTCTACACCAACACCAACACCCCCAGGAGGTAACCCAACCTTTCAAGCCTCTTATCCCTGGGTCACACTGTCATTTTGACCTCTTTGAGCCATAGCCGTAGGCATAAAAATGCATTCCAATGGCCAAGAGGCTATATCCCTAGGCATAAAATTGCATGCCAGTGGCCAAGGCCCCAAAAAATCAGTTATGTGCTAGCATCTCCGAGATTTGAGCCACCTTTTCAGGCCTAGAACCCAGTGCTTTGCCCAGACCTTCATGAAAAGTTCAAAGATGATAATTAACAACAAGACAATCATAAGGAAACAATCACATCATTAATAACTCATCTGGAAACCTCCTATTGATGACAAAAAATATTTCAAACATGTCACAAACATTGAATATATAGTTGTAAACAAAAGAACAGAGCAAAGGGGTCTCATACTTATATGAGAATCTCCAAGAATCATTTCTCCTCTATATCATTAGCTACCATACAATCTATTTGACCATAGATACATTGTGCATTCATTTACAAGTAAAAACATGGATAGAGCCATACATCATCACTGTTATATCATCATTTTTCACCCTCATGTGAATAATGATTATCTCTTTGGCCCTAGGCACCCTTTCCTTCCAGACTTGAACAAATTCATAAAAAACAGTGTTAAAATTCCCATACGCGATTATACCTAGAATTTTTCGCGTATATACACGAGTCCATTCATACTTTTCCGTGTATACCATTTAAATCATTAAAAAATATAGAAATTCCTTATTTTCGTGGCAGGGTGATGGTTATTCTCGTAATTCAACCACCCAGCCCGTGGCCCAACTGTTTCCAACTGCTGAAACTACTTTGAGGGAGTATAAAAGGCCCTCATGTGTATGGCCTAAGGGAGAGAGAAAATTATAGATATTATACTCTGTTGGATCCCTATTTCAAGTCTAATGTTCCCATGCCTCCTGCACTTCCCAAGTATACTCAGGAAACCCTTGTTTCCTTGAAGATGATCATCATCTTATATGACATCTCATGTGCAAACATCTTGGAAGAATCCTAGTGAGGTGAGGGTTGGACAGATCCAGAGGACAGTCTACTCGAAGGCCATGGAAGGATTCAAGTGATCTCTCCACTTTCTATTCTTGTACATGCCATTTATAATAAGAAGTATCGTCTTGTTCCCAAATATTCACGTGTCTATATATGTGTAAATATTGTTAGTTAAATGTTCCGTATTGCTTATATGATATTATACATAGATTATGCTGACATCTAGGAACAATATATGCTATACAACTAGTGTTTCGTGTTCGTTCTTTCTTGATTTCCAGGTTACGAAGCACGAGGATTTGCTGGGGGTTTGAACCCTGTGGGATCTACATCAAACGTAGGACTTTCGGGTAAGTTCCACAATTGATTAAATCTAGTTTTCAGCATAAAAGATAGTTTAAGTGAGTCCTTCTTGAATGGTATGCCCCTGATCTGTGAAGGTTGTTGACCCAAAAACCTTTAGGGAGTTATTTCCTGAAACAGAAATGGTGACTCCACTGGGGAGAACACTTTTGTGATTTCCCTTTGGGTTGTTTCATTTGTCTTGAAGGTTTCCAAAATTTTTCATTAGGGGAATTTTGAGGTCTAAAATGGGCCTCCTAAGGAAATTATAAAATAATAGTGGAAAAAATCTAATAAGATTTGATGACATCATCAAATTTTAGAGGGAAAAATGAAAAAACTACTTTTCAATTCATATTTTCAACTTATCTCCCAAAGTTTTTACTCAAATTTCGAGCGGGAGTACTCGTTGGATGCGGAATTTAATTCCCCATCCAAGGAGTACCCATGTTGCATAATTTCGATGGGTCATACTACACGAAAAATGAGAAATACATAAAAAAACGTGATTACAATCACATTTTTTATGTATTTCTCATTTTTCGTGTAGAAGAGTTCATCGAAAGTATGCAACATGGGTACTCCTTGGATGAGGAATTAAATTCCGCATCCAACGAGTACTCCCGCTCGAAATTTGAGTAAAATTTTTGGGAGATAAGTTTAACATACGAGTTGAAAAAGTAGTTTTATTATTTTATTATTTTTTAATATTTTTACTTTTTACTCCAAAAATGGTGAATCATCCATTATGGATGACATCATCATCTTGAATCCTATTGGTTGTTATAAAGTTTATTTTTGTTGTACATTTTTCTTATGAGGCCCATTTTAGACCTCAAAATTCCCCCTAATGAATCATTTTTTCAGTTCAGTAAATCTTTTTCCAGTGAGACTGAAGACCTGGTCTCTTGATCAGGCTTGACCTTTTTTATTTTTTCTTATTTACCTTTTCATACGCGGTTTTTCTTCCACACAGTCGCGTATATACACAATTTTGTGTAAAGGAAGCCGCGTATACGTGAGTTTCCTTTGCAACAGTCGCGTATGCACGCTAGTTGTAAAACTACTAAAGCGCATATGTTTGGGTAAATTTTGAAATTTTTGGTTTTAAGATTTTTTGGTCTTGTCTGCCTGTGGAGACTTGTCCCTGTGATTTATTTGAAGTCTCTGGACTGTGTTTAAATTGGTTTAATACTTGTTTCTCTCTTGGTTGTTTGAAGATCGAATCATTTGGTGAAATCTTCGTTTATTGTGCTTGCAATTCTGGCTTGAGCACCAAGGTATTTTTCTGAAGATTCTTGGCTGTTCTGAGTATGTGGGACAGAGAGATTTTTCTCATTGTCTCTTTCCTAACTTTATGAGCTGCTTTTCATCTTGATTTTTTCCTCTTTTTGCATTTGGTTTTCTTGATTTCATTGACTAGGTCTTATTTCAATTTTTGAAGAGTCTCTTTTGATTCTTTGAAGTTTGAGTTTGCTGCAAGTTTATGCTATTGTACTGAGTTGAATTTTTGAGTCTCTTGTCTTCCTCTTGCTCATACAAGCCCTGCTACGAGAGTAGCACAGTTGGCTTAGAGCATCTTCTTGAAGTTTTGCTTGAAATTCGAAGTTGGTTTGGCTCAGTAATTTGATAGTTTCTTAGTTTTTTTGAAGTCTCTTTTCTTCATAAAACTCAAAAGCCAAAAAAACATTTTTTGTTTCCCATTGCTTCTGTTTTGATTTATGGTTTCTTTTCATCTTTTTGAAGCCTTGTTTAAGTCTTTATTCTTCGGTTCTTGACTTGATTAGGAAGGGAGTCTTCTTTTGATTTCATTTTGTTATATTAAGTCTGATTTTTGGCGTTTTTATACCTTGAGATTCTGATTTGGAATTAGAATGGTGGACTGCCAAAAAGTGATTGAACCTTTGTATCATTAGAGATTTCTCTATGCTTTCTTAGGTATTGAATCTTAGAATTTGCATGCCAATAGTAATTTGCATTAGGTGCACATAATCATTTTAGTCTTTTTCGTATTTTTCTGTGTGTGAGGTCTGGTTATCTGAAAAGAAAAGTAAAATATATAGTCTCATAGAACCTGTGTAGAAATCACTCTTCATCGAAAGGAAATCAGTGCATTTGCATATAGTTTGGTTTTCATTGGTTTCTTGTTGCATCATACAAACATCATTGGTTTCATTTTCATATGCCCTTGACATAAAATAACAACCAATTAAAATAAGCGATGTAAATTAAAAACAATTAGCAATTTTTGTTTTAAGTGTCACACATCAACTAGCTAGGTTGTAGGGCCTTGGATTAGGTGAGTGGAGAGTTAACTCTCCAAGGCCACTCAGATTTTGAAACGTAGAAGTTTATTAATGAGTGAAATCCAACACCGTTAGGTGGACCAAGAAAGCTCTCCTCTAGAGAGTCAAGCGCGAGGGAAAGTGCAGGTAGAGAAGAGAGATACCCCCTCTTTGATTTGCTGAATCTTGACCTAAGACTGTTCCGCTCGACTGCTGATATAGATTGGTGTCCTTAGTTTCCAATCCTAGGTATCACACAGGTGACTATGGTGGGGAATACCCGTGGTACCTGAGGTAGACCTTGTATCACTTCTAGCAGTACTTTTGGAGGGTGCCCTTGCGAAGCTTGGGTACTTGCACCAGCAAAGGCTGTTGTTAGGAGGTTAGCGTAACTGCCTCTGTTACCTTCGCTAGTGGATCTGGGTCGTAATTACCCCAGAATGATTTCGGGAGGTCCTATTTTTCACTTTCCTGTATTTTGGTGTCCAGTCCTAATCACTCAGAGCATAAATACTTGAAAGCCGTTTGCTTGGTTGTATCCTAGGGACTTTGTAGTTAGTGCTCTTTGCTCCTAGCTTGCTTAGATTTATACTTTTTTGAGTCTAATCAATATTTTAAAGTGGCTGACCGATCGATTCGTTGATCGAGATGGCTTCATGGGTTGTCTCTCGCGAGTGCCGAGCCTTCTTCAAGAAGGCGTAGGAGAAATTCAGAAGGCGGTTATCAGCTGGTTTTATCTGAAGCAGCAGAGAGAGATCCTCCGTTAGGACTTGAAGTTTCTGCAGCTGGTATTGGTGTTGGTGTCAGTACTGAGAGGAGTACTCCACCCACCTCGAGAGTTTTATTTCCAGATGTAGAAGTAGAGGAAGTACCTCAATCTCCTGAATCGCTTCCATCTCCTCTTTCTTCTAATTCTCCGTTTATCATCGAGTACATTGGACCTGAGTCTGAGAGACCTGAGAGTCCTTATCCATCACATTCTTACCTTTCGATGGCCACGATTGGGAACATATCTTCAGCTGTGAGTGCTAAAAGTATTCAGACTCCTCCTAAAGTTGAGGGAGGAGGCACTATTGCTATATCTTTGATTGCTTCTAGTAATGTTGTGTCTGGTTTCGGTTATACCCAAGCACAGGCTTCTCAATCTGGTCCCTTTTGTCTTGGAATGTCCGTTAATGGAATTCCTCCATTTTCCTTTCCTACTACTACAACTGCATCCGCACCCATCTCCTCTATGGCTAGTGGATCGACTTCTTTTCAAGGGTTCCCCTTTGGAAGTGGACATATTCCTCACTCGAATCCTTCCTTAAGATCTTTTCCTTTTACTTCCCAGACTCATAATTTTAATCCATCGTCTGGAGGTCAAAGTTCTACTACCTTCACAGGGTGGAACCCTAACTTTACGGTAGTAGGGGCAGGGAATAAATTTCTCGCTGGTCACCAAGGAATATTCCTGTCTCTTCATCTAGTGCTTCTCAAGATTTTTCTCCCTTTTCAAATGCTTGGAACCCTTATCAGGGGGTTTCTTCTTCATTCACTACTTTAGTGGGGGGAACTGGTCTGGTTTATAGTAACTCTATGTTGGGAGGGGGTCCTTCTCTGAATGTTGGGTCACAAGGGTTTTCCTATGGCCCCACTTTTTCTACAAACTCCTTCTGGAAACCTGGTGCCTCATCAAATCTAGGGTATTCTTTTTAGAATGTGGTAAATTCGTCCTATCAAGGATGGAATTCTCAGGATTCTCCTCGTTTACCATTTCTGGCAACATCAAACTTGCCAGATTTTTCAAAAATTGACTAATGATCCAATCCACTATAGTCCAGGGTGGCCTCTGGTTCCTACCAAACTACCTTCAGACATTCCAAAATTTGAAGGAAATAATGGAGAGGATCCGGCAGATCACATCACCACTTTTCATCTTTGGTGTTCATCAAACTCCCTGATTGATGATTTGATTAGGTTGAGATTAGTTCAGCACACCTTGATGGGAAATGCAGCTAAGTGCTATATTGAGTTACCTGGGGGCAGTTTTGCCACTTTTGGAGATCTGGCTACCATGTTTCTAAATCACTTTCAGTTGCCTGTTCATTATGATGCCAGGACTGAACTCTTGGCTAATTTTAAGCAGGACAAGGCAACCCACATTTCTGATCATATTCAGGAATGGGGGAGAAGGAAGCGGCTCATTAAAGCCTACATTCCGAATGAATTCATTCTAGAATGGTTTTTGAAATCATTGCAGCCAAATGTTTCGAAGGATGTATCCCTGTCAGGGGTATTTTCTGAGGAACAGGCTATTTTCAGGGCCCAACAATTAGAACTGATTTATTCTCAGTCTGGAGTCCTCAATAAGATATTTCTTGATGCTCCTCACTCCAAATTGGATTTTTCCAAAACTTAACTTGGTCCTCATGGTGATGGACTTATTGGGTCAATCGATAGTGGTGCAGCTAACCTGCTTAACCAATTGCAGCAGTTGTCCATACAATCTCCTTCTTCAGGTCAGGCTGTACCTTCTGTGCCTACCTCTTCTTAAGCTTTGTCAATAAATGTTGTCCAGACTTCAAACCCCAAAGGAAATCAAAAATCCGAGGGGAAGAAGAAAGGACGAAATAATAATAGAAAGAAGCACAAAGATGGGAAGGGCGATGCAAATAAATCCAACGAGCATGTTGGTGAAGGACAGAAGGATAAAAAGAAAGTGAAATTTCCATGCAAGTTATGTATTAGAGATCATCTTACTCACCTTTATCCTAAAATTCAGGATGCATAGCACTTTTTATCTCAACAAGGATCTTCCAGCTCCCAGGTTGTGTTAACAAACCCTTTTCCCCAAGGGCAACAATTAGTTGTTGGCGCGAATCAAAATACTGGGTCTTCCTCTAGCGGCACCCAGGAAGGGGAAACTCCATCAAACATATATATGATGAGTGCTCACGTAAATATTGCTACGTGATCTCGGTACAGCTGAGTCTTCAAAAGCTACGAGTAATTCTGATACTACCGAACCACTTCACATTCGAAGCCAACTGTTGAGCCCATACCTCGGATGCCGAAAGCATCTACAAAGCGAATGACAACTAATCCAAATGCCAAGGCTACTTAGAACTACTCTGTTGTAGAAGATCTGGCCTAGAGTCCTTGTGCTATTTCTACTCTTGAGGTGCTCCAGTCTTGTCCAGCTCAGCGAAGTGCTCTTCTTACTACTATTGGGGCCGTTGATCCGAAAAACTCTCTTATCATTACATTTGATATGACTAATTTTAAGAAGAGACTCCCACATCATATGGATTTCCATGTTAGATTTTTGTATCGGAGATTCACTATATTTCGAACGGTCGTTGATGAGGGTGCTTCCACGTGTGTGATGTCTCTCACATGCTAGAAAGGAATTGGATCTCCTGCAGCTGTTCCATCGGTCACTCTTCTGACTGCATTTGATGGTCATTCTCACAGGCTGCATGGTATTGTCCCAGCTTTTCCCATCTGTGTTGGGGGAAAAACTGTAAATATCGAGGTTGAGATAGTTGATGCAAGCTTGGACTACAACCTTCTGTTGGGGTGAAACTAGATTTATGAGATGGATGCTATTGCATCCTCCTTGTTTCGTATTGTTTGTTTCCCTCATGAAGGGAGGATTGTAACAGTTGACCAATTGGATTGTTCTCCTGTAGACAAGAATGTATCTACTGACTCAACTATCCCTTTGGTGGATAATTTCAAGCCGCCTGTTGAGAATGTCGGGGTTGGAATGTATTCTTCTCTGATGGGTAATTTCGATATTCCACCTCCTTCCGTTCATATAAATGCAATTTCATCCTCCAGGGCTCCTATTTGAAGAGAGTTATTCTGAACTCATTATTTTTTGGATCCTTGGACCTTACCTTCCCCTACTTCCACATTAGCGGAAGGTCAAGTGGGTGGAATGACATTTCTAATGTCTGCAGCAGAGACTGCGTATAAGTCCATTGTTGACTCTGCAGAATCCATTCCCGTTTCTCTTTCACTAGAGGAATTGGATGGCGATGTGGCTCCGGCTTGGACACTTAGTTCTTGTTTCACCCAGGATTGCCTAGATACCACTCTTCCATCTGAAGAAGCTATCCTGGAAGCTATGACTGGCGTAGACAGACCATGGGATGATTTTCATCATCAGTCTTACTTTCTACTAGAATTGAATGAAGTTGAGTTAAGTTTTCCAAGTCCTCAGTCTTCTGGTCCTGTTCACCTAGTCCTGAACCCTTTAGCACCAGCACAGGTATTTGCTAAAGGGAACATGGCTATGATTTCTCCGACTATCCCGGTGAACATCTCCAGGAATCCCAACGTTATCAAGAATGTTTTCATCAGAGCTGAATGTTTCCCTGAAGAGATTTAAATTTACACCAATCTCTTTAAAGAGTTTAGGGATGTGTTCGCTTGGTCTTATGAAGAAATGCTTGGTACAGATCCATCTATTGTCCAGCATGAGATCAAGATCTACGAGAATGCTAAGCCTGTGAGGCAAAAGCTTCGTCTGGTCAACCCTAGGAAGGCTGCAGCTATCAAAGCTGAGGTAGAGAAGCTGCTCAAGCCAGGATTCATTTTCCCTATTCCTTTGACTGAATGGGTTTCAAATCCAGTCCCGGTAGAAAAAAAACAGGGAAAAATTCGCATTTGCATTGATTTCAAAGATCTTAATAAAGCATGTCCGAAAGATAATTACCCCACACCATTCATAGATCAGATTATCGATGAATGTGTGGGCAATGCAATTTTCTCCTTCATGGACGATTTTTCTGGATATAATCAAATTACTATCCATCCTGAGGATCACCATAAGACTGCCTTTATTTGTCCCCGGGGTACCTTTGGTTACAAAAAAATGCCTTTTGGCCTTAAAACTGCTGGAGCCATGTTTCATTGGGCCATGTCATATGCCTTCCATGACATCAAACATATTATCGAGGCGTACTTGGATGATCTAGTTGCTCATTCTCACAAGTGAATTGGTCATCCTTCTCAACTCCGTCAAGTATTTGAACGGTCTCATTTTTACAAAATCCAGTTGAATCCAAACAAGTGCATTTTCGCGGTCACATCCGGTTGGTTGTTGGGGTTTATTGTGTCTACGCAGGGGATTCAGGTAGATCCGTTCAAGGTTGATGCAATAATTCGGTTGCCTCCCCTGTCATCCATTTGTCAACTTCAAAGTCTACAAGGAAAAGCTAATTTTCTATGGAGATTTATCATCAATTATGCCGAGATCACAAGAGGATTCATGAGATTATTAAAGAAAGGAGTCCCATTTTTGTGGGATGACTTTACTCAACGCTCATTCGATGCTTTGAAAAAAGCATTGACCTCTACTCCTATCCTGAGTCCACCTGATTACAACAGGGATTTCCTCTTGTATCTCGCAGCAACAAAATCTACTATCGGTATGGTTCTGGTTCAGGAGGATGATGCTCTTGCTGAGCATGTTATATACTACCTTAGTCGAGGTTTGGTAGGACCTGAACTCCGGTATTCTCCAATAGAAAAACTCGCTTTAGTAGCTGTCCATGATGTGTAGCGGCTCAGACATTATATTCTTCTTCAAAAAACTTATGTTTTGGCAGCAGTCAATCGATTTCAGTTTGTTCTCAGCAAGCGAGTGATTGGGGGAAAACAAAATCGATGGATTGTGATTTTGCAGGAATTTGATCTTGAGTTTATGTCTACCAAGTCCAAGAAATCATTAGTTTTCGCAGAATTAATTTATGAGTTGCCCTGTGGAGAGGATATAATTTATGACGAATCCTCTCTGGATGAGCATATTTTTCTCATCTCTTCACAGGATCCTTAGTATGGGGATTTGATTGTATATCTTCAGACTGCGAAGTTTCCTTCAAATTTTTTGAAATATGAGCGCCATAAGTTACGTCACCTAGCTAAAAATTAATTGATCATTGGTGATACTTTATACCGTCGGGGGATAGATTCGATCCTAAGACGTTGCTTAACTCTCGAAGAAGCTGAAGTTGTGCTAAATGATTTCCACAGTGGAGCTTGTGGTGGTCATTTATCCGGGCTTGCTACAGCCCAAAAGATCTTGCATGATGGATAATTTTGGCCTTCGATTTTCAAAGATTGTGTTGAGTCGGTCAAACGATGTCATCCGTGTCAAGTGTATACTTGAAAGATGCACGCCCATCCAGCTCCACTCTTCCTAGTTGTCACTGTCAGTCCATTCACAAAGTGGGGTATTGATTATAATACTTGTAACCCGCCTCTGCCTAAAGGTCACAAGTACATTATTGTAGCAGTAGACTACTTCACAAAGTGGGTCGAGGCTATGCCTACTTTTGGGAATGATGGTGACTCGACATCTCTTTTTCTCTTCAATCAAGTTATTGCTGCTTTTGGTATTCCTAAAGAGATTTTCATTGATCATGGCAGTCATTTTCAGAAAATCATGATGGCTGAGTTAGCTCTCAAATTGGGTTTCTGGCAAGAGCATTCATCTCCTTATTATCCTCAAGCCAATGGGCAAGTGGAAGCCATGAAAAAATCCTTGAAAACCATTCTTCAACAGACAATTGATAAAGCTAGATCTAACTGGCACATTATGTTGTATCCTGTGCTTTGGGCATACCAGATGTCAGTCAAGATTGCAACTAGTTTTACTCCGTTTCAACTAGCTTACAGGTTGGAATCAATATTTCCCATTGAGTGTGAGATTCCTTCTCTTAAGTTGGCTATAGAACTTCTTCCTGACACATTGATTCTTGAAGAACGCCTCTTTCATCTGGAACATCTTGATGAGTAGCGTCGAGATGCCGCCATGATGAATGAAGCACATAAGAAACGAGTCCAAGTTCAGTACGATAAAGCGGTAAAATCTAGGTTTTTCTCTGAAGGCGACCTTGTTCTAGTTTATGCCCAGGAAAAGGATGCCCTGCGGGCAAGTAAATTCAAGTCTATGTGGTATGGCCCCTTCATCGTTAAAAAGGTCCTTAAAAAGGAGCTTATACCTTGGTTTATTTTGAGGGAAATGAGCTAGCGGAGCCCAAAAATGGGCTCTATTTGAAGAAGTATTATGCCTAGGCCTTGGCCTGGCATCTTGCTTTTTTATTTTATTTTTTCTTTTGTACATATCTGAGTTTTTGTTCTATGAGGTGATGGTGATGATTTTTGATCTGCTTTGGCAGGTTGTATTGGATATCATGAGTCATTATGGTTTTGCCGATGGTGCTAGTAGACACACGCGGAACTTAGCTTCTGCGGCTTGGGTACTTTATCATCCATCTGGTCAACTGTTAGTTTCAAGAGGGGTTTGCATTGGTGCTGCTTACAATAACGTAGCAGAATACACTGCAGTCATTTATCTACTTTCAAAAGCAATATCTTTGGGTGTTGATTCATTGGTAGTATTCTTGGACTCCCAGTTGGTGGTGTCACAATTGAACAATATATATCGGGTCCAGAATCCTTTCTTGTTTCGATTATTTTTAAGGGTACGTTTATTGCAAAGATCATTTCAATTCATAACGTTTATTCACATTCCTCGAGCTAACAATCACATGGCAGATTCATTAGCTAATCAAGCAATTGACTGGCATATTATTCATTCAATACTTTAAATCAAATCATCATCATCATACATTTTCACACATTTGTTTCATCGCATCATAAACCGTTGTATATATGTATATATCATCAAAATGTACAAAAAACTATACAAAAATTTGGACCCATCTGTCCTACAAAAATAGGGCTTATGCCTGATCATGTTCAGTCTCAAAGATATAATACAGTCATCCAACAAAATCTATGACCCTTGTTCAACTTTCGTGTTCCTATAGAACACGATCGCAGTAGCCACACGACGAAATAACCACAACCAGTCTCGTGGTACCCCGAATACCCTTCTCTACATAGCCTATGGTAAGTCTTCTACTGCAGACATAGGCACTTGGCGAGTCAAACTCTCCAAGTTTCTCTGAACGACATGTAGAGTCCTACCAGGGTCTTCAGCATCCGCTTCACCTTTGCGACATTTGTGCCGTGGGTATCCTTCCGGACGAACTGGTCCCATATCTGTGTCATGATCATATAATTTTGTAAGTCATTTGGAATCCAACCAAAAACATGTTTGTTTTTATTTTTTCACATATATTGAAAAAAAAATAAAAAATCAATCAAATATTGTAGTCTTACCAATAAACACCTCATGCTGCGCTAGGTGGAAGGACCAAGTCTGGATCACCGTGAAAATACATCCCAGCGTAGGGATAGTCATCCACTACAATAATCTGTTCTTCCCACCATTGGAAGAACTCATCATCCCATGTCATTTGGGGAACTTCACTTCCCCCTAGTATCTTCATCAGATCAGCCCATCGGGCTCTTCTTGGGTCTCTAGGGCTGCTGATGGATGAGATCACTTTGGGTTGAAGCCTAGGAATCTTCTCAAAGAAGAATGTAATTAAGATGGTTCCATACCCGAAATGCTTCGTTTTAGCTTTTTGGATGGAGGTCAGTTGTTTTTTCATGTTGGTCAAAAGATCTGTACACCAATCAAAGAGATGCACTAAACATTCCACAACTATACTCATCTGTGTCCTCGATGCCTGGTGCAAGGAAGCAGATCCTACCACCCTACTAATGGTAAAGAGGATAATTTTCATATGCAGCTCTGATAAATCTTTGATCGCAATTTGAGTCCCTACTTTTTGAGGCCCCTCTACACAATAGACATGGACATAATCTTCCACTATAAGCCCTCCCATAGGCTTGCCATGTAAATCTACTAGATCTCCCCTTTGGGAGAGTCCAGTAATAAAATAAATGTCTTCCACCTCTATGTGTATAGGTATTTGATCAATCATGAAACAATCCTCCTCTGATTCCCAATGATTTACTAGCATTTCAAGTAACCAGACATTACTTTTCATATTTTGCATTTTGAAGAATTTGAGTAAACCACAATTTCAAAGGATATTGAGTGAATTTTGGTCTCCCATGACCTCTTGATCAATGGCACTGTGCTCACATTCTCTCCAAGAGATAGTCATCCTACAAAAAATCATTAATTTCATCATTAGGTTCATTTTTTGCAATCACGGTATGCGCATACGCGACTTCCATTTTGGATAGTCGCATATCATATGCGGGTTCGTCCACATGAACCCACGTATGCGCAGAATGATAAATCAAAAGAAATCATTTCAACGGTGAAAAATCAAAAGTTTTAATCTATAAATGGATGAAATTAATCACAAAGATGGATTTAAGGCTTACCTGACTAATCCGACGAAGTTTGACAGCTGTTTGCTCCTGATTTGAGGAAAGAGTTTTTTTCTCCATAGCTCTTTTCTCCACTTCAGCAAAGTGATAATGAACCAAATGTGAGGTAAAATGTGTATTTATGCCCAGAAATTGAATTTTTTTTGCAAAATTTCATTATGCTTTGTTTTCACATCTATATTAAGCTGCATAACCCGGTTGCTTGGAAGTGTTGGGATGGGTGTATTTTCAGGTACTTTTTGTTGACTTTGAGATTTTTTCCGGTTTTCGAAACCATGACCGCTGACTTGTCATGGAAGGTATATGATCTCCACTAGAATATAGGTTAGGAAATCCACTTTCCGTTGCATTCTATATTCTAGCCTCCATTCTGATCACTTGCCATAGGGTCGATCCCATCATGTCATGAGTATTCAACCCATTTCACTCGCTAATTATTTAATCATGACTTGGTGGTAGAGCCTTCCTCTACATGAGCTTCCTAGTTAGTTCCTCGCTAGCACTTGTTGCCCAGGCTGCACTTTATGTAGGCTCAGGAGTCCTCTTTAGTCTCGCCATGACTTATATGTTGAAGCTCCATTCTTCTTCTTCTTCATTATCATTTTTTTGGCTATTACCCTAGAGGCTCCCTGGTGTTCTTCAGTTGCATTACTGCGTTGCATATTTGCTACTTGTTTATCTTGGCCTTTAGCCGGCTTCATTTGGAATCGATGTTTAAGCCATCTTTTGAGCTTGACTCTCTATATAAAGTTAGCCATTGCAAAGCACATAACTATCGCAACTTGACACCCTTGTTACCCATGGATGGAACACTCCTTTGAGCATCGCTTACCAGTTTCCGCCACCTTGCATTGAGCATAGGATTGTTCCTATCCCAGGAACTAGTGCATCTGTTTCTTGATACTCGTTCTATCCATTGTACCATAACATTATTTTATTCTTTTTCAAGCTTCTTATATGAAAAATACAAAAAAATCAAATATGTTAAAAAGAGCGGGAACAAGATGTTACTTCATATTTTGATGGCAGTTATAGTATCAGTTTGTCACCCTTGAACAAAGCACATACCACTATGTCTTTTCCTCATTTGGGATGGTTTTAGTTTTTGACCTAGGAGATGCCATAACCTTGTTTCATGAGTCAGTTCTCCCCCGGTTGGTTATCTCTTCCAATCATATGGGGAGTTTGCTTTTGCCTCTTGCATAACAAACTTATACAATTTCATTATTTGCTGCCATGGTCATCATGAGTCATGCTTTTGTTCAAGGGAAGTTAAACTTGAGTCGGGCATTCTGTAGTGTCTCTTGAATTATTCTTCAGGCCTCCCCGATTTTGTCAGTATCTTGTACTATCACATCAGATGTTTGGTCCTATGCTCGTGCTGGTTTGAGAAGGTCTCCATTAACTTCTTGCTGGTGGGTTTGTCTCTTATTAACTACGACATATTTCTCTTAGAGTAGACTTAGAGCCGCACCCTGGCCCTATTTACATTATTGATAGGTGTCCTTGTGCTCAACATTTGATCATCATTATGGGTCTTTAACTGAGTGGTTTTCCTTGTGTTCGACGTTAACATACATTATCACACTTGGGATTCGTGCAGTACCTTGATTTCCATTTGACCCTATCGGTGGATATCTCTCCTCTTTGTCAACTTTCATTATTGGTTGGTTGAGAGGGTTTCTTCCATGTGATAGCTTCATCTTGTACATGTCGGAAACGTACTTCGGGTTGGTTCCTTCAATCTACTTCGTCTGATTCCTTCCAAATCTTGGCCTGCGGGTTACACTCGCGCTGGACTGATGTGGGATGCCTCAATGCCTTCCTTCCAGCAGATATTTTCCCATCAAATCTGACTCATTGCTCTGGGAATAAGGTCTAGAGTCTTTTTGTTAGTACCTTAGGGTTTGTAGTGATTAGTGGCAGAATCTTTGCTATCGATAGTGAGGATTCATTATTTCCTCCTAATTGATATATTCTTACAAGTGTTCGACTTCAAATCATTCATTCACACTTGTTTGATTGTACTGGGGCACCTTAACACTCATTATAATTATTGGTGGGTTGTCTCGCGTTTGTTAATGGTTTACATTATTGATCGGTAATCAAATGATTTCTCACGTGGTCAACTTCAGCTCATTCATTCCCATTGTGTAGAATTGTGCTATAGTGATCGGTGAAGACCTCGGGTTTGCATTAGCATGCTTTGGTTCACTGTTGACATTTCATCCTGATTTTTCCAGTGACACCGTCCACCCTTATATGTTGCAGTTTCAGTACAACAACATCTTATATGTTGGCCCCTGAGTTGCGTGATTGTACCATGTTTTTCACCTCTTATGATTTGGTACCTGGAGATTCAGTTACTTGAGTGATCAGATATCTACTATAGCATCATTGATTAGTATTCTATATGTGATACTTGCACTTGATTTTCAACTTGTACTTCTGGGAAGTGCTCAAATGATTCACTATGTGCTTTCTAGTTCGGTTATACTTTTATACATTTTGGATCTATAGACATGATTTTCTTTCATTGAGCATGGGGATGCCCGCCTTAGACATGAGTTGAATCTTTGACTTCTTTCATTCGTTTTTTGACAGGTGAAAGTGCAGAAGTGTCCTCAGGCACACAACTTTATTGATCAAGCAAAAAAGTTACATAGAAAATTATAGGATTTTACACACGTAAACTCACACTCTCACATTCTCTCATTACACACTACAATGAAAATAGGAAACTAACCTATTTATAAGCTGTATGTTCTAACTTAATCTAGTTATGGATCACTTGGAAAATAAACAAGTGTCCATTTACAATAAATGAGCTTCTAACCAATCTACTAACTTTACTCCTAACTTAGAGCCTAGGAAACGACTCTTTTCTAGAGTCCCAATTTTTAATAACAAATTTCTAATTCTAAATATCTTAAAGATTTATTAAATATTATAGAATAATTATTAATTTAATATCTTAAATTAATAATTATTTTATTCAAACTTTATATCCTATGATAATATTTATTTTTGGATCATCTAACATTCCCCCCTATGATCCAAAGATACATTAAAACAGATACCAAGTTCATCCCTGAACTTAGTAAACTTTATTCTGCCAAGAGGTTTTGTGAAAATGTCGGAGGTCTGATCTTTTGAAGGGAAAAACACTGACTTGATGACGTCCTTTGCAATGAGAGATCTGATATGATGATACTTGGTGTCCACATGCTTTGTCTTTGAATGGAAAACTGGATTCTTGGCAAGCTTTATTGCTGATTGATTGTCGATGAATAATGAATTAGCTTCTGCTGGAGGAATCCCCAAGTCCTGTAAAACTCGACGTAACCAAACAATCTCACATGCTTCTTCCCATGCTGAAATGTACTCTGCTTCTGCTGAAGAAGTGGCCACTATAGTTTGCTTCTTACAACTCCAGGAAATTGCAGCTGACCCCATGTTCATTAAGTAACCTGAGGTTTATGCCCTGTCATCAATACTACCAGCAAAGTCGGCATCTGAAAATCCACCAAGTACAAATTTTTTAGTCTTTTTGTAAAGAAGACCAAAATATTTTGTTCCTTGGATATATCGAAGAACTCTTTTGGCTACATTCCAGTGGCTGTCTAATGGTTCCTGCATAAAACGTGAAAGAATACTGACTGCATAAGATAGATCAGGACGAGTGGTTGTCAAATAAATCAAGCTGCCAATCAACTGTCTGTAAGTCGTGCTGTCCACCTTTCCCCCCCTTCAAATTTTGAAAGTTTTAAGTTTTGTTCCATAGGGGTAAGGACAGGCTTACAATCCTGCATTCTAAATCGCTGAAGAATTTCTGCTGCATATTTACTCTGGGAAATGAAGATCTGATGTGGACGTTGGAATACTTCAACTCCAAGATAGTAGTGAAGTAGTCCCAAATATGTCATCTTAAAACCTGCATGTAACTCCTTTTTCACCTGTTCAATGTGATCATCATTGTTGCCTGTGATGATCAAATCATCGACATACATAATGAGAATGACCAGATATTTTCCCTGTTGGCGCACATACAAAGTATCATCAGATTCACTGCGATGAAAACCAACTTTGCGAAGGTATTTATCCATTTTGGCATACCAAGCGCGGGGAGCTTGTTTTAATCCATATAAAGCCTTGATTAATTTGTAGACTTTATGTTCTTTCCCTTCAACTTCAAACCCTGGTGGTTGTGTCATATATACATCTTCCTGTAAGTCCCCGTTGATAAAAGCGCTTTTGACATCCATTTGATGAACTTTCCACCCTTTCTGAGCTGCTAAGGAAAGTGTGAGGCGTATGGTGTTCCATTTAGTTGTGGGAGCAAAGGTTTCCTCATAATCAATCCCTTTCTGCTGCACAAAACCTTTAGCAACAAGGCGTGCTTTATACTTTTCAATATCACCGTTTTGCTTGTACTTAATTCGATAAACCCATTTTCATCCTATAGGTTTAACATGCTGAGGAAAATCAACAAGTTGCCAAGTGTTGTTGTCTTGAACTGCCTAATATTAATCAACCATTTCTTTTTGCCATGCTTGATGTTTTACTGCCTCTTGAAAAGAAGAAGGTTCAGTAAAATCTTTTGCTATCAAAGCAAAATTGCCTTCATTTCGTTTTGATGCCCTTGTTCCTGTTTTGTTTTGTTCATTAGGCCTTACATCTTTCAATAGTTGAACTGCCCATTTTGGAAGTTGTTTCTCACTTGTTTGAGGTGCTGAGAAGTCCCCATCATTGTAAAGGGGATTAATGTAAACTGATGTTCATCGTTCAGGTGGTGAATCTGGAGAATCACTGTCAGAAGAACTGCTGCTGCTTGGAGACGCTGATGAACTGATAGAAGACCCAAATGACTTTGTTGAAGTAGATGGGCTGGATGACTCATCTTCAGAGGAAGGAAAATCAATTTCATACCAATTTGGTGAAGTTGGTTGACTTTGCATATTTCCTTTCCTTTTACTGCCCTTATTTTCTAACTTGTGAAGAATACTTTCGATCTCTTCAACACTCTTACTCTCCGTTTCATCAAAAATGATGTCCCTGCTCACAATAAATTTTCCATTGGTCAAAATATGATACCCTTTATTTTCATCTGAATAGCCACTCATGGTGCATTTCAAACTTTTTGAATCAAGCTTAGTTCTCTTTTCTTTGGGAACTAAAGCATAACAGATGGATCCAAAAACTCAAAGATGTTTAACTTTAGGTTTGAAACCAAACCAAGCTTCATAAGGGGTGATTCCTTCTAACGAAGCAATTGGAGATCTGTTTCTTAGATAGACAACTGTATGGATTTCTTCTGCCCAATATGTTGGACTTAACCCTTTGAAAGTTAACGTGGATCTCGCCATGCCTAACAATGTGCGATTCATCCTTTCTACGACTCCAATTTGCTGTGGAGTGTAAACATTTGTAAGATGCCTTCTGATGCCATTTTCACTACAATAAGTTTTGAATTCATTTGAATTGAATTATCCCCCATTATCTGTCCTGAGAGTACCTATCTTTTCTTTGACCTCATTTTCAACAAGTTGTCAAGTTTTTTTAAATTTCTCAAATGTTTCTGACTTGTTTTTCAAGAAGTAAACCCAAGTCATTCTGCTGAAATCATCAATAAATAGCAAGAAATATTTGCAACCACCTAATGAAGTTTGTAGTGGACCACACACATCACTATGAACTAGTTGCAGAAGCCTGTTTGCGCGCCATGTACTTGTTGGAAAACTTTCTCGACTCTGTTTGCCATAAATGTAGGCTTCACATTTAGCATTTTCTTTGTTGAAAGTTGGAAGTCCTTTAACCATCCCTTGTTTCTGCAATTGAGAAATACTATCAAAATTCAAATGTCCATATCTTACATGCCATAATATTATAGGTGAAATTCCTGTAGTAACTGCCCCTGCAAAATCAGAATGCCTTGGAATAACTGTCCCTTTCATCCTTAACAGTTTTCCGTCTTCATATCCTGTCATCACTGTTTGGAAGTTCTTTTTGACTGAATTAATCTTAACTAAGCCATCTTCCATAATTATTTGATGTCCTGCTTGTCGAATCATGACCAAAGACAACAAATTTTTCTTAAAGGTGGGTACATACCACACATTGGAAATCAATTTTTCTCCAATGGCAGGGAGAAAAACTTTGACTGCACCTTTTCCATAAGGCGTATGTTTTGTATCATCTGCTAGAAAGATGGAATTAAGATGGTACTCTTGAAAATTACAAAAGAAATCTCGTCTACAGGTCATGTGCTGAGTTGCTCCTAAATCCAAAATCCAAGCATCTTCATAATCACTCTTAATATAGGAGGAAAGTTGGATTGCTGGTGAAGAAGTGAAGACATATTCTGAGTCATTATCATCTTGATCTTGATCATTTTCAAACTGTGCTGAAGGCTGTTGAAACTTAGAAATTTTATTGATAGATGTGCAACAATCTGAAGCATAATGACCAACTCTGTTACATCGCCTGCAAACAATTTGACTCAAATCAGTGCCTCTTCCTTGAGATTGTCCTTTACCTTGAGACTGTCCTCGACCTCTGCTTTGTCCTCTATTTTGAGATTGTCCTCTCCCTGGATTCTGTCCTGTGCCTTGCTGAGATCCTTTGTTTTGATTGTTGCCTCTGCCTTGAGAATTGCTTCTGCCTGAATTGGAGCCTCTGTTGGAGTTTTTTCCTCTGTGTTGACTGTGACCACGACCTTGTGCTGCTTGATTTTGATTAAAAATACCTTTTCCTTTGTTTTTGGAATTGTCAGCTGAGGAGTTGCTGTACTGGCTTCTGTGAGAAAAACATCTTCACCAACTTTCTTTTTCTTCCCAAAATTTTTATCATGTTGAGTCAACATTTCACAGAGCTCATCAAACTTTAGCTTTTCTAACTTTCCAGTTAGCTGTAGAGTTTCCAAAAAATGTGTGTAGGAAGAAGGAAGCCCAAAAATTAAAATTGTGACCATAAAACTATCATCAACTGCTTGAAAACTAGCATTAACAATTTCCTGCTTAATATTCTTAAGTCTGGAGATGTATTCAAGAATATCTCCTTCTTCAGTCAATTTTTGATGCAACAATTTTAATTGTAGGTCAACTCTTTTTGATTGAGGCTGAGTATCAAACAACTCTTTAAAAGTTCTCAAAGCAGACCAAGCATCTTTAGCATTTTCGATATGGACATACATTTCATCATTGACAGAGGATTTAATGAGAGCTAATGCTTTGGCAATTTTAACTTCCCATTTTGCTAGTGCAGCTCCATATGTAGGTTTATTTGGCTTTACATCTCCCTCAAAAATATCATGCCATAGTTCATTATAAACAAGAGTGCTTTCGATGAGGCATTGCCATGTTTTGTAAGATTTTGAGCCTTCAAGTTTTTTGAAATCAGAAAAGAAATTAATCAACTTAGACATTGTAGTGTTGAGACTTGACACCACAAATCAAGCTCCAAAAAATATCAAGATGCGCAACACAACAACAACACATGACGAAAAAAAAACGAACTATCGGGGCTTGGCCTTGACCCTTGAATAGTCGTTGAAATAGGAGAAAATTGACTGAGCTTTGCACTTGGCTCTAGTCAATTTCTCATATATTTACAAGGCAAATTTCAAAATTTGACTTTTACAATAGTGCTCTTGCACAATCTGGTAAAAAAAAATTACCCCCCTCAAAGTAAAATTACTTTGAGTCACACTTATCTCTCCAGAAACAAATTACAAAAAATCACCTTATTACTCCAACAAATTACAAAATCCTTATTACTCCAAAAAAAATTTCAATAACATTACATAAAAAAATCTACTTATTCCTTCAAATAACAATAGAAATTACCACTATTCCTTATCGCTCCCAAAAAAAATCCTTCTTATATAAAATATACACACACAACACATTAATTCAACACATATTAAATGCACATGATCTAACCATATGCACAACACAGCGTATTGATCGATCACAACACTCTGCAATTAATTCTATACTGCGGATCTGTTTACTAGAGATCAATTATAGTCAAACCTTGGGCATTCAATAATTGATACGAAACATGAATCGCTGGCTTCAATTCATTAATTGTAATGCGGCTTCAATTCATTAAAAGGCTGGCCACCCTTCTTTAATTCATTTAAACATGATTTTAAACGCTGGGCCAATTTTTTTCAACACTTCTAATGCTGAATCGATGCTGCTTCAACGATTTCAATGCTTAAAATGCTGTTTCAATGCTTAAAATGCCGTTTCAACGCTTCAAATGCTTTCAACACTGTTTTCAAATGTTAAAAATTGCAGTAAATGGCATGCCAGACTGCGCGCTGCCACTGGCATGTGCTGCTACTGCAATGCAATGTATATGCTAGTTCAACGCTGGTTTTTAATAAATGCAGAATCAATGCCAGAATCGATGCAGAATCGATTTATATGTAAATGATGGTTCTTAATAAATGCATAATCGATTTATATGTAAATGCTTTTACAATGTAAATGCAGAATCGATGGATGTAAATGCAGAATTGATGCCACATATAAATCGATGCCAGAATCATGCTTATGCTAGAATTATACAATGCATAATCGAATTCAAATTTCTTGATGCCAGAATCAAGCTTATGCCAGAAATCGACTTCAAATTTCTTGATGTGCTATATCAACAACGCTTTCATGTAAATGCTAGAATTATACCGCACTTTCCCTTTTTTTTTTTTTACTCAAACAGTTTGAAATAGAAAAAATTCACACAGATTTTGCAGTTGCTCTTTTAAAAAATGATTTTAGAATTTACAGATCTAAAATCAATAATTTTTTTTGACAAATTTCATACCAATATTTTGCTGATCACTTCAATGGAGTTGAGTTTTCCACGACCTGGTAGAGCTAGAATCTCCTCCTCACAGCATTACCATGGCTCTGATACCACATGAAAGTGCAGAAGTGTCCTTAGACACACAACTTTATTGATCAAGCAAAAATATTACATAGCAAATTACAGGAGTTTACACACGTAAAATCACACTCTCACATTCTCTCATTACACACTACAATGAAAATAGGAAACTAACCTATTTATAAGCTCTATGTTCTAACTTAATCTAGTTATAGACTTGGAAAATAAACAAGTGTCCATTTACAATAAATGAGCTTCTAACCAATCTACTAACTTTACTCCTAACTTAGAGCCTAGGAAACGACTCTTTTCTAGAGTCCTAATTTTTAATAACAAATTTATAATTCTAAATGTCTCAAAGATTTATTAAATATTATAGAATAATTATTAATTTAATATCTTAAATTAATAATTATTTTATTCAAACTTTATATCCTATGATAATATTTATTTTTGTATCATCTAACAACAAGCTGAAATCTGGTGACGTCCTCTCTTGTCTTCACAAGGTTCTTTCTATGCACATAATATATTTTAGTCATCATGTACCCCTTCTGACCTCATATATTAGGGGGCATCTGTTATAGCATCATTTTTCACCCTCATGTGAATAATGATTGTCTTTTTGGCCCTAGGCACCCTTTCCTTCCAGACTTGAACAAATTCATAAAAAATAGTGTTAAAATTCCCATACGCGATTATGCCTAGAATTTTCCGCATATATACGCGAGTCCGTTCATAATTATCCACGTATGCCATTTAAATCATTAAAAAATATATAAATTCCTTATTTTCATGGCAGGGTGATGGTTATTCCCGTAATTCAACCACCCCAGCTTGTGGCCCAATTGTTTTCGACTGCTGAAACTAATTTGAGGGAGTATAAAATCCCCTCATGTGTATGGCCTAAGGGAGAGAGAAAATTATAGATATTATACTCTGTTGGATCCCTATTTCAAGTCTGCTGTTCCCGTGCCTCGTGCACTTCCCAAGTATATTCAGGAAACCCTTGTTTCCTTGAAGATGATCATCATCTTATATAACATCTCATGTGCACACATATTGGAAGAATCCTAGCAAGGTGAGGGCTGGATGGATCCAGATGACGATCTACTTGAAGGTCGTGGAAGGATTCAAGTGATCTCTCCACTTTCTATTCTTGTACATGCCATTTATAATAAGAAGTACCGTCTTGTTCCCGAATATTCACGTGTCTATATATGTGTAAAGATTGTTAGTTAAACTTCTGTATTGCTTATATGATATTATACATGGATTATACTGACATCTGGGAACAATATATGCTGTACAACTAGTGTTTCGTGTTCGTTCTTTCTTGATTTCCAGGTTACGAAGCACGAGGAGTTGTTGGGGGTTTGAACCTTACGAGATCTACATTAAACGTAGGAATTTCGGGTAAGTTCCACAATTGATTAAATATAATTTTCAACATAAAATATAGGTTAAGTGAGTCCTTCTTGAATGATATGCCCCTGATCTGTGAAGGTTTCCGACCCAAAAACCTTTAGGGAGTTATTTCCCGAAAAAATCACTGATAAAATACATCCTTATAACCAACATAATAACAAGTTACATAAATAATATGGATACAACAAAAATAGAATCCACATAATAACCAATGCGATTATACTTCAAATACCAAAGGAGTGAGTTTCTCATTAATGAGTGTAAAAACCAACTAGATATGGGACTTCCACGTTCCACCCACCCATATATTGGCTGAGCAAAATTTCTTTTCAAACAATCACCCCTGTGCCATATTCCAAGCATGAATGTGGGACTCAAACCGAAAGAACCAACTTGGGAATCTTGAGTCTAAACCACCTCACCCTCATCAAATATAAATATTTCTTTATCGTGATCTAAACCCGATCACTAGGCTAACACAAACATGGATATCACCGGGTTCTCTTCGCCTAAACCATGAGGAATTTTTCTATCTCCTAGTCTCTCAAGATTTACCGCAACACATAGTTTGAATCAGGGGTCATTAGGCCCTAAACCGAGACATACTCTCCAATATTTACCGTATATCTCAAAATCGGGGTTCCTAGGCCTAAATGGAGAGAAAACCACCTCTTAGGCTTTACTGTAATCCAAACCTAGATTACAAGGCCCTAAACCAAGGAAAAATATGAAACAGTTCCATAATCATTCGAAGATTCACCTCACTCAACTTCGAATCCATCCAATAATCCAACTAAACCAAACATGAGAACTCCACAACACCGTGACTATCCAGAAATTGAAAGGCTAGGATGAATACACTATCACACCTGGGAAAATCCCATTCCAAGACGTCAAAGAACCACATGTAATACCATGCATGCAAAAACTAGCAAGGAAATCATACATGCAAATCAATACTTGCCAAGAATCCTGCTGTAGTTGCTTGATTCCTGCTCCTCCTTGGTTGCTTCCTCCTTCTTCCTTCTTTCTTGCTTTTCTTGCTCCAATGCCAAAGTGCTCCAAGAAAATCTAAGTGTCCAAGAGTGAGAGAGAGAGAGAGAATAATGAGAGCTCCAAAAATGAACTGACAAAGGTAGAAAAAGCTTGCCAACTGATCCTCATAAGACTTTTTATCAACGAGGCCTCTATTTTCTTCAATTACCATTATTTTCCTTCATTTTACTTCTCACATGAAACTTGTGACCTTTCATCTCCCTTTTCTCCTATTTTCTATTATTTTCATAAATAAATGTGCCAAATAATGCCTCTTTCCTTTCCAAAGCCTTTTCCATTGCCATTTCCAATTTCCTTTAGCCATAATAACTGAAATGAACACTTGCTAGGATTTTTTGCCCAACATTTAGCTTGGAATAAGTGTCTCATCGACTGTGGTTATTATTTTTAACTTTACTGCATGGAATTTTCACCGGGGCTGTTACAAAACCCTCCCCCTTTAGGGAACATCGTCCTTGGTGTTCAATGACACCTACAAACCAACAAACTGCTAAAAATAAAATATAATGCCTATGGAGCTTTATAACATGGCTCATTGCATTATTTACAATGAATAACCTAATAAAAATAAAAAATCATCATGACAATCATAACATGTACTAGAGATTTATAACAAAACTCATTACAATGTTTACAATAGTATACAAATATATAGATTTACTCAACCAATAAATAAAAGGATACGATGCCCGTATCAACAATAAGGGAATCCAAAGGCTCACACCTCCACCATAAAATTAATACCAGGATTCAATTCCTTCCCACGAAGTCCAGAATCCACTATCAGAGCCAAAGTTGCATCTAATTTCTAGTGTTACAATCTTGCACTACTGTACCCTCAGTGAACAATTACCAGATCATTGTTCTAGGGAATACTCCCAATCTGCATATGATTCAAAATGGAAATGATAATGACAAAAACAAATCCATCGTTGACCTTCCCTTCTCTGATACAAAGTCCATCTAAAAATATGGTCATGCCCTTCCATGCAGTCACTCACCTTCCAAGTTCCTCGACATCCCCTATCCCAGGCGATCCATCCCTTAGCAAGGCTTTATCTCATCAAAAGATAAAAAAACCAAGGCATATACCTACCTAAAAATCATAATACCAGTCATAGCATGTTCATGGAAATCAATGGAAACTACTGGGTACCAGTGTCCCACAATGGCCCTGCTCTTGAAGTGCTTTACTAGCATATTGTTTCATGTTTCAATTCATTTTTCCATTGCTGCTAGGTCTAGCAGTCAGTTTCAACCACCAAACATGCATTGCATGCTTTCCTGTACTAGACACATCATTTCCATTAGATTCAAAATAAATTGAAATATATTCAAATCATACCTCATTGGTAGATCGTCAATAAGGTACACTTGCAATCCTGTTCACTTCCTATCACACAATTCAAACTAGCTGTTTGATCAAATCACCATGTAAAAACATATCACATCCAGTTAGCTCAAAAAACAACCACCATAGGTCAAAATCATGAATCACATGCGATCATCATAAGCCATAATCATAAATCACATGTAACCATCATAAGTTATAATCATAGATCACATGCATAATAAAACTGAAATAAGATATCGATACTTATCCTTCATTGATCCTAACTTGTGCCTTTGTTATTTTGTACCCATACTAGATTGGTTGCCACACTTGGCAAGCACCCAGTGCCTTTGCTTCTCTTCAATCATGTACACATACGCATAGTGTACAACACGTACATCCACACAAGGCATACAATACCACACAATACATACACCCACACCTTGTGTACAACACAACACAATACTTACACCTAAACTCGGTGTGAAACACAATGCATGTACATACACATACATCCGATGTACAACACAACACAATACATACACCTACACTGACATATAACACATACACCTACACCCGATGTACGATACAACATAGTACATATGCCTACACTAGCATACAAAATGTACACCTATATAGAGTACAACATAATGAATAAACATGTCATGATACCACGACTACACTATGCACATACATAGTACCGCATGCCCTCAATACAACACATACGACATGCACACGATACCACATGTATACTAGTACCATATGCACAACATGTACATAGTACCACCTTTACACAACACTACCTTCACAACATCTGCACAAAATCACATGTACATGACACCTCCTGAACAACGTGTACACAACGCCAACTGTACATCGCACGACCTGTACGATGTGTACACAATACCACATGTACACAACACCACATGCACGACATGTACACGACACCAAATGTACACAACATCACATGCACGACATGTACACGAGACCACTTGCACATAGTACCACATGTACAACATGTACACAACACCATATGCACGCAACACCATATGTACAACCATGCACACAACAAAATATATACATAGCACCATATGTGTAACACACACGCAACACCATATGTACATAGCAATGCATATATGACATGTACATAGAACCATACGTACATAGCACTACATATCCAACATCCTCACAACACCAAATGCACACATCACCTTATATCCAACATGTGCATAGTATGGTATGTACAAAGAACCACATATCCAACATGTACATAGCACCATCTATGCCTAGCAATGCATATGCAATATATAAACAACACCATATATAGAATAAACATACAACATCATATGTACACATCACCATAGGTACAATCACTAAATATACAACACACACAACATATACACAACAATAGTACTACACATCCATAGACCACATGCTGACCCATAAAGAAACCTTGCTCCTAGTGTCTCTCCACTATCCATGCTTATCCTAGCATGTCGCAGATCAGACTATTTTCACTTTGCTGATGTACCCCTCAGCATTACATGTTCACGAGACCACTTGCACATAGTACCACATGTAAAACATATACACAACACCACATGCATGCAACACCATATGTACAACCATGCACACAACAACATATGTACTTAGCACCATATGTATAACACACACACAACACCATATGCACATAGCAATGCATATATGACATGTACATAGAACCATACGTACATAGCACTACATATCCAACATCCTCACAACACCAGATGCACACATCACCTTATATCCAACATGTGCATAGTATGGTATGTACAAAGAACCACATATCCAACATGTACATAGCACCATCTATGCCTAGCAATGCTTATGCAATATATAAACAACACCATATATAGAATAAACATACAACATCATATGTACACATCACCATAGGTACAATCACTAAATATAAAACACACGCAACATATACACAACAGTAGTACTGCACATCTATAGACCACATGATGAACCATAAAGAAACCTTGCTCCTAGTGTCTCTCCACTATCCATGCTTATCCTAGCATGTCACAGATCACACTATTTTCACTTTGCTGATGTACCCCTCAGCATTACATGTTCATAACATAAAAATATACATAGTATAATCACATAATATCAAATCATACCCACATGATAATTACCTTGTAGATATGTTAGGGTTATTCTTCCCACTTGATCCCTCATAAGACCAAGAACCTCTTCATGCCATTCACCTGCATAAGAAATCATTTCTCCGCAAGAATGACCCTTGAAAAACTGTCATACAATGACATATATACACAGACACAGACACAGACACACATATATATAATCAATAGCATAAAATAATCATGATCATGTCAGACAATAACATACTTACACACATATATACATATAAAAATTAGTACCATGATCCATGACGACCCTTTCATACATACATACATGTATACATATATAAAAATCAACACAATCATGATCACAACAAAATTGCTAGATATAATAAGGTCCAGGTTAAGAAAACTTCCTTTATTCGTGCATAGGATGCACAATATTGAGAAAAAAAATTCCCAAAAAATCCAAGGCATCTAACACGTCAGATCCATTCACTTTACCTTTTGCGTTACCTTTCTCGTGACTATTTTTCCACCGTCCATTTACCTCAATGGACCCAACCAATCCAACCGATTGTCATATTCTTACCTTCTGCTGCGCTTAATCATGCATCAATCTTCATCTATGTCTTACAATACTTGTTAGGTACCACACAACTCTCCCTGAGCTCTCTTAACTTTCCTCTTTCCCAACCAATTCCCAAGATTCAAAACATAATAGACAAGAACAAGAGAAAATAAGAAGAACACCATGAGAAATCAAAACTAGTATGACACTGCGACAAAGTGGCATGATCATGCACTAGATGTAATAAAGACTGAAAATAAAGCACAAACAAACCAAAAAAGACCAAAGGTGCAATACTGGCAACAAAAACCATGACTCAATCCCCCATGGTTCCCAATACTTCCAAAGGAAATCTCAACCCAATCCTTTTCAAATATTTAATGGCAGTCTCTTTCCATTCAACCCCCTCCATCATACTTCCATAAACACATAAATGTCAACGTATAAATAAATATCGCAATATACCAGTTATCTTACCTTGTTGTGCCAAGCGAACCGCCTCGTAACTAAACACATACACCTCTCAAGAAACTCCAATTGCTTGATGAATCCATCCATATATGGAAACTAGTTTTTATACTTGTCAAATACATGTTCTCGAATATAACATATATCCACATAATGTTAGACAAAGTCAAGGTTAAGAAGAATTCCTATATGCAGAGCACTCATTCGTTTGGAATTAGGATTTCCAAACATAGCTAAAGGAATTCTTTCTCAATTCCTTTATTTTACCATTTACCTTTCTACAATTGAGTCTTACTATATGCTATCACATCACCCCACTATTAGTTATATAAAAAAATCAACTATTACCTTGTTATGCTAATGCCAAGCATGTTTCCCTACAACTATTCACACATGTCAATCACATGTTCCAAATATCTAGACATCATATCTATTAACTAAAATCAACCTCTACCAAGACTAACAGTCATGTCATAATCAACTAGTAATAAAAATCACAATACGACAACTATCAACTACTTATAATCAAGTACACATCAATTATCTCAACACATATCACGTTAGTACAACCATCTTAAGGCTAAATAATTTCTTCATGCAATCTTATAGACACATACTCATATCATGCGATTAATCAAACATTCAAACAACTATAAATGTACCATGTTAGATAAATATACTAGATGTCATAATAGACACAAAGCCCTCAACACCATATAGATGACATAATCAAAAAATTAAGCATCAAGTACACGACATAAGTAAACTAATACCTTAATGTATCTCAAGGGAGACTATCTTGTCTGCACAATAAATCTATATTAGCACAATATAACTTCCAAACACATCACCCCAATCATAAATAAGGTCATGATATCCATAACAATATCTAGCTAACATGTTCACACCCGAAACTCATAAAAAATCATCATTGATGCATACAATCACATATGCACAGTCAGTCTAGATATAACACAACACACTATAATAATTAGGTCGACTCATGCCCGAACGTCATAACCCTAACCATCAAGTCACTATGATGTAACAACAAAAAGTTATATATCATGCTTATCAACAACATGTAACCTAATCATCAATCTAAATATCACACAACAACAACAAGTTAACCCATAACATTCTCATCGATCAACATATAAGTTATCTAACATAAAACAACAATAACAATGCATACCACCACATGTTACTATCATTCATGACTATCCAACACATGTACATATAACCACACTAATTAACTAGCATCTATTATGTATGTAACCATAACATCAATATAATGAAAGGAATACTCATACCCATAATGCATATAAAAATCCTTAACCTACATACCTACATGCACAACATCCAAACTTGTAGGACGACATGCTATTTCCTCAAGGTCCAATGCTGCAACATACCTGCATGCCCTACATCCAAACCTGTATGATGAAATGCTCTTTCCTTGAGGTCCAATGTTGCAACTTCACTTTGATGGTATACATCTCCTGCTCTATATTTTCCAACACATTAGCATCATAACATACCATTATCATCATGATGACCTAATTGCATACAATGACCTTATGCACAAAAACCTTCACCAAACCAATGCAAAATTGACAATATGCACCCACTTGACATGTATAACCAATCATGAATGACCAAGGAATGTCCCACATATAGCACCACATAAGCAAGCATACACAGAAAAAACACAAGCATGACCAATATGTGACCTAGCATAAACAAGCAATGCATACACAACATGTATCAACAGGTAAGCAAGCCTGCACGAATAATGCATAAGCAAGAACAACACATAACTAGTCATACAATAATGACAACATGTTGACAACAACACCATAAACCTTCACATGCCGACATCACTACAAACATGATCAATCACCATGAAAATACAACAAGCACATGGACTACAAGCATAAGGGACACATATGCAATCGAATTGAATGCATGATCAACACACACCACCCAAGGAGAGCGCAACCACACTTCGATACCACTCTGTAACACCCTCTTCCCACATCTACCCAAGTAACCGACCAACTAGGGTAAACACATGATGAGAGGCTACTGTAATTAGATTCAACCTCTTAGGTTGCCTTAAGGAAGTGGAACTGATGGAAATAAAATATACAAACCTTGTACAACAACAAAAACACCCCCAGGAGGTAACCCAACCTTTCAAGCCTCTTAACTCTAGGTCACACTGACATTTTAACCTCTTTGATCCATAGTCGCGAGCATACCATTACATGTCAACGCCAAGAGGCTATATCCCCATGCATAACATTACATGCCAGTGACAGGGCCCCAAAAACTTAGTTCCGTTCCTAGATATTCAGGAATTGAGCCACCTTTTCAGGCCCATAACCCAGTGCTTTTCCTAAAACTTCATAAAATGTTCATAGATGATAATTAACAACAATACAATGATAAGGAAGAAATCACATCATTAATAACTCATCTAGACCCCTCCTAGCCATGACAGGAATTTTGTCAAACATGTCACAAATATTGAATCTATAGGTGTAAACAACAAAACAGAGCAAAGGGGTCTCATACTTATATGATAATCCTTAAGAATCATTTCTCCCCTACACCATTAGTTGCCATACAATCTATTTGACCATAGATACATTGTGCATTCATTTACAAGTAAAAACATGGATAGGTCCATACGTCATCACTGATAAAATACATGCTTCTAACCAACATAATAACAATAGAAATACCATGGATACAACAACAATGGAATCCACATAACAACCAGTGAAATTATACTTGAAATACCAAAGGAATGATCTTCTCATTAATGAGTGTAAGAACCAACTAGAGATGGGAATTGCACATTCCACCCAACCATAGATTGGTTGAGCCAAATATCTCTTCATCCAATAAACCCCATGACATATTCCAAGCATGAATACGAGACTCAAACTAAAATAACCAACTAGGGCATCCCGAGACTAAACCACCTCACCCTCATCAAATAGAAATCAAGATTTACAGGGATATACACCTCACTAGGAAAACACAAGCATGGATATCATCAGTTTATCTTTGCCTAAACCGTGAGGAATTTTCCTGTCTCCTAGTCTCTCAGGATTTACCGCAACCCACAGTATGAATTAGGGATCTCTAGGCCCTAAATCGAGACATACTCTCAATGATTTACCGTATATCCCAAACCTGAGATTCCTAGGCATGAATGGAGAGAACACCACCTCTCAGGATTTACCACAATCCAAACCCATATTACTAGTCCCTAAACAGAGGCAACAAATGAATCGATTCCATAATCATTCGGAGATCCACCTCACTCAACTTCGAGTCCATCCAGAAATCCAGATAAAATAAACATGAGAACTTGAAAACACCATGGCTATCCGAAAATGGAAAGGCTAGGATAAATACACCGTCACACCTAATAAAACTCATTCCAAGACAACAAATAACCACACACAATACCATGCATGCCAAAACTAGAAAGGAAATCATATATGCAAATCAATACCCACCAAGAATCATGTTGTAGATACTTTATTCCTGCTCCTCCTTTCTTTCCTCCTCCTTCTTCCTACTTTCTTGATTTTATTGCTCCAATGCCAAAATGCTCCAAGAAAATCTTACTGTCCAAGAGAGAGAGAGTGTGTGTGTGTGTGTGTGTGAGAGAGAGAGAGAGAGAGAGAGAGAGAGAGAGAGAGAGAGAGAGAATAATGAGAGAGCTCCAAAAATGAACTGACAAAAGGTATCAAAATATTGCCAACTCATCCTTAAAAGCCTATTTATCAACGAGGCCTCTATTTTCTTCAGTTTCCATTATTTCCTTCATTTTCCTCCTCACATGTAACCTATGACCTTTCATATCCATTTTCTCCAATTTTCCATTATTTTCAGAAATGAATGTGCCAAATAATGCCTCTTTCCTTTCCAAATCATTTTCCATTTCCATTTCCGATTTCCTTTAGCCATTTCATTTCCCACTAGGATGTTTTTCCCAACATTAAACTTGGAATATGTGTCCCATCGAACGTGGTTATTATTTTTAACTTTATTACATGGAATTTTCACCAGGGATGTTACATAGTTCATCCTTTGCATCCTTCAATTATCTTTACTTCTTTCTTCCTTTTTATTGTCTTCTCAGACAATATTTGGTTTTGCACACCTTTTTTGTGTATATCCTTGATTATGATTTTTTTAAAAATTTCCCTCATCTTCCAATGAGACATATGATTTCCAGGATATCATATGATTCATTGATTTCAACAACATGTATTTTTGTTCCTTATTTACACATCCACATAAAAAATTAGTTTCAAAAGTTTCAATATCATTAGATGTCTCAAGCATCTCTTCCTCTTCATGTTTGCTATCTGCAACTGTTATGAAATCCTCCTTAATCCTTTGATTGAATAACCATTATTCTAACATCTTCAATTCTTCATCAATATTTGAATTTGTTTGTAGAAGGTTGTAATCCCTCACTCCACATGTTGGAGTTTTTTTGTTCATGTCATCATCTGCTTGTTTTGAATGAAAAAAAATTTCATTCTCATGAGACATTTTTGTCTTCTCTTTCCTTGTATCAACTTATTTTATAACTATACATAGATAATCAACTTGATAAAAATCTTATATCTTCATAGATTCTTTAAAAATCTCTTATTTTCTAAGAGATTTTGAATATTGCTCCATCTCAGGTTTCTTCAACAACTTTCCCAATATCTAGGTTTCCTCATCAAAATCTATCAGTATCACATCTAAATGTTGAATTTCATCTCCTTTGTCCTCCTTATGGTTGTCTTGAAAAGCTACATCCTTTGACTGTGTATAGGTTCCTCTTTGATTTACTTTATGAGATAATCCTGTCTCTTCCACTTATATGAAAGATTCCTCATTTTTACCTTCTTGAATGATTTAAGAAATCATTCCTTCATCTTATTCTATTATTATGAAAATTGTTAATGAAAATCCTTTACCTGCACAACCTGTATTCAAAATCAAACTATTATTTTAAAAAATATAAGGCTCTCTAGCCTCCTTTGGTGTATTTATTTTAAAATCTTTATGCAAATCTAAATTTCTCAAACAATCCATAAGACTCTTATAAAGTCTCGCATCAACATTTGTATCATCATCCTCCCCAAGGAATGATCATTTCTCTAGTTCACAATAATGAACTTCTTCTTCATCATACTCAGATGCTCCAAGTTCTTGTTTCTTCAACCAAACACTCATCATTTTCCTTAGATTCTTTCTCAACTTTCTTGCAAATAATTTTTTAATAGGCATTGTAACCTACTTTTTCATTTTCATCCACATATCTAGTATTCATCTTCATTTTGTTGTAGAAACATCATCATTACATTGAGCCTTTCCTTTAACTTAGTTACTTCTCTAACAAATTCCTCTCGACTCATACTTTTTCTCCATACACTATTTTCTTTGGTATTTTCCTCTATCATATTGTGGCTTACACTTGAATCCTTGTCAAGACCATTAGTATTCATCTTCACTCTTCCTTTGTGAACTTTCCTTGTTCACTTGTGAGATGCACTAAGCCTCTACAATAGCAAGTCATTTTCACCCTGCTATAAGTACCTCACCATGCTTCTCCTCAACCTAGTATTTTGGCATTCTTGGTTCTCTCCTCTAGAACCTTTTGAGCTTCCTATACTCCTTTAGGCTTATGCATATCTTGAGAACATTACACTTGTCCTCCTTTTTTTCCAAATTCAACTGAAATTTGTTTACAACTCTTTGCTGCAAGGTTCTTCTGCCACAATTTTTCCTTTCACTTGTTGTTACGAGCACATTAATTAATTAGTAAAACCTCAATAGATATTCTTCTCCAACAAACATTTAGTTCTTATCTAATTCTTGCAAAATTATTTATGCTAACAAAATCCTTGTGTACTTCAAAGAAATTCTACCCAACTCTATTCCTTGGCAGGAGTTGTCTTCAATTTATAGGACTTTCACTATCTTCAATATTCCTTTGCACAAGATATTATATGCTTTTATTTCAAATACAAATCTCCATTCTTGCAGAAATGAATCCTACTCCTTACTTGAAAATCATATATTAAGTTTCATCATAAGTAAAATAAATTAATTACCTAAATGAGAAATCTTCAATATATTATTTTAGATTTCTATTGAACTCTTGATGTCCACAACATTTAAATGAGCAGATTTTAATCCTACTTTAATACCACTTGATAGCAATATCCCCAAACAGGCTCCACATATATTCATTTTTTTTCACTCTCACTGTTATATAAATCTCACAAGGAGCTACACGTGACTCATTTTGAGATGTATCAGTAGAGGTAATTCTGATTACAGTTCCTACCATGAATATACCAACAGTCCTCTAGGCTTTGGCATTTCATAATAGATATACAATTCATGAGATTGTTCAACTCTTTATTGCATCAATAATAACTCCTTACTAGTTCTGTGTGAATTATCAATCACCACTAATGCCCTTCGATTATCATAAATATATCTAAGAAGGCATTAATTGAAATTATGCATCTCTCCCTATGTAGAAGGTTCTCCAACTATTAATAATGATCATCATTTATTTACTCTAGCTACTGAAGAAATTATATAGTTGAAACTTACTTCCATTCAATGATCATTGGTTCGAATATTCAGACCCATCCTTCCACAAATCGAAACCACATTATAAAGGTGTAGGGGTTTCTTACCTTTTCTAGTTGATTCGCCTTTACCCATTTCCGTGACCACAGATATTTGGCGTGATTCGACATTACTAGATTCGAAACCTAGGGATTTAAATTACACACTTACAATTTACTTAGAAGTACCACAATCTCAACCAAATAATTTGTGGCATTACATCATTTCTATACAAGAATGAATATCATTCCTGAGATCAAATACTGTGATTCCAAATACAGGGATTTGAAATCACTTACTTAAATTTGGCATTGGAGAAAATAAAACATCTTCATTCATTCTCAATAAAGACTCATATTTATCAACTATCCCACCATCTCTCTTAGTGCCTCTTGGACTCAATACTTCTCTCCACTTCATCGCTTTCCAATTACATATAAATACTAATGTAAAGTGCTATGTTCTGCTGCAAATTTCCACTATCAATTTGATAATTGCTAGAATCACCACTTGATGGAAAACACTATGAGTTCTAAGTCCACGTTTTTACTGCTTTATTCTTCATTTTGTGCACACCATAGATCGATCCACTAAACCTCAAATAATTTAGTCTCTTCCTAAATAGTATTTATCTTCCTTATAAATACCCTTTTTAATAACTGATCTACAATTTGGTGCCTTCAGTGAATATACAAAGTCTTCTTTAATGAGTAAATTTACATACATTGGGGCATGTTAATTAATTACAATGTGACACTAGGTATAAGAGTTTCTTACTCTAAACTTAATAAACTTTGTCTATCTATGACATGGTATATGAACTACTTGCTGGAACCTTGAAACAAAAACACACTTGTTTGGTTTAACTAAGTTTGTACATGGAGGAACCCCGATTTTATTTTAGCTACTCTCTCTTGAGTCAATTCAAATTTCATAGAGTCTAAAATACAAGATACCATAGATTAAAGGAGACTGTGAAAAATTCATTCACATGCATCGAGATGGGAGACAATATTGTTTTTGTATTTTCATTAAACAACATAACAAAATTACAAATTTTGTTTATTCACTCCACAACTTTTGTTATCTTTGTTCTCTCTACTGAGACATGTCTTCTCTCAAAATCATTCTCTCCCTTATTTTTTTCTTAACACTCAGGGGTTTGTTAAATACATAGATAATCTAGGTACATCTGTGTTCTCTAATTTTAGGAAAATATAAACAAGCCTCCAACTCACCCTAAATTAATTTACTATGCCATTGAAAAATAATAGTTTGTTTAATTACATGGCAAAGGGGAAAACACATAAAATTTCCACAACAAACCTATAATCCTTATAGAGCTATTATAAAATTAAGAAAATAATAAATTTCTCCCTTTTATGATGATAAGGAATCCAACTTCCTCTCCTAATTCATGAGAATATTTGGAGGTCAACCGCTATTTGATTTGGAAAGATTATCTTGCATCAAGTTGTTGGTTGGATGGCTTTTCAAAGATGAGATTTTTTTTCTCTTGGGGGTTACCCAATTTTTGGTTGATATCCTCTAGCCCCAAATTAGGGACATGTTCTCATTGCAGAGTGGATGATCCATGTGATTTGATGAGGAGTGCATGAGGATTCCAAAAATTCTTGGTTCTCATAGACTTGTTATCTACACACTGACAACAACTTGTTGGTAGCAATTTATCAGGGTGTTGATTGTCACCCTTGCGATATAGGATGAATTGGTACTAAAATAAAATGTTAGATAACAATAAACATGATATCTAACTACTATGCAGACACATCAACATGATCAACACCAAAATATGGATGCACACACAAGAATGCAAGACACACAATGCTATTTTAAACTATGCTAGCATACAATATATCAACTAAGTATAGTCATACAACCAATGAAGCCAACATGTTATAATATCAATATTATGCCTCTTACCCCTATGCTTCATCATGAGATAGAGTAACAAAACATCACAATCAACCATCATTCTCTCAAAATACTCAAATGTTGGATCAAAACAATAATGGTGGGTTATGGGAAAATTTCAAGTAAAACATGGCTTATCCTTGAATAGATTGAGGATAAAAAGAGAAAGGGAAATTTTTTCCTACACTATTACATCCTCTGTTGTGACTAGAAGATAGATAAATCAATGATCAATTTTAAACACTCTTTCCCAATATCTATTTTGGATATACCACTCTCATTGATGTCACTACGGACATGCTTTGAGTGGCATGAAGAAAAAAGATGACTAAAGGGAAATATTTCCACAAAATTGTCACTCATCCCAAAAGTAATATTCCAAAATTATAACCAAGGATAGTTCATCACATTTATAATCCATATAATCTAAATCACTGAGGAATGATATTACAGGGAATAAAAGATGGCTCAAACAAATCAATAATTATATCTTCCCAATCATCATATGGTGTGCAAGGCTAGGAAATATCATCATTAACATGAATATTGGTATCATAAATTGGATCCCCATAAAAAATATAAAAATTCACATCCCACTTCCCCTCTTCCATGTGAAAAAAATCATCAATGTTATTCTCTAGAGGATTAATTTGATCATCCTTCTCTAGAGTTTCACAAAATTTATCATTAGAGTCAATAGGCATGGAAATGATATATATTACCTAATATTTATGTGACAAGGTATCATCCTTAACATGGTCCTATTAGCAATAAGTAAATATGTATTCCTCTTTCTCACTAGAATCTCCTTCATCGGTTTCCTCTTCAACATCTTCAAACGGTTCCAAGAGGATTTCCTCTTAAAGGATCTTAACCAAGTCTTGAAGGGTGTCTTCAATAATTTGAAAGATTGGCACTAGATATTCAAGAAATATTTCAATGAACACATTAATAGAAGGTATTATTTTTGGATCACAATAATATTTGACAGATTCACTTTGATATTTCCAAAGTGAATTGATGAATAATCTCATGATAGCATCCTCATGCACCATATTGATCCTTGAAGTGTATTGGAAGAATTATACCACATGATTAATGGCTGAAGTGTTAATTTTGCAACACAATGACAAATTCCAACCATGGGACTAGATTCCTTTTTTCGAGAGGAGAAATTTTGACTATTGAAGTGCTCAATTTGGACAAGGGAAAGTGTAATTATGAATAAAATCGCACATATGCACATTTGAATAGGTTGGAACTAACAATAAATTGGTCACCCTTGGAAGCCTATATATACAAGTGACCCCAATTTCATTTGGACATCACCAAGAATAACCTTATTCTCTTCTTCATTGATTGGTTCGAATAGGTCTGAGGCTAGGTTGATAAAAGTGGTTCGTATAGGTATGAAAATACAAGGTTTGAACCTCACACGAGTTCAAGGGTTTTGTGTCACAACCACAGGATCATAAAAATAAATATTTGGTTGTAACCGTAGGCTTGCAGGAACAAGGGTGTGGTTGTAGGCTCTCAACCACACACATCCTTCTTCCTCCGTGCAGTTGAGATATAGGGACAAATTTTTACATTTGACCACAGTTCACTGTAGTTGACTACAAATAGGAAAAGCGGTCTATAATCTATATTGATGTTGGGAACATATTCTGAATGTTATTGGATTATTTTGATGGATGATTTTGTATCAGGTTCATTTTACTCTCTGCTGAACATTTTATGACAATCTAATGGAAGAAGAAGTTTCAAAGGGGTTTCCCCCTTGTGGGGTTTTTCCCTGGTATTTTACCAAACACAATGTCTCTTTTTGATGTGTTGATTTTATCATTTATCATTTCATTTACTGTTCTATCTTCAATTACTGTTTATGATTGGAAGTGTAATTGTTATTGAAAATATTGTTAATTGAAGAATTGAATTGTGCTAAAAGTAATTGAAAAAACATAGATAAGTGTGAAAAATAACATGGTATCAGAGCTAAGATGAAGGACAAGCACAAAAGGATACAAGAATTGAAGCAATCATCTTTGAAAAGTTGAAGGAGCCTATCTAATCAAGTCAAGATGTCTTCCTATTTCTTCAAGGAACATGAGAAGTTGGGTGAGTCATCTAACTTTGATGCATGGAAGATCAGGTTGGAGAGCATATATGATAAAAATGATGTTTTGGAATACATTCAAGGAAAAGTAACCAAACCTCAGGAAAATTATTCCACTGCTGACAAGAACAAGCACAATAAAGGTGAGTTAAAAGCAAAGAAAATTATAGCTGATGGTTTACAAGATATTCTACTTTCATACGTTGGAAATTTGAGAAAGTATAAGGACATGTATGATAATATAGTTGGCATGTATGAAGTCAATGATTTGAATGAAATCATATCCTTAAAATATTAACTCAAATACATGAAGATGAACAAGTATGTGAAATCCTAAATTATTAGGATATCTCATCTTATAGATCAATTGCAAAGAGTTGGAGAAACTATGCCTGACAGGGAATTGGTGATTGTAACTCTTAGAGGTCTCCCTACCATTTGGGAAACCTTCATTACTACTATAAGAAACAATAATAATATCCCATCATTTGATGATATTGTTGAAAATATCACCTAAGAAGAATCAGGGATGATATCAAGAGGAAGGATTCAAAATCATGAAGAGCGAGAGCTCGCTGCATTCATCACTCAAAACAAAAAGATGAAAGGAAAAGGATGTGCATAAAATTCAAGAAAGCCTCCACCTAAAAATTAAAAGAGAAGGAATGATAGAAAATCATCTCACAATTAATGCTACAATTGTCACAAGAAGGTTCATTATGCTAGATATTTCCCCAAGAAGAACAATGGTCCATGCTACAACACTAGAAGAAGCAACAAAAAGTTTGATGGTCAAAGAAGAAGAGATGAATGCAATGGAAGATATGAAATAAGAATAAGATTCAATATAAGTGATCATGAAGAAGATCATCATCCTCAAATGAATTCAAGATACTCCAAGTATGAAAGTAATGCTAGAAATCAATATGAATATATTCTTAATGATGCTCTAACTAGTTCCTCTCCTCTAGAGTCATGGGATAGTTGGTTGGTGGATATTCAGGACACTCATAATTTATCTGGGTATAAATGAGTTCTCTCTAATTTGGTAGAGAGGGAGTCAAATTTTAAAATTATTCTTCGAGACAACTCCACTCATCCTTTGAAAGGATTTGAGTCTGTCAAATTTCATTTGGATTCATAGGAATATGTTTTGATCCATGATGTGATGTATGTGCGAGGATTAAAGAATAATTTGGCATAAATTTTTTCTTTGGAACACAAAGGGATGAGGGTTTCCTTCATTAGGGGAAAGTTTCTTACTTGGCCTATTGGATCACCTATGAGAGATGCATTCAAATTGGGATCAATATTTGAAGGAATCTATAGAGTTATTGGAAGGGCTCTTCTAGCATTGGTCCATGATACTAATCATCTAAGCGATTTATGACACCGAAGATTGGCCCATTTACATTATGATTCTCTTCCGAAATTGAAGAAATTAGTTTATGGTATTATTGATGTTCAAGCCCAACATGATGGAGTATGTCCAAGTTGTACCATTGGAATGAAGACAAGGGGGCCATTCCTCTCTAGCGAGAAAAATACAATGACATCCTCCATCTAATTCATTCTGACATATGTGGTGTTGGAGCGAGGATTACCCGTAAAGTAAAGACTCTGCAGATCGAGGAGCGGAGTACGCAACACAATATCCTTTTTTTCTTAGAGGATTTGGTGTGGGTCAAAGCCCCTTAATTATGTAATGAGATGGGATTTTTGGTGAACGTTGGACTCCACCCATGGTTTTGGACCATGGTATTGTAAAAGCTAAATTTATATAAGGACTCTAGATATAAGTCATAGGTAGGCTTATTATTGATGATATATGATGCATTTGGATGTAAGACTAAGTTAGAGTCTGTGGTTTGGGTTAGAGTAAAAGGATCCTGTAGCTGTGTTCGCAAAGACCTTAGGAAAGACTGCAATTGTGTGTGCAGGCCCTTGCAACTGTGTGTGCATGGTAGAAAGTGATTGTATGAGACAGATATGGATGTGAATGAATGAAATGTTGAGAATATATTAGTTGTACTAATTTGTTTTATTTTTACTTAATGTTTATGAATGATTATGATGAATAAGGGTTTTTTCTGTAACTGAATAACGTAGTTCATTTTATGATTATTTACTGTGTTTAATGCATGAATAAGTAAGATCACGCAATGTTTGAGTAAGTTCAATAGTTGTGTTGAACATCGCTGGTAATATTTCTAGTTATGACCTGCAGAGATCTGATAGGAAGAAAAAGACCTAAATCCACTGTCCTCTATCCCTTTGGATGCAAAAACCTAGTTCTAGAATTCCCCTATATTTCCTTGGGTGAGACTTCTATTTGCACAAATAGATCGTTGCCAAAAGGGCCGGTAATAGTGGGTTTTGTTGGATTGCACATTCACTCTGAACCTGGGTTAGGGCCCCATAAAGCCAAAAAATGGTTCCTTTGCTGGGACCAGGATATGAGTGAGGGATAGCTGAATGTGGCACCCATCTAAGAAAGAGATCGAATATTAGATTAATATGAAGGAACGTGAGTTTTTTGCACAAGAAAGCATAAATTCACGTATCTCTTATTAGCACTAGTTACAAAAGAATATCTATATAGATCTATATGAGATTTTATTTGCATCATTGTCTAGTGAGTTGCATGAGTGGATCTCAAGGATAACTATGAAAACGAGGTATTGTAATAATAGACATACTATGTGGACCCCAGATTTGATTGAGAAACTAAAAAAGACTGATAACGTGATTGCGAGTGTTGTTGATTACTAGATTGATAGTATCCTTGGAGGATTCATTACTGAATTTGTGATTGAGACCGTTGTGTCCTATAGTGAAGTAGAGTGAAATTTTTTCAAAGGCATGTGAGGTAAGTACTTGAATTCACTGATGTTCTGGATTAAAATGCTATTGTGTGAAAAGGGTATACTACGATTGTGCTCAAATTGATGGTTGAAGGAAGAGAGAGCTTGGTGCTACGTGAAGTGGTAAGCGAATTAGAACAAGTTGGGGTACGTACATTGAAACTAAATATAGACCATTGTTTGAATCTGAGAGAGGAGAAAGAAACCCTGCTACTCCGTGAAGTCTGTCATTGAGGTCTGAAAGTCAGCAAAGTGTCAAGGAAATTCACCAAACTTCCACCCCCATCATCACTCCATCCTGTTCTGTTCCTCCACCTCCACCTTCCCCCATGGCCTAACCTTCAAAGATGCATATTTTCAATGAAACAGATGACCTTGAAAAGTTTTGGTTTGTAGTAGAAGTGATATGGAGTTCGTAGAATGTTCTAGACGAAGATATGAAGAAAACACAATTGGTTACTGCGCTGCAAGATCGAGCATTGTCGTGGTACATGAATTTTGTTACAATGAATGGAAATGCCTCATTTGATATGGATTTATGTAGGAACACAAAATAATACACATATAAACATAAATAAAAATATGCAGTGGAAATAACACTTAATTTCATTAATATCAAAGAATTGAAATTTGTTTACAAACATAATGGAAATAAACTAGCTAGGGCACTGGATGCCTATCTTTGAGAAGCAATGTGGTGGCTACATGCCTCTGAACTGTCTTAAAATGAGGCTCAAGGGCCTATTTATTATTGAGAAACAATGGAAAACCCTAAACATCCAAAAACCTAACCATAGGATATGAAGCGCCAAAACTATGGGCCTCGTTTGGGTAAATTGATACATCAACTTCTCGGGGACGTAACTTTGGCATACGATCTCCATTTGACACGTAAAATACCTCGTTAGAAATATATATCTAAGGAATAAATTTTTTTATGTGAGAAACATTAAAGGAAATTCCACGTTTCTCCCATTTTTCCAAAAAAACGTCGTTTAGGGCCTCAAAACGGCTTTGGAAGTTCAGGATCCAAAAAACTGCTAAAAATAGTAAATTGTGCTACAATTAAGGAAACTGAAAAACTGAAAGAAACAATAGTGGGGCCCAAAGTGGAATAGGCGGGTGGCCACCAATATCCACCTGGATAATTCTCCCCCCCTTAGGAAGCAATGGTCCCCATTGCATTGAGTTCCTCCATCAGATGAGGAAATTTCTGCTGAACTTGGTCTCTGGTGAACCACTTGCCTTGGTGCAGGAGTTGGCCAGCTTTGACAGCCTGATACAGTTGGAACTTATGTTGGCAAGTGTTCTTAATTTTCATGTCCATGATACAATTCGTGGTGGCCTGTTCCATGCAGTCTGGGTTTAAATCTGTTGGTGTGAGTTGTTATGAAATATTAGAGCTATCCAGTAGAGGTGGGAAGTAGGGATGAAGGTGGCCACATTGAATACTAGGTGCAGACCAAGGAATGGTGTAATGCTAAGCTTAAAGGCATTAGCCCCTATAGCCTTAGTGATGGTGTATGACCCATATTGGAGTAGGCGAAGCTTGCGGTGGGGTCCAATGAGGCGCTCCTTTTGAAAATGTATCCACACTTTATTGCCCACCTGGAAGTTGTGTAGCACCCGATGTTGATCATGTCGTTGCTTGTACTTATCATTAGCTCTGTCCAATATGTCATGAACATGTTGACAGATGTGTTAAATGTGCTCAATGAAGCTTCTTTCTTTGTCAGCATTAGACTGGACATGAGCCAAATAAGCCTGAGTAGATGCAAATGGCATGACTACGTCAATGGGAAATAATGGATGGAATCCCAAGCCCACCTGAAAGGGGTTGTGGCTGGTTGAGTTGTGGAGAGCCCGATTATAACTGTGTTGTACATAGGGAAGGCACTCATCCCATGTGCATGTATTCTTTGAATTGTACATGCGTAGAATGTGTACGATCATCTTGTTGATGACCTTTGTCTGGCCATTAGTTTGGGGATGGAAAGCTGTGGACTTAGTGAGCTTGGTGTCCAACATTAACGAGAGGCTGGGAAAAAATGTGCTGAGGAACCTGCTGTCCTGATTGGAGATGATAGACTGTGGGATCCAAAAGTGCACCCACACTCGTTCAAAGAAGAGTGTAGTAGTGGCTTCTGCTGTGATACTCTTCTTGCAGGCCGCCATAATGGCCATCTTTGAGAATATGTCAACGACCACAAAAACATAGTCGTTTCCATGCTTAGTAGAAGGAAGGCCCGACATGTAATCCATGGAGATAAATTCCCAAGGTCAACTGTTCTAGGTGTATATTGGTGGCCACCCACCTATTCCATTTTGACCCCCACCATCGGTTCTTTCAATTTCTTAGTTTGAGCACAACTTACTATTTTTAGCAGTTTTTCGGGTCCTGAACTTCCGGAGTCATTTTGAGGACCTAAATGACGTTTTTTGGGAAAACCGGGAGAAACATGGAAGTCCTGTGGAAAAGTTACATCCTTGGGAATTTGATGTACCAATTTACCCAAACGGGGCACATAGTTGTGGTGCTTCATCTCCTAGGGTTAGGTTTTTGGATGTTTAGGGTTTTCCATTATTTCTCAACAATAAATAGGCCTTCGCACTTGATTGTAACATAGTTCAGAGGCGTATAGCTGCCACATATCTTCTCATAGATAAGCTACCAGCGCCCTAGCTAGTTTGTTTCCATTATGTCCGTAAGCATATTTCAGTCATTTAATTTTAATGAAATGAAGTTTTATTTACATTGCATATCTGTGTTTATTTTTATTTCTTTATTTTATTGTGTTCTACATAAATCTGGATCAGTGGAATCAAAGCATTTTTCTCTTTCTTTGTTTTTATTTGCATGTCCCCAACGAGGTCAGGGTATAAGGAGTTAGGGCTCAATCTGGTTGAACCCTTGCAAGATCAACCTCGCAAACCTCGAAGACCTCCCATGGAAAAAGAAAATATAGATGAGGGAGAAGGAGATCCTATCAAAATATTACTCAAGGAAGCCCTCGAGAAATAGAGGAACGCGATGATGTATAAATTTTCCAAGATCCTTCAACGGTTTCCCACCGACGACTCATCTACATCTAGTAGCCACTCTGGAGGCACCACTCCTTTCAAGGTACAAGTCAACTTTGATATTCCTGTATTTGAAGGCTAGATAGATGAAGATGCTGTAGTTATATGGTTGAATTTGCTGGAAGGATATTTCTCGGTCCATGATATATCTGACTTAGAAAATAGTATTTTTGCAATCCTCAAAGCCACCCCCCATATTAAATACTGGTGGGAAACCTACTGCGAGAAAAATGATAAGAGGGAACCCTCTCTGTTCTCAACCACACCCACTTGGAATTCATTCCGAGACAACATCAAGGAACAATATTACCCTATGGGGAGCTATGAGGACAAGTATATCCAATGGACCACGCTGCGGTAGCAAAGGGATTGATATGTGCAAGAATTAACGAATCTATTCCATACCCTATGCACAAATTTGGCTATTAAATATTCAGAGAGACACTTGGTGCTCAAGTGCCACAACTGTTTGCACAAATAAATTCAGGAGGAAATAGAGTTCCTCGACATTACCTTACTTGGAACGACATATCACTATGCTGCCAAGATCTAGCGAAAATTTAAGAAGAAGAAGTGAGACTTTGGATCTGCGAATCCGAAGCCAGGGAAAGGAGCCCCTAAAACACAGAACAAGGGGAAAATCCAAAGAGGGGAGACTCAAAACAACACCAAAAATCTAGATAAGGACACGAGGAAGTGGTGTGAATTTTATAATAGCCCCACTCACAAAAAAAACGAGTGTTGGGCCAAACAGTCGTTGGTGATCGAACTTAAGGTACTCGAATTAGATGCATGTCATGATCCTGAGTCAGAACTAGACCAGGGCATTGAAAAATGGAATAAGATACCAGTGCCATTGTTTCCACCACCAAGCTCCAAAAGGAGGATCCCGAGGATCCAAAGGAGGGGGAGTGCCTCTTCCATTCGCAGATGTGGGTGAAGGGTTATCCACTGCAATTTCTTATCGATAGCGGAGGCCAAAAGAACCTCATTTCAGTAGAGGTAATGAAGCGGTTTGACCTATAGATAACAACACACCCACATCCATATACCATTGGGTGGCTTAAAAAAGGAAGAGATCTTCACATCTGCCAGCAGTGCTGCCTTCCGTACAACATCAAGCCATTCACAGATGAGGTATTGTGTGATCTTGCTCCTCTTGATGTGCCTGATGTATTATTTGGCCAACCATAATTGTGGAAGAAACATGATGTGTATGGGTCTAGGTCTCATGCTATTATTATTACCTTGGGAAATAAATTTTACAAGCTACCAGAGGAAGTACTTCCTCCTGCCATCTCTTTGACTACTGCAAAACAATGCAGTAAGATTGTTTCCCAAAATAGGAATTTTATTTGCATTACAATTCGCCCACAGGGCAAGAAAAATATTTTCGCCACAATATTGAAATAGGGCTACCCTTCACAACAGCATGAGATGGAAAATTCGTGGAGGAATATGAGGACATTTTCTCCTCACCCACAGAGGTTCCTCTACATTGTCAGGTCACACACTCCATTGATTTGAACCTAGGCGCGCCACCGCATGATGTTGCTATACCTCATGCGACCACACAGACAGAATCCACACATGTACTATCTAATGTTGATAAAGCAACCAAAGTTATTGAATGCATCCAACATGTCCGTCAGTAGGTTCACAACATCTTCGACAAATCCAATACCAAGTTTTGTAAAATTTTCCTCATCTTATGGAGAAACTCAACGCAATGGGAAATTTTCTTCCTAAGGAGGGAGGAATGATCCAGGTGGATATTTATGGCCACCCACCTATTCCATTTGGACCCCCACCATCGGTTCTTTCAGTTTTTCAGTTTGAGCACAACTTACTATTTTTAGCAGTTTTTCATGTCCTAAAATTCTAGAGCTATTTTGACGCCTTAAATGACGTTTTTTGGGAAAAATAGGGGAAAAATGGGAGTTAATTTGATGTTTTTCATGTCAAAAGTTGTATTCCTTGGATAGATCCTTCTAATGAGGCATTGAGCACATTAAACGAAGATCCCATGCCAAGGTTACGCCCTGGGACGTTGATGTACCAATTTACCCAAACGAGGCCCATAGTTTTGGCGCTTCATCTCTTAGGGTTAGGTTTTTGGCACTTCATCTCCTAGGGTTAGGATTTCCATTGTTTCTCAACAATAAATAGGCCTTCGAGCCTCATTGTAACACAGTTCAAAGGCCTGTAGCCACCACATCTCTTCTCAGAGATAAGCTACCAACGCCCTAGCTAGTTTATTTCCATTATGTCTGTAAGCGTATTTCAATCATTTTATTTTAATGAAATGAAGTTTTATTTCCACTAAATATTTGTGTTTATCTCTACTATATTTTATTGCGTTCATGCATAAATCTGGATCATCGAATAGGGGTAGGGAGTAGAGTATAGACGCTTTGCTTCTTGATGCTCGCTTTAGAAATAGTGCAAGAAGTGCAATCTATGATGTACTTCCCGACATAATTTCAAAGGTTTGGCTAATAAAAATAATTTTGTAGTACTGCCACTGTTTTCTCAACCCTGAAATGTCCAACGAATCAACTGTAGTTCACTTCCTAAATCATCTTGGCACGCTTGCTTGAAGGAACACAAAGGTGTCCCAGGTGACATAGTAGTGCATCCTAGAGGTGATAATTTGGAACTTGCGTACCCTCTAAGAGTGTCTTGTATGTGTGGCTGAATTCTAGATCGCTCTTGTAGAGAAGCGAATAATCATAAGTCTCGTTCCCACAAGAGTTGAGAATGGTGGTTAGCACCATGATTGGTGGTTGACTGAGGCAGTCTACAACATTATTGGTTCTGCCCTTCTTGTACTTGATGTTCAAATGAAACTATTTTAGATATGTGGACCACTTCTGATGGAAATCGTTCTGCAACTTCCCTTGTGTCTCTATGAACTATAGGGGTCGGTGGTCTATGTCGATGACCGTTTCCTTCCCCATGATTCAATGCTTTCATTTTCGGAAAGCCTGCATAATGGAATACATTTCTTTGTCATAATTGGGATACTTGTGGATTGTGTCGGATAATGTCTCACTATGATATGCCATTGGATGCCCTTGTTGAGTAAGAACTACCCCAATATCATAGTCAGAGGAATCTGTCTCGATCTCAAATGGTTGTTGCAAGTCTGGTAATGTGAGCACTATGGCAGAGCATAACCGATGTTGCAATTCTATGAACACCTTCTGTTGAGATTCTGACCAAAATAATTTTGATTTCGCTCCTTCCTTGGTGACTTGATTCAAGGTCCAAGTGATATGAGAGAATCCCAACACGAACCTGCAGTAGAAATTCGCAAGACCCAGAAAGCTGCGAATCTCTGTTAGAGTGGTTGGGGTTGGCCAATCTCAAATGAATTGGATCTTGGTTGGATCCACATGCACCCCCCGTTCATCAATAATGTATCCCAACTACTGAACCTGGGTCATGCCAAAAGTGCACTTCTCCATATTGGCACACAACTTGTGTTGCCGCAGTGTTTGGAGGACCTATCGGATGTAGTGGAGGTGCTCTTCCCAAGTCTGGCTGAAGATCAAGATGTCATCCAAGTACAATAATACAAATGAGTTGGTGAATGATCAGAAGATGTCTTCCATCAGCCTCATGAATGTTACGAGAGCATTCGTCAACCCAAAAGGCATGACCAACCATTAGAAAAGGCCCTCCTTGGCTTTGAAGGCAGTGTTCCATACATCGAAGGGTTAGATTGGTACCTGGTGATACCCAAAATTCAAGTTAATCTTGCTGAAATATTTCACCCCTTTGAGTTGGTCCAGGAGGTCATCAATCTGTGGGATTGGGTACCTATTTTGGATAGTGATGTTGTTCAACGTCTGATAGTCAATACATAGTCTCCAAGTCGCATACTTCTTCTGCACCAACACAATCGGGCCTCGACAGGGCGATGAACTCGGTTGAATGTGACCATTCTAAAACAATTCTCGAATCTGCCTCTTGATCTCATCCTTCTATAGAACAAAGCGTTGATAGATCGGTCCATTGGGAAGTGATTCACCTGGGGTCAGATCGATGGGGTGCTTGACCTGAAAGTGAAGAGGCACCCCTGTGGGTGAGGTGAAGATGTCCCCATACTCCTCCATGACCTTGTCCATTTGTTTTTTTCTTGCAGGGGATCCCTCTCTAGAGGTCGTAGCCACGTTATTATTCTTGCCCTGAGGGTGGATCATCAGGAAAACAAATTTCCCAATTTTGGAAATGAGCTTACTGCATTTTTTTGCAATAAACAAAGAGACAACGACAGGTGGTGGTACCTCTGGTATCCTATACAACTATTTCCCGAAGAAACAATAACAACATGAGGCTGGGACTCAAACATAACATGTCACTTCCACAAGTATGGTTGGCCTAATAATACATCACAAAAATCAAGAGGCGCAATGTCACATAATACCTCATCCGGGAAGGGCTTGATGTTTTAGGGAAGACGACACTACTAGATGATGCGAAGATCTCGTCCTAGGTGAAGCCACCTGATGGTGTATGGATGTGGGTGTGTTATCTCTAGCAAGCCCAAAATTTTCATGACCTCTATTGAAATTAGGCTCTTTTGGCTCCCATTTTCAAAAATGAATTGTAGGGAGAACCCTTTACCCACATCTCGGAGTGGAAGAGATGCTCCTTCTCCTCTCAATCTTATGTTTCCTCCTTCTTGATCTTCATGATGGCAACAATAACGTTGGGCTCCACATCAATAATCTGATTCCCTTTGTCATTCCCCTTGTCGGGTTCTGATTCAGAGTTGAAGCATGCATCTGATTTATAAGTCCTCATCTCGTCCACCAATGACTGCTTGGACCGACACTCACTTGTGTTGTAAGTGGAGCTCTTATGGAACTCACACCACTTTCCCGTGTCTTTATTTGGCTTCACAGTGTTTTTCTTTGCTTGCAGCTTTGGCAAGTTGTCTTGGGCCACCATTCCTTGGCTTTGTCCTTTGTTATGCGGTTTGGGGGTACCTTTCCCTGGCTTTTGACTCGCAGATCCAAATTTTTGTACCAAGTGAGGAGATGTTGAGGAACTCCATTTCCTCATGAATGTATATGTGCAGACAACTATGGTACTTCAGCACCAAATGTTTCTTTGAATCTTTGATACCCAACTTTATGCGCAGGTTATGGAGTAGATTTGTCAGCTCATGCACATCTTGATCCCTTTGCTGCCACAACATAGTCCATTGTATGTACTTGTCCTCATAGCTCCCCATGAGATAATATTGTTCCTTGATGGCATCTCAGAAAGAATTCAAAGTGGGTACGAACGAGAACAGATAGGGTTCCCCCTCATCATTTTTCTCACAGTAGGTTTCCCACCAGTCCTTGACATGGGGGGTAGATTTGAGGAGTGAAAAAATAATCTTCTCCCAATCAGAAAAGTCATGTAATGAGAAATATCCTTCTAATAGATTCAACCATCTATCTATGACATCTGCATCTATTTGGCCCTCAAATATGGGAATGTCAAAGTTTACTTGTACCTTAAAAGGAGTTGCACCTCCAGAGTGGCTGTTGGATGTAGATGCGCCACCAGTGGGAAGTCGTTGAAGGATCTGGGAAAAGTTATCCATCATCGCGTTCATTTGTTTTTTGAGGGCCTCCTCGAGAAATATTTTGATAGGATCTCCTGCTCCCTCATCTTTCTTTTTGTCCCTCATGGGCGGCCATCGGGGTTTGTGAGGCTGATCTTGCAAAGGTTCAACCAGATTGAGCCTTAACTCCTTATAGCCCGACCTCGTTGGGGACATGCAAAGAAGGATTAAGAAAGAGCAGAACACCTCTGATACCACTGATCCAGATTTATGAAAGAAAACAATAGAATACACATATAACCATAAATACAAATATGCAACAGAAATAACACTTCATTTCATTAATATCAAAGTATTGAAATTTTTTTACATACATAATGGAAATAAACTAGCTAGGGCACTAGTAGCTTATCTATGAGAAGAGATGTGGTGGCTATAGTCCTCTGAAATGTGTTACAACGAGGCTCAAGGGCCTATTTATTATTAAGAAACAATGGAAAACCATAAACATCCAAAAACCTAACCCTAGGAGATGAAACGCCAAAACTATGGGCCCCATTTGGGTAAATTGGTACATCAATTTCCCAGGGACGTAACTTTGGCATAGGATATCTGTTTGACGTGTAAAATACCTCGTTAGAAATATCTATTCGAGGAATACAACTTTTTATGTAAGAAACATCAAAGGAAATTCCACATTTCTCCCGGTTTTCCTAAAAAACATCATTTAGGGCCTCAAAACTGCTTTGGATGTTTAGGACCCGAAAAAATGCTAAAAATTGAAATAAAAAATTGTGGGGCTGCAAGTGGAATAGGTGGGTGGCCACCAATATCGACCTGGAGCATCAATGGATGAAACAACGACTGTGCTGAACACAAAATTTAAGAAATTGAAGTCGCAATCCCAGTGTATCACTGAGATCAAAGAGATTAAGAAGCTGTGTACTGAGATTGTGTGGGAGTTAGATTAGATATTTAATACATTTTTGAGTCAAATTAGCTTTAAGATCCTAGACAACCAACATAAAGGGTGTTTTATTTCTACGTTGTTGCCACATCTTATATTGCCATTGTGACAACAGAATATTGTAACTCAGGCTGTTGCATTGGAAATCACGATGAAGCTGGAGGCTTCACTAGTAGCTAATGCAAGCATAGGGGTGCAACAAATTTAGATTCAGTTGGAAAGTTTGCACATGGAGCTCTAGGATCTAAATAAGGGAAAGGAGGTTCGCCCAAAAATTTGGTGTATCAAGTGCAAGGTTGAGGGCCACTACAAGGACAAATGTCCTGTTTTTAGAGACTATGTGGGCACTGAGATGCCTAATTCATTAAAAAATGGATCGAGCGGAGGGTCAAGTACAGGGCCTAATGTATGGTGTAGTATCTGCGAAGTTGTAGGCCAACATTCCACAATTTTTTGTCACTTAATGAAAAAGTTGGTTAGATAGCTAAAGCAATTATTCTACAACTTCTGTAGCTCGGTAGGGCACAATGAACAAAATTGTAGGAGCTACGATATAATGCTGCAGAATAGTCCAGGCGCATATCAAATGCAAGTAGAAGGTCGTGAAGCTATGGTTCACCAACTGCGTGAGGAGGTTTTCAAGGCTAAGGGTGCAGACGAGGAGGAAGCACTGGTTGAGGGCGAGGACATATAATTTGTTACAACTGTGTAAAACCTGTATAGTTTTCTCGAGATTGCTTGAATGATATTACTATGTACTGTAAGTATTGTTAGGAATTTGGTCATGAAATTGAAGATTGTCCCATTTTTTTAGCTAAGATGCAGGATAAGTGCAACTAGAAGCCAACAAAGAACATACCGATGTTGAAGGCTGAACTGTGCCAAGGAGATCCAAGTGTAAACTTACTAACGCGCAGTGGTATGAATATTGAAGGAAACTGCGTAGATGGGCAGAGGTATGCGCCAGAGACATGGGTAAGGAAGTCTGAAGATAATATTTGGGTTTGATGTACAACGCGAAAAGGACGAATTCATGGTATCACAGAAATCATTTATGACTCCTAAGGCTACAACATCAACTGCACAAAGACGATTGTTCCTAGTAAAAAATAACCCTGAAGAGAATGCTGGAGTGAAGGAAGTTGATCTATCGATCCTAGCATCTTTCCTATAGAAATGCATGAAGCTATTAAGGGACTAGAGGGCTGTAGAAGGATTGCAAGAGCTACTTGATAACTGCGCTGGTAAGGAAGACCTGTGGCTGGAGCAATGTGTAGTAAAAAAAGTGTACAAAAATAGGAAGAGAACTAGTTGGGATATGCGATTAACCATGTAGATCAGAGACTATGAGATAGATCAAGTCATTCTGGATTTAGGATCAAATGCTAATGTTTTTTCCAAAACAAACATGGGAGCGGATGGGAAATTAAAAATCGCAATGGTCGCCTATTTAGCTGAGGATGAAAAATCAACTAAATATCATTCCTATGGGGTGATTGCAGGGAGTCAACGTAGATATTGATGGTGCAAGTGTGTTGGTGGACTTTGAGGTCATCGAGATCATTGATGATATTAATCCTTACCCCATGCTGTTAGGATTTGATTGGGCATACGATATGGATTCTATAATAAAACTGAAGAATACATTGATAGTGTTTGGGAGGGATGGTACCCGAGTTGTTGTGCCATTAGATCCTTTAGAAGGTACGTGCTATAGAGAGCCTATCCATCATGGGTATGATGAGGCTACGATTGATAATATTTATTAGCTTACTGACAGGATGAAGACTGATTAATCCCACTACAGATGGAAGAATATGCCGGGAGTGCGATATTTCGTGTGTGTCTGATTCCAACGAAGAGTTGGAGCATTGGTAGAATAGATTGCATGAAGTAACCATGAAGTGCTGTAACATGGTTACAAAATATTTCCACTATGTCAAGTCAGAAGTGTGCAAATTTCCCTTTTATGATGGAACATGGAACATTGTCTTGTTCTTGGAGGAATTTGAGTGGAAAGTGCTGGAGGAAAAGAGGTGCGAGGCTCTGGAATTTTCATTAAGGTCCACTCCGGTTTGATTGTGGGGTGCGCACAGAGAAAGTCTAGGAGGTTGGCCAGAATTTTTCAAACTAATAAGGCTGATATTTGGTCAGGTTGACATGAAGATTACAGAGAAGTATGATGGCCAGAAGGATCCGCACAAGCATTTAGCTCGCTGGATCATATCTTGGGGAGCAGAACCTCAACCAAAATGGGTGAACATGTTCTTTCATTCTTTGGGGATGATACCTCAGAAATGGTATCTTAAAACATAATTGTTACAAGGAATGACAAATTGGGATGAGATGGTACAAGGGTTCTTGTTGACACACTTCACGGATGGATGGGAATGCATTAATGAGGCTCTCCAAGAAGTGAAGGCAGGTGTATTATGGATTACTAAGGAACCCAGGAATTTGGTACAACCTGATTGGGCCACGCAAATGGAATAGGCCTGGGAATGTTACAATTTCACCACGGAGGAAGAAGAGGAGGATCCACGTGACATTCATATCCCTGAGTCCAAAGGACATCGCACGGTTGCAGGGCTTGAGATAGCAATGCTAGAGGTAGCACAACCAGTCAGAACACGACAAGTCAACATAGGCTCAGAGGTGGAGCCCAAGTTTGCCAAGATAGGGGACTATTGAAACAATGACATAGTTAGAAAGGTCACTGATATGCTGCATGAATACCAGGACCTATTCCCTACGAAATTCTCATAATTAAAAGGAATTGTGGGTGATCTAGGGGTAATTCACATCAATTTGAATCTGGATGCGAAACCAGTTAAGAAACACCCATATCGGCTGAAACCAAAGTACAAGGAGAAATTAAGGGAAGAAATATACAAAATTCTTGATGCTGGCATCATTGAACCAGTTGAAGAGTCTGAGTGGGTTAGCCCTATGGTGGTCCAGGAGATTAATACTAAAGGAGAGATCAATATCTGTGTTGATATTCGCAAGCTAAACGATGCATGTTTCCATGATCCATTTCCCACTCCATTCACTAATGAATTTTTAGAGAATGTGGGTGGAAAATAAGCTTACTCATTTATGGATGGATTTTTCCGGGTATCATTAGATCAGGATTGCACCAAAGGACATGAGAAATGCCACATTTTCTACTGCGTGGGGGTCCTTTCAATACATCGTCATGCCATTTGGGTTGAATAACGTACCAAATATATTATCCAGGGTTATTGTTGTAGCTTTCAAAGAATATATCCACAAATTTGTGGAAGTATATTTCGATGATTAGACAAAATTTGGCCTGTTAAATAAGCATGTCTCTAGTATGCGCTTGATGCTAGATACCTGCAGGAAGTATTCGATCTCCTTGAACCTGAAGAAGTGCATTTTTTGTGTACCATATGGTATTTTGTTGGGACACATTGTGTGAAAATAAGGATTGATGGTAGATCCTGCAAAGATGGTCGTGATTATCAATTTAGAACCCACAACAAGTGTCAAGAAACTATGCATGACGCTTGGGTATACATGCTACTACATGAAGATCATTAAGTTGTACGAGTAGATTACTGTGCCCATGGAGTATTTATTAAAGAAGGATGTCAAGTTCTGCTAGGGTAATGATTTTCAGTAGAGTCTCAATATCCTAAAGGAAAAAATGGTGACTATGCCTATCCTTGTATTTCTTGATTGGAAGAAGGTATTCCATGTACATGTCGACGCGTCCTGCATAGCCCTAGGAGCCATGTTAGCACAGGCCAGAGAAGGAGATATTGATCACCTTGTAGCATTTTATAGCAGGAATTTGTCTAAATTAGAAAGGAAATATGCCACCATAGAGCACGGAGGGTTGGAAATGGTATATGCACTGCAAAAACATAGGCACTATCTATTGGGGGCGCAGTTCAAAATGTTCACAGATAATTTTGCTTTAAAGTACCTGGTCAACAATCCTTTGTTGGGGGGGGGGGGATTTGTTGATGGTTACTATTGTTCCAATAATATGATTTTGAGGTAATTTTTAACGCAGGTCGTTTGAATGCCAGACCAGACCATCTATCCTGGCTTGAGACAGGGGAGGAACCAATGAATCTTGAGTAAGGATTACCTGATGCGCAGTTGTTCGCTGTCAAGGTTGCATATGAGCATTTCCTGGATATCATTCAATTTCTCTCAATGAGAATCATACTTCAGGAATACACTACGCTACAGAAGGAGTTGTTCGTAAGGGAAACAGAATTTACTATGATTGCAGGACACCTGTATAAAATAGGGGCTGATGAAATTTTGCGAAGATATGTTCCTGAGCATGAACGACACAACATACTAGTTGAAGCACATGTCGGAGTAGCTCGAGGTCACTACTTAGGAAAAGCTACTTCACAAAAGATTCTATGCACTGGGTTATGTTGGCCTATGGTACATAAAGATTCAAAGTCGTATTGTAGAACATGCACTATTTGTCAAAGGACTGGAAGGCCATCACGAGGAGATGAAAGGGCATTAAAAACACAAGTAATGTTGCAAGCTCTAGATAAATGGGCGATTAACTTTGTAGGTCCAATCAATCCACTGGGAAAGAATACAAGTGCATGGTACATTATTACTGCATTTGAGTACCTCACTTGGTGGGCTAAGGCACATCCAGTAAATAATTGCACTGCAGATACGGTAACAAAATTAATTTTCGAGCATATCATGTCATGGTTTGGTTGTCCAAAATTTTTTATGAACGACCAAGGAACACATTTCCTGAATAGCACTATCACATCCTTGACTGAAGAATTCCAAGTCGGTCACCACAAGAGTAAGCCATACCACCCCCATGCCAATGTCACAGTAGAAGCTTTCAACAAAATATTGGAAAACACACTAACAAAATTATGAAATGTTAACATAAACGTCTGGGACCTGCTCATTCCTGCTATTTTATGGGCATACAAAACTACTTGCAAGAAGCTGACTGCATAGACCCCATTTCAATTAGTATATATACAAGAAGCAGTAATGCCCATGGAATTTATCATGGCTAGTCTACGCATTGCCGCAGTAACGAATATGGCCGACAGAGACATCATGGAGTAGAGATTGGCATAGTTGTTCAAGCTCGAAGAGGATCGCTTCATCACCGGATTTCATCACCAAGTTCAGCAGGAAAGAGAGAAGGCATGACATAACCGGTATATTAATAAAAATATATTCAAATATGGGGACCTAGTTCTAATATATGAAAACAAGTTTGGGAAGTTCTCGGGAAAGATGCAAATGCACTGGTTAGGCTCATATATTGTCCGGGAAGTGATAGATGGAGGCGCGGTCCAACTCGCCAAGCTAAATGGGGAATTTTTCCCTAGTGGAATCAATGGTAGTAGATAAAAATTGTACAAGGTCGACTCTGTCCCTAGCTGTTCGCAATGAATATATGTCCGACGTAGAATCTTGATGCTCCGCGCCGTTGATCGAGGGTGTACGACTATAATTAGGTTGCGTATACAAGCGAGTGAGTTTCAGGAGAGCATGGCTCCAGTTAAGCAAAGACATAAATGTTACAAAGCAGTGCATTGATACAATTCCTACATTGAAGGATGCCTTTAGAGGCATCAGGGCAAAGATAGATGGGGCAACACCATTGTGACTTGGGACAAGTCACAATTTTGTGTTGGGGGCATGTTGGAGCCAAGATTCCCCATTAAGTAAAGACTCTGCAGATCGAGGAATGGAGTGTGCAACACAAAGTATATTTTTGGTCTAAGGGGATTTGGGGTGGGTCAAAGCCCCTTACTTATGTATCAAGATGGGATTTTTGGTGAACGTTGAACTCCGCCCATGGTTTTGGACCATGTTATTGTAAAAGATAAATCTATATAAGGGGTCTAGATAATAGTCATAGATAGGCTTATTATTGATGATATGCGATGCATTTGGATGTAAGACTAAGTTAGAGTCTGTTGTTTGGGTTAGAGGAAAATAATGTTGTAGCTATGTGCAAGGAGACCTTAGGAAATAATGCAGCTGTGTGCACAGGCCCTTGGAGCTATGTGCGTAGGGTAGAAAGTGATTGTATGAGATATATCTGGATATCAATGAATGAACTGTTGAGAATATCTGAGTTGTAATAATATGTTTTCCTTTTACTTACTGTCTATGAATGATTATGATGAATAAGGGTTTTGTTCGGTAACTAAATAGCACAGTTCATTTTATGGTTATTTACTGTGTTTAATGCATGAATAAGTAAGATCGCGTAGTCTTTGAGTAAGTTCAATAGTTGTGTTGAACAACACTAATAATATTGCTAGATATGAACTGCAGAGATCTCATAGGAAGGAAAAGGACTAAATCCACTGCCCTATATCCCTTTGGATGTGGAAACCTAGTTCTAGCATCCCCCTATATTGCCTCAGGTGAGACTTCAGTCCATGCAAGCAGATCATTGCCGAAAGGGATTAATAGTGGGTTTTGTTGGACTGTGCAGTCACTCTGAACCTGGGTCAGGGCCCCATAAAGCCAACATGTGGTTTGATTCTTGTATATTCTATTTGTGGCCATCTCTATTACATATCCTCATTGATGAATTCTCAAGAAAGATGTGGATATATTATTTTAAGTACAAGGGTGAAGCCTTCAAAATTTTCAAGGAGTTCAAAATTTTGGTTGAAAATCAAACATGGAAGAAAATAAAGATATTCAGGTCTGACAATGGTGGGGAATACATTTCAAACGAGTTCATTGATTATTGTAAGAAGGAAGATATCAAGAAAGAGATGATTGTACCTTTAGAAATTATACAAACAATATGTATATCATGGATTCAATCTGATCTAACAATGTACTAAAGCTAGATACTGAATCACTTCTACAGATCAATTGCGGAAATTAAAAACAATCACCAATCACATGAAGCAAAGAAGAATCAATCAAACCACAACACAGATAATTTCCTAGGGAAAGCTTGCTTATCAAAACCCCACTATCATATATTGTATATTCCACAAGGAATCATGAAATAACTACAATGCACTCTTCTCACAAGAGTCTCCTGCAATCTGACTATCATCTCAAATTGATCCAAACAAAATCGGGCCAACACTTAGCCAATTCTCATCCTGTCTTTAGCCTACCTTGCTCACGAAATACCTGATGAATGCAATCCCTATTCTTTAGGAATTTTAGCCTTCCTCAATTGCGTTGATTATAATGGGTATCTTGTGGTGTTATAACTGCACCTGGGAAGCCTGCTAATATCACAACTGATAGTTAACATCCCTTTAACCTTTGTCTCTACTGGGTCTCCACTGGAACTGACATGCATGTAGCTAATAATAGTAAATCATCCGTTGCATGTTAGATCACTGGTTGTGAATTAGATAATATTTAATTCACTTGATATCTCACTAGTGCAACAAACAATTACAACTAGCACAACTGACTTTAACTCACTTAACTGAGTTAATTGATTACACATGCATTAAACTAATGCAACAACTGCACTTTGAATTCTGTTACAACTAGAATTACTCCGCATGCCTCACCAACTACCCTCAACTCAAAATTCATGAGCTAAGTGAGTTTATAATAGTCAGTTAACAATTACAAGTGATTATGAGATAAGATTACAATTTATTGTCCATTTTAATTAAGGGAAAATTAAAATAGACATGCACCAAATTCAACCCACACCAGTGTAAGTTATACTAGGACCTGTGGTCCCACACTAGTGTAGGTGCTATCATGTTGTTTCCAGATGCCAATTTCGCTATTTCTTATTGCACACTTCAACACTCCCTCTCAACAAGAAAGGAATGTCCTTGCATGCAACATGAAACTCTTGCATTCAACGCTTCTCTAGTGTTTATCACACATGCAACACTTCCCAAACTGAATAGCCTAAAAAAAATGAATCAGTATAATGCATATATCATCAAATTCTTCTGACTACTGCTAGCTACTGCACATGTCTACTGGATTCTCTGCCCTGTTGACATCTGCATCCATGCATTCTGCACTGCTGCCAACTATGATCTGCACTCCAGTATCCGACACCCGTCACTCTGATTTCTATCCTCCTGACATATGACTGCATCAATCTAACTGATCCTGCTACTGCTGTAATGTGGTCTCCTTGTTGCTAGGTTCGATCCATGAGAGACACCATCTCTAGGACCCTACCCAAATTTCTTCTTGGTATTATTTTTGCACATTGCCCCACCTCACACCTAAATCCTGGAGATATAGCTACATGCACTCCCTCTACCCATCTGGCTCGAAATTTCTCTACTTGAGTGTTTTCTACCACTCCGTGATCCTCCACATGTGGCTTCTCCACATATTGAGGTTCATACTTTGGAACCAAGAGTTCCTCATCTGCATGAAAATATAGCTCCCTCTCAAGGGACAATCACATGGATTTCTCCTCATCAAATTTTATATCCCATCGCACAACAGTCATTCTATTGTTTGGAAAATACACCCGATAGTTGTGGGGAGTATCAGTGTACCCCAAAAATATCCCAATCTCAGCTGTTGGTTCCAGCTTCTTCTTGGCGTCTTTAGTCACATGCACATAAAAAGATGAACCAAAAAACTTAAAATGTGAAACATCAGGTTTCTTACCAGTAAAATCCACTTTTGATGTACTCATGCCAAGTATCCTATGAGGACAACGGTTCTGCATAAATACCACTGTGTTGCATGCCTTCACCCACAAATGCAACGCTAGGCCCAAATCATGCAACATCGCTCTTACTGCACCCACAATCATTATGTTCTTTCTCTCTACGACCCCATTCTGCTTTGGGTTATGATGTAATCAATTCTATCTGAATTCCTTCTTTGCTATAGAAGTTATTGAATTCATTGGAGATGTACTCACCACCATTGTCACTCCTAAGAGCCTTCACTTGCTTCCCCGTGTCTTTCTTCACCAGTGATTTGAACTCAAGAAACTTTTGGAACATTTGATCTTTCTTCTGCATGAAGTAGATCCAACACTTTCGATAAAATTCATCAACAAATATCACATATTACTTATGCTTTGCTGTCAAAGCAGTAGAGAATGGTCCACACACATCTGAGTGAAATCTCTCAAGGATACTTGAGGCTCGGTTCTCCTTCTCATGAAAGGTGGCCTTTGCGTATTTTCCCATAGTACATCCCTTGCATGTGTCTGATTGCGCAAGTTTACCCTTGGGAAGACTCGTAGAAATCTGCTACATGAATTATAATGCTCGTGGTGAAGATGGCCCAATCTCGTATGCCATAACTCACCCTCATCCCGGCTCACCACTTTGTCTTCTTTACCCATCAATGTTGTGCAGCCATCTACATCAAGTTTATAGAGATTATTAACTTGCGTCTCAATCTTCTTGTCTTGTCTTGTTGCTTTGTGTCGAAGTAAAACTTTTCCTTCACTGAAAACAACATCATAGCCTTATCCTCCAACAGTGCAAATGTAACTGATTTTTTCTTCAATCCTGGTACATGAATTACATCTTTTAATTGAAAGGGTTTACTTGGCTGTCTCTAGAAGGTAATGGTACCAATCCTGATAGCACTGTACTAATCGTCATCACCAATTTTGATATGCATCTAGAGGTCCTTCTCCTCCAAGCCACTGAAAAGTTCTTTGTCTCCCGTCATGTGAAAGGATGCACCACTATCCAAATACCACCCTGATGCCATCGCACTTGAAACCATGCATGCGATCAACGAGAAGTCAAAATCAAATTGCGAGGAAAAAGCCTCACTAGATGCAGATCTCGAAGCCTTATTTTTCTTCTTATTTTGTGTACAATTAGTGGCATAATTTCTGTGCTCGTGACAGTGAAAACAATTCACTCTAGACATGCCGCGCTCCTTGCCTTTTTCACCAGACTCAGATTTGGAATGAAATTTCTTTTCTTTACCCTTCTTCACCTTGGTAGCCAAAGCACAATATTCTTCATCTTCATTTTTAGATGAAGATCCATCTCTGGTATTCCGTCTGAACTCTTCTTGCACCAAATCCAACCAAAGTCGTTCCCAATCTGACAGCTTTTCCCTTCCATTAACAAAGTCCTGATAACTATGCCAACTCTTGGGAAGTCCTAGTAGATCTAGGCTCACCAATTCATCATCTGCGACAGTAATTCCTACACTCCCAAGCTCATCCTTAAATTGGATTTTTTTTTTTAAGTATACCATAATGGTGTCGTTTTTCTCCATTTTGATATTCCTGAGTTTATCCTTCAGTGCCAATTTCTTATGGTCACTGTTGCTCCACAATAGATCTGTCAAAGCCTTCCACATTGCATATGGAGTTGCTTTTCCATAGAGACTTGAGAAAATGTGGTCTCGTACTCCCTCTAGTAAGATCCTCCTCACCCTTGCAACTTTCTTTTGCCATGCATCAAGATTTACAACATCTGTCATAACGGGTTTGGGAACATCATTTCCAATGAATTACTTCAAGCCATTGTATTATAGTGCTATCTCCATCCTTTATTTACAAGAAATATAGTTAGATCTGCCTTCAAGTGCATACTCCAATCTCAAGCCATTGAAATCCATTTCGATCCTAAATCACCAGTAGCACCAAGAAAGTCTTCTGCAAATTTGAATTTTATTCAGTCACAAACTCACCTTCTCCTCCACTATTGTGATTTCCTATGCTCTGATACCATGTATAAATTATACAAAAAATATGTATATCATGGATTCAATCCGATCTAATAATGTAATAAAGCTACATACTGAATTGCTTCTACAAATAAATTGCAGAAATTAAACACAATTGCAAATCACATGAAGCAAAGAAGAATCAATCAAACCACAACACATATGATTTCCTAGGGAAATCTTGCTGCTCAAAACCCAAATATCATATATTGTATCTTCCATAAGGAATCATGAAACAATTACAATGCACCCTTCTCACAAGAGTCTCTTGTAATCTGCCTATCGTCTCACACTGATCCAGAAAAAATCAGGCCAACACTTAGCCAATTCTCAACCTGTCTTCAGTCTACCTTGCTCACGCAATCCCTGATGAATCCAATCCCCATTATTTAGGAATTTAAGCCTTCCTCAACTGTGCTGAGTATCATGGGAATCCTGTGGTGTTTTAACTGCACCTGGGAAGGCTGCTAATATCACAACTGATAGTTAACATTATTTTAACCTTTGTGTCAATTGGGTCTCCACTGGAACTAAATGCATGCATCTAATAATACTAAATCATCAATTGCATGTTATATCACTGATTGTGAATTAAATAATATTTAATTCACTTCATCTTTCATTAGTGCAACAAACAGTTATAATTAGCACAACTGACTTTAACTCACTTAACTTAGTTAATTGATTACACATGCATTAAATTAATGCACCAACTGCACTTTGAACTCTGTTACAACTAGAATTACTCTGCATGCCTCACCAACTACCCTCAACTCGAAATTCATGAGCTAACTGAATTTATCATAGTCAGTTAACTATTACAAGTGATTATGAGATAAGGTTTCATTTTATTGTCCATTTTAATTAAGGGAAAATTAAAATAGACATGCAGAAAATTTAGCCCACACCAGTGTAGGTGATGCTAGGGCATGTGGTCCCACACTAATGTAGGTTCTTCTTGGACCTCCTAGTCCCACCCTAGTGTAGGTGCTGCTTTGATCTCTTGGTCCCACACTAGTGTAAGTGATGTCATGTTGTTTTCGGATGCCAATTTCATTGTTTGTTGTTGCAAACTTGAACAGTCCCCTATATTCCTGAACAAAATGGAGTAGCTAAAATAAAGAGAAAGTGTATTGTAGAAGCCACTCGTGCCATGCTCCATGATCAAAATTTTCCAAAGTTTTTGTAACACACTCCTCCCACATTTACCCACTTTCACTGGCTTTCCTAGGGTAAACATGAGCTGAGGGTCACTATGATAAGACTCAACCTCCTATATGACCTTCAGGAAATGGAGTCGATAACTTAAGACCTTATTGACTTCCCTAAGGTGTTACTAGAGTTCAAGGAGAAACCCAACCCCTGTAGGTATCCAACCCCTGAGATAAATCTCATTTTCACTAAATTATAGCCTTAGTTGCTCCCTTTCCAAGGCATGAAAGTGACTATAAGCCTCTAGTCCCTCCCATAGACTTGCCTGCCAGCGACTATGGATTTTTCCAGTCAGTTATATACCAGTGACCTTGAATTATGAGCCACTTTTTCAGGGCTCAGACTCATGCCTCTTCCCAAAACTCAATGAAAAATTCAAGAAATGATGAATGACATAGAAACAAAGCTTATAAACTAAAACTTGAACCAGTACTTGACTTGACCTCTCCCAACCGGGACTAACATTATGTCAAAAAATTGGTAAAAATGAAACGTACAGGTCATGAATGCATATATAATCATAAGTATTTGGAAAATTATATGGGGTTTAACAAGAAGGACCAATTCCTTCTCACAATAACTGTCATAGAACCAATTAGGTCTTGCATTCACTAACCAAACATTCATTAATTAAAATATGATAAGAGCCATACTTAGTTCTATCAAATAACCATGCTTATAGCCAACATATAACCATATAAATAACAATGATATAAAAACCATTAAAGCCACAAAACCGCAAGTACATTTACTTATCAAAGAAAGATAAAATTAGCTCATATTAACCATATGCAAAAGCCAACTAGGTTTAGGACTTCCATGTACCACCCGACCATGTATTGGGCTGAACTAAATATTTCTTTCAACCAATCACCCCCGTGCCATATTCCAAGCATGAATGTGGGATGTAATGGGATAAACCAATCCATAAACAACCAGGATAATCCAGAGTTTAAAACACCACCACCATCACCATACCGTGATCTCACCTAAACCGGTTTTGAGATCACAAAACCAAACCAAGATTGGATGCCTCAGAATTCATTCACCATCCCTTGAGGAATTTTCTTGTCTCCACCCACCTATTGAGGGTTTCCCGAAGAAAAATATCTCCACCCCCAATCCTTGGGATTTTCTTGAGACCACCTCACTTGGATACAAAACCTTCTAGCACTCCAAAGCTCAACCGAGAAATAATCCCATTACGCCATGGCTATCCAGAAATTGCAAGGAAAGGCTAAAACCACTGTCAAAACCTGAAAAAATCCATGACATTGAAAGCAAAAGAACCAAATACCAGCATGCACATACCATGCATGCCAAAACCAGCTAGGAAATCACACATGCAACCTGTTACCTGCAAGTATTCCTACTAAAGCTACTTGATACAAATTTTCCTTGCTCGATCCTTACTTTCCTTGTCCTTTCTTGTAATCCCTTTGCTTGCTTACTTTCCTTCTCCTCTTGGTGCTCTTCTCCTCTCTGACACTAATCCTAAAAATGAACTGACAAAAAGTTTCCAATTGATGCTCTAATGTATTTTTATTCTTGATGCCTCTAATTTCTTCATTTTTCCTTAATATTCCTTTAATTTTTTCCTCACATGCAACATGTGACCTTCCACCTCCATTTTCTCCTAATTTCCTTTATTTTCATAATTTTTTTTCCAAAAATGCCTTTTTTCCTTTTCAAAGCCTTTGCCAATTTCCCTTAGCCATTAAAACATCAAGTGATATGTATAAATTACACCAATGGATTCAATCCGATCATGTAATATACTAAAACAAGATACTTAATCCTTCTACAATATTTGCGGAAAATAAACATGATCGCACAATCACACCAAGTAAGAGAAAGAAGAAAATAAATCACACAACACAAATATTTTTCCTGGGGAAATATTGCTTCTCAAAACCCCTCTATCTTTATTGTATAATCAACCAAGAAAACATGAAACAATACAATGCACTCTTCTCACAAGAGGCTGCAACACTCTACCAACCGTCTCACACTGATCCAGAAAAAATCGACCAACACTTAGCCAATTTCCTACCTCTGCTCAACCTTCCTTGCTTGCAAAATTATAAGAACAATTGATCCCTATTAATTAGGAAATTCAACCTTCCAAAATTGCACAATACATCATGGGAAATCCTATGGTTGTCTAATTGCGCGCAAACAATTTATTAATAATACAACTAATAGATAACGTCCCTTTAACCTCTATCTCAACTGGGTTTTCATCAGAACTGACATGCATGCAGCTATTAATAGTAAATCATCAATCACTTGACAGATCACTGCATGTGAATTAAATATTATTTAATTCACTTGACCTCTCACTAGTGCAACAACCAGTTACAACTAGTTCGACTGACTTTAACTAACTTAATTGAGTTAACTGATTTCTCATGCATTAAACTAATGCACTAACTACAAATTGGACTCTAAAACAAATAGAATCACTCTACATGCCTCACCAACCACCCTCAATTTGAATTTCATGACCTAACTGAGTCTATCACACTCATTTAACTATTACAAGTGATTATGAGATAAGATTACAATTTATTGTCCAATTTAATTAAGGGAAAATTAAATTAGACACACATTTCTTGTTGAATTTTCAACACCCTCTCAACAAGAAATGGATTATCAGCTACCACGATCCTGCCTCTGTGGTATTCGAATTTTCTCTTCGCAAGCACCTTCATTAGAATATCTGCATCCTGATCCTCTGTGGTAATGTACTAAAGTAACATAATGTGTCTCTCAACATAGCCTCTGTGATGGTGGTACTAGATGTCGATATGCTTGGACCTGTCATGGAATACTAGATTAACCGAGAGTTTTATGAAACTCTAGTTATCACAATGTATCACCACCAGATCCATCTAATGACCAAAAAAAAAAAAGTATCTTCCTCATCCAGATGGCCTCACATGCTGTTTGACTGGCTGCCCTGTACTCTTCTTCAGCTGAATTGAGTGCAAATGATCTCTGCTTCCTGCTGTATGAAGAAACTATTGTTGATCCTATGCCGAAGATCCCTCCTGATGTGCTCTTCCTTTCTGATGGACTACTTGCCCAATATGCATCAGTGAAGCCTTGAAGCTTCACTCCCTCTGTTTATCTATACCATAATCCATACTCTGTAGTGCCCGTGAGATATCTCATGACATTCTTCCCCACCTTCCAAAAGAGCTTGGTCGACTTGACCATAGCTTTACTAATCTGGTTAACTGCGTAGCATATTTTTGGTTGTGTGTTCACCAAGTACATGAGTGAACCCACAAGCTGCCTATAAACAATAGTGTCCACTACCTCACCTGAAGTAGCATCCTTCTTCATTTAGTTTCCTACAAGAGGCGTCTCCATGGGTTTAAAACTCTCCATGTGGAACTTCCTTAGAATATCTTTGGCATGCTTGCCTTGAGAAACAAATAGATCCCCATCTTGCTGCCATATCTCCAAACCAAGGAAATAGTGAAGAAGTCCCATTTCCTTCATCTCAAATTCTCTTGCAATATCCTATTTGCAAGAAGTTATGAGATTCTCATCACCTATTCGCATCTGCTTCACTCTTCATGAAGCCCAACCTAGTGAAATAGCTGTCAATCCTGGTGTACCAAGAATGAGGTGCCTGCTTCAGCCCATACAATGCTCTCTTGAGTTTGCACACATACGAATCCTTGTCAAACGTTTCAAATATTTATAGCTACTAAATGCACACTTCTTCCTCAATAAATCCATTGATAAATGAATTCTTCACATCCATTTGATTTATTTTCCAACCCATCTGTGCTGAGAGTGCAAGGATAGATCTAATTGATGAGTACCGTGCAATTGGTGCAAAAGTCTCCTCATAGTCAATCCCCTCAACCTGTGAGAATCCACTGGCTACAAATATAGCCTTTTACTTCTTCACACTCCCATCTATATCCTGCTTCACCTTATAGATACATCTAGATCTAACCATTGACTTCCCAACTGGTGTTGGGATAACTTCCATGCACTGTTCCTGACGATGGAGTCATACTCCTCAACCATGGAGTCAACCCAAGTTGGTTGCTGCACTGCTTCCTCAAAAGATGATGGTTCTGTCACAATACACTTGATCATAAGAGCCATGTATCCAGTATACATGTCTGGTGACTGTCTCTATCTGTGTTGTGATGTAGGTGCTCCAACATGTTCTGCTGCATCAAGTCTGAATCTGTCAGCCTCGGTGGTGCGCCTCCTACCATGTCTAGTGGATGGCTCTGCATGAGTGGTTTCTTCTACTCCATGATCCTCCTCATGTGGCTACTCCACATCTTGAGGTTCATCCGTTGGAACCAAAATTTACTCATCTACGTGCAAATCAAGCTCCCTCTCAAGGGACAATCACATGGCTTTCTCCTCATCAAATTTAACATCCTATCTAACAACTGTCATCCTGCTATTCGAAAAATACACCCGATAGTTGTGGGGAGTGTTAGAATCCTATACCAATAGGTGTCATATTTCATGATTGACTTCATGGACTATGTAATATGTTCATACCTTTTCTTGTTGTAAAGGTTTTCCATATTCTCAAAAAATCAAAAAATTCAAAAAATGTAAAGAGGGTATACCCTAAAAGAAAAATCAAAGGGTGAAAAGAATAAAAATGGCCAAAAAATAAAGAAAATGAACCACACCAAAAGAAAGGCCAAGGAAAGTGTGCAAATATAAATGCCACTACTTTTTTTTTCTAATGTAATAAATAAAATTGTGTGCAACTTGTATCTTATGCCACAATTTATGAATAGTCAAACAATTTAAGCTTGGCTAGTTCATCTTTCAATTTTATGTTTTAGAGATAGAGAATAAAATCTGACCAAACTGTTTAATCTTGGCAGATAAGTAGATAGGTAGAGTAAATAAAAGTAGCTCAACAGTTTAATCTGAGCCCTTGGATGTAATAAGGTTAGAATTAGATATATTTCCATATGTAAAAGAAAAAGTGTGATAAGGGTTTGCCAGTTTAAGTGCACCCTAATAAAGAAGAAAAAATGGTAGGGTAAAGTAGGTAGGGTAGGTAGATGTTATTGCAGAACTACATGTGATGAATAATGGCTTTAGATGTGTTAAATCTTTTACTTTCATCACAAGTGCAAAGGTAGACAATACCCTGGAAGAATTTCAAGCAAAGCAAAGTCAGATTAATAACTTCCCTTTTCATCTTCCCCTAAAAATTTCACTAATTTCCCTTAAGTACTAAGGCATTTGAAAATTGGAGGGGCTCAAGGCATTTCCTTGACTTTTGGAGGGACTGGACCCTCGGCCCAATAATTGGAAAAACCTAAGTACTTAAAATCTTTCAGCATGACATTCATTCGCCTCTAAAAAATATTTTCCTAAGTAAAATCCCATTTTACTTAGGAAAATCATGCAATATTTCACAAAAACCCTATTCATGCAAGCATAAGTTAAATACATTACTCTAATGTTTACACTTAGCGCTTCTTTCATTTTTTCATATTAATTTCTAATTTTATTATTTAAATCCCCATACAAATAAACCTTTTTCCCATATTATGTTAATTATATCCCAAATAATTAATATCCCACCCCTTTTGGTTGAAAAATAACCATATTAATTTGTGAATTATGATTAATTAGTTAAATTTTTGATTAATCGTCAAGCGCGTCCTCCCGTCGTATAAAAGGGATTAATTAACCCTCATAGTTAATTAATAACCTATTCCGCCAACTAACTTCCCCCCGATGCGATTAATTCAAAATAAATTACATTGGGCCCGCTCGTTATCTCTCCACCATTTTCCTTTCCCGAAGATCGTCAGATCAACTCCTCTCAGATCTACGGTTATTACTCATATCGCTAGCCATCCACGTTCGAATGATAACGCGCGATGGCCAAGCGGTTTTCTGGATCGTACAAAGGCATGCGATGTGCATCATATGGAATCGCTTTCCCTTCGCTCAAAACCGCCCTTCCTCAAAAGCGGTGCGATGGAAACCGCTTACTGCCTGCCTCCCCTGACGAAACCTCCGTACCTGCTGACGTCATCCATTAAAAAATTAAAAACCTGCTAACCTTTTGAATTTGTGAATAAAACAAATGTGCCCACGTCATTTTCATTATTCTATGTAACGACCAAAGTCTCATGAAGAAAATTCCAAAATCAACTGTCGAACGCCATCAACTGCCAGCTTGCTAAGGAAAATTGCAGCCGAGCATTCATAAATCATCTGCCATAGCTAATACCTGTTCCAATTACTGTTCATTTCCCGGAAAACAGGTATTTACCTCAATTCACATCAAAATCTGTAAAATCCTAGTTTTTGTTTTGAATTCCACACGAGAAACTAAAGAAGAGTTCAAAATTGATCTTCATTTTATTCCTCATATCCCCAAAACTGCAATTATATTCATAAGCCTGTGATTGTGCCTGTTTTTTCATAAAAAACCCCGAATTCATTTTTGATTCCACAAGAACGAGAAATGGAGATTCCCGTGGCTCTGAATGTCACACCCCTCAATGCCCCTCACAGAGATTTAGATTATCTACCTTTAGTAGATAGAAATTTCCAAATTAAAGACTTGGTTCTCAGTGAAAATCCCCTTCGAATCTTCTGTCACTGTAGAGATAATTACTTGAAAGGTTCTGACATTTTTGGATTACGGGAATCCAATCTTCCCATGTACCTTCTCCCATCAGTCCAGATTTTCCCTGAGATAATCCATTTCTGTCATGCAAACTATGATCCTAATCAAAGAGCAGTTTTGTCCCCAAGTCAGACTATCCTTTTTCCTATAACTACTCAGTCTATCAACGAGATGTTGCAATTTCAACCTGGTCAAGCCCTCACTCCCCTGTCCATGGGATAATTACTTGAGAAATCTACCAAATTATCTCATGAAGAGTTAAATCGTCTCTGCCAGACTTTCATGTTACTAGAACATCAGCCCAAAGGCCCTCCCCCTTATGGTTACACCTTCTTCACTGATGTGGGTAGACTTATTCTAAATATGATATCCTCTATAATGGGTTTTCAATACTAGTGAGTATGCTGATCAATTAACCCTAGTATTGTTGTCTATTTTCACCCCTGGACAACCCCTTGTTGTCAAGTATGATTTTGCTTCCTACATTGCAGACAAAATCCATGACCAGTCCATGAGATTAGAAAATGAAAAAGTGTTCAAGTATTCTTTTGTTATTTATCATCTCATGCTTTATTACCAATATGAAAGTTTCCCTTTCCATGTCAAAAAGCTTGATGCCAAAGGAAATCCTAGGTCTGTTATCTTTTGGTTTGCCATTACTCATAATTCCCCTGATTCCCCTTATTCCTACAATGAGTTTGTTGACCTATTCATACACCCTGCAACCACCTTGTTGACAAGAGTTTCTCCTCCAAGGGTCAACAGTGAAATCAAGAAAATTCTTCAACTTTCAAAGCAATATTGGATAAGTAACTGGTACCAATACCAAAATCAAACAGAAATCAGAATCTATGGATGTGAATTATGCCCATTCAAGTTGCCAAATATGTCCCAATGAGACACTTTGCATTAGAGTATTTCAGGCAAATGATCAATTCAGATATAGTTCATTTTTGTAATGCAAAGAAAAAGGCTCAACTTAGGATTAAAAGTCAGCTAGGTCCCTTTGTCTGCAACTCTAGAGATGATGGAAAGGAAGCTGAAAGAATATTAGAAGATTATCTTAAATTACAAAATTTTTTCTACTGGGTACCTTATGACCCAAATAGCTTTATTTGTGATAGAAGAATGAAAAACAAACTATCACCATACATTCATAAAAGAATCCCAGAAATTGAACAGTATGCCAATAAGGATGAATGGATGGAAGGAACATTGGTAGAACAGGATAGTGAGCAGGTCAATGTTGAAAATGTAATGAAAGACCTTGAAAAAATACTTGACCTAGACTCTTTTGGACAGGTACATATACCAGGTATTGGTTCTTCTTCTGTTGGGACTTCTCAACCAAATTTACAGGAAATCAGTGCATTGGCTACAGTAGAATCTAAAGGAAAAGAGAAAGAGGTTGATATTCAAATAACGGAAAAATTTACAATGACAGAACAACCTCAGACTTCTAAAGAACAGGGTCAAGTACAAATTCCTCCTACTCAGACCAATGTGGCAGAAGTGTCAATTTTACAAACTCCTCTTAATCTGGAAAAGGGCAAGCAGAGAGATGCTGAAGTAGCTACTCCTGTCACTGGATCTTCTACACAACCTAATGTTAAAAGACAAAAATTGAATCCTCTTCCAGAAGTGGAGTCTATTCATGAAATCCATAATAGTCAAAAACAAGAAGAATTGGGTAGTCAGCAAACAGGTTCAATCAGTGGAACATCCACTACTTTACAGAGGAAAGAACTGCAAAGGCAGCAAAGTGCAGAAGTGTCATATTTCAAACCACCAGTGAAAGATGCCTGGGACATTAAAAGAACATTCATAAATATAAAGGCTAGAAATGATCCACTCAGACTTCAGGTGTACAATCAATGTTTGAAGATGGCTCCTAAGAATCAACAGAGATTGATGTCAGCCTATGACATTCAACAAGGTAAAATGATAATGAGTCACTTCAAACCCAAAGTGCAGCAACCTCAAACATCTGCAGACTATATTAGAACAAATTTTGAAGTCTTAGCAAAGGATATCCATCCTTTGGATCAAATTGAGCTGCATAAACAGACAAGTGAGATGCTTTATTCTACTCTGACGGATAAATCAATGATGGCCTAGAAATTGCAGGATTCTTTGGAGAATACTAATGCTCAACTAAGTCTTGAAAAAGCATCTTCTCAGGCTAAAGATAACAGGATGAAAACTTTGGAGGAAATCATTATTGGATTGGGTCATGATCCCAAGGATGTCAAAGGTATAGAAACTTTGATCAAGAAAAAAGATGATGATATTGCAGATTTGAGAAAACAACTGAAGTTACCAACCTCAAGACATCCTCAGAATGCAGAAATTATAAAACAAAATTCTGAAGAAGAATTAATGGACTTGCTCTTAAAAATGAATGAGCAACTTAATGAAACAGAAAATGAGCTTGAAAAGTCATTAAAAGACAAGCAGTCTAATACTCCAGCCTCTACAACTGAAATGATTGTAGGTACTACTACAACAGGTCAGCCAACAGAATTGTCACAAGTACATACTTCCAATTTAAGTATAGAAGCGTTAATAAAGTTAATGGAAGAAATGAAACTCCAAGTGACAGGGCTACAGAGAACAAAGGCACAACTCACTACTTTGGAACATAAATATGATCTCTTGAAAATCAATGTTGCAGATAAAACAAGAGAGGTCAACAAATTAGAAAAGTTGGTCAGCAAGTTGGAAAAGGATCTCACATTGGAGAAGCCTTTAAAGGAAATAAATGAAATTATTTGGGACAACATCATCCAGTCAATAAGAGATGTTTGGCCCTCAATTCAAATAATGCATGAGCAGAATGATTTAGTCAAATTGGTTATGGAAGAAGTCCTAAGAGCAAGAGAAGAATTGGGAAACAGGCCTGATGAAGCCAATGAACTTATCCTTTTTCTAAATACTCAGAATAGGCAGCAACTTGAAGAACTTGGAATTCAAGATAGGACAAGAACCATCTTGGAAATAAAAATAGTTTTTACCAAAAGAACTCTGATGCAGAATCTAGAACGAAGATGTTCTGATATGCAAGAAGAAATCACTGCCTTCAGAAAAAGATTTAATATTTTATTGAATAAAGGATTTCCCAATCCTTTAGTTTCAGAAGATAAATTGATGGACCTTGAAAGTTATGCTTAAAATCTAGACAAGCATGCTGCCAATCAGGCCAGTACTTCAACTAGTTCATCAACAACAACATTGCCTACACGAAAAAGTCTTCATTATAGATTGGAAAATTTGTTTTATCTTGAGCATGAAGTAAAGAATTTGTTCCCTATTCAACCTACTTTCTTTAGGTATACAGAGACTGATGAAACTCTCAGAAAGCTGCAAAGGACTAGGATACCGGAAGATAAATGGTGGGAAGAAATGCTAGAACTTTTGTAAAAAAATATCCTTACATGAATTTTTGATTATATACTATAGTAAGTCAGTGTAAGAAGGATAAAGGATGAGTAAAGGTCAAATTGTATCAGAGCAGTCAAAGAGTATCAGTTAAATGAAGCAGCCAGCACAGAGTTACTGAAGAGGATAGCAATAAGCCAAAGCATAGGGCCTGCCTCCAGCACATTCTCAAAAGAAGGAAACAACACAACATCAGTTACCATTTTTGTTATCTACGAGACCATTTGTCTCTATTTTATTGTAATATACTTATGAGTCATCCTAGATTATATCTCAAGTTGTTATGAGATATTTTTTGTAACTTTTTGTATAAATACTCTCTCAATCGGAGTATTCAGGGTGGATTTTTTAGACTTTGCTGTAACATTGACTATTTGGAATAAAGTGCTATTGGAGAAATTTTTTGTGGCTAGCTGGATGAGGAATTGATGCGAAAGACTTCTTACAGGATTCATGTGTCAAAATACGGATCAATAAGTCATCTATCTCTTATGTGTTAAAGTCTTTATATTTGTCTATTATATCATCCGTGTTTCATTTCTGAATGATTAATGAAAAGGAATAAATCAGAAAGTGCTTAAGTGTAGTCTGATTTTAATCATTATTGTTCTAAATGTTTTCTTCTAAACTGGTTTAAACAGTGGATTCTTCATTGCCCCTGTTTTTCTGGTTTAAGCATTTTGATTATTTAATAAAGAATACTTAATTTCTCTTTATTAGTAATCACTCAATTTCCCTCTTTCAAATGTGTTGAAGGATTCTTAATTTCCCTTCATCCATTTGAGTTTCATCCCATTCACTTTAAGATTTATAATTGTTCCCTGTTTGATTATATTGCCCTGTGAAACCATCTTTTGCTAAGAGACTTAATCCAGTTAAGTTATCCTTTTTGACTCCATTAGCCCAATGGACTAAACTACTCAATCTTTCCCTCAGCTATTGAATTCCACCACCCAAATTCAAACAAAACCCTTGGACTTTATAACTAGCCTAATATTTTCTTAAACAGAGCTAAATTATAAAGAGAGAGCCCTCTCTAGGTACAGATTGGCTAGATTCTGTACCTAAAATTTGGTTTGTGGTTACCTCGGACCCCTTTCCTCTTCCCAACAACTTCAAGGAAAATCTGAGTGATAACATAGTGGCGACTCCGCTGGGGACCTGAATAATTTTATTGTTACTGTTGTTTAATTTATAAGCTATAGACGGAGCCTGAAGTTAGCTAGGTAGCCTTTGAACTGCTTTTGCTCTGCAATTTCATAGTAAATAAATGCTACTTCAGTCTATCTCCGTTCTAGTTTATGAACTGAACTTTGGTTTCAGACATTTGATCAGTTCCTCTAGTTAAATAAATCTTTAAGAAAATTTAAATCCAATATCTGAAACTTCTTAAAGAGATTATTGAAGTTGTATTATTCATTTCATTTAAACCAAAAAATCAAAAATATCACTTAGAAAACTGGCTTCAGAAAGGACTCGTTACACTAGGGCTAATCCTGATCCAAATACACCGCCTGTGTTTGAAAATCCGAATCTAATTCCCAGAATTCTTAGAAGACAAGATAGTCAAGAAAGCTCTGGAAGTTCTTGACCTCTCTATAGATCAATATCCTGTCTAGTGAAGTGGATTTATCTTGAGGACAAACCTTTTGATGAGTAGTTTGAAACATCTTTGTTTGTAAATTTTTCTGAATCTGAGTTGTCCAATTTGGTTCCAGACCCAGTATTTCTTGAATATTTACAATTTGAATTTGTTACTTCACATCTTGATAAGAATTTGCAAGATTCCATACATTCTGAGTTTACCTCTGAAGAAACTTCAAATATTTTTGTAATTACTTCAGCTTCTCCCAGTTCATCATCATTTCATCAAACATCTCAACCTCAAACTACCCCTTATACTCCTCCACCCACCACTCATATACCAACCTCACCTGTTATTTCATCACTACCTCTTCCAATGGAAAACATATATGCTCCCTTAAGGTTACCAGCCAATCTAGGGGCTATGCCTCAAGATTACCAAAGTAAGATCACTCCTTTTGATGATTCTGGTACTTACACTACACAACAACACACTAAAAAGATGACCGATGATTTTGAAATTTATGAAATTGATGCTGATGATGTAAGAATGAGAATTTTTGTCCAAAGTATTACTGGATAAGTCAGAACCTGGTTTAGGGCTCTTCCTGCAAACAGTGTTGCTGACTTACCAGCTCTTTATAGAACATTTTTAAATAGATGGGAAAAGAAGAAATACCCTCTTCAAATCTTATCAGACTTTGGAAAACTAAAGAGACGACCAAACGAGACTGTGCAATATTATGTCACCAGATTCAATGAAGCTTACAATGCTGTTCCGCAAAATCTTAGACCTCCTCCAGATTCAGTATTAATCAAATTCCCTGATGGATTTGATTCCGATATAGAATATCAGCTTAGGGAAAGAGCTCCTCAAACTTTAGAAGAAATGCAAATTATAGTTGTTAGTGTTGAAGCTAACCTGATAGAGAAACGAGCTAGAGCCAGAGCTGAAAGAAGAATGCCTGTAAATGAAGAACCCACAGCTTTTGAGAAGAAACTAGATGCTATTATCAAAGGAATGGAAAGGCTAGGAGATAGAGTAGAAACCATTGAAAAGAATAAAGCTCCTTGGGATGGTCAACCTAGAAATACTGTGAGAAATCCGAACTTCAGAAGAAACCAAAATCAAAATACTGGAAAAACTGGTCTTGACCAAAATATTAGGCCCCCATTCCAGGAAAATTATGTCGAAGGCTCAACTTCTGAAGAACCAACTGAAGATGTTCAAATAAACAATGTCACTGAAGGTGAGAATGAACCAGAAATTTTCTTGACCCAAGAGGATCAAGAGGCTCATATTCTAAAGCAATTTCAAACCCAATCAGGGGAATCATTTGACTTTAAGGAAGGATATGATACAACCATTTACGATGTTCACAAACAATACAATTTGAGGAGCAGAAGAGTTGATGTTCCGGAAGCAAGTAAACAGAAAACTGTAAAACAACCCTTCAAAGGTAAAATTAATACTGCCCCTGTAAATATTCTTTCTAGATCAGATCCTAATCTTTCTAACCCAATAATTGAATATGTATCCGATACTCAACTGAATAACAGACAACTTTCCAATACTCTTCCTCCCAAAGGAAACGTAGAGGAAACTCTAGAAGTTGATGCGGAAACAACTTCAGCACACAACCCCACTCCTGAGAAGGAGAAAAACACTGAAAACACAGAAGAAAAATAAAATCCAACTGTTCGAAATACAAGGACTCAAATCGAGAAACCTTTTAATTTGGAAGCTGAAGTAGGCAAATTAAAGATAATTGTTCCATTGTCTGAATTAGCTAAACATAATGTCTACAGAAGCCAAATTAATAAATCACTCAATATTACTGGAAGTGATGATTCAGTAAATGTTTTTGATGATCAACCTAGATTATTATTTTTCCCCGAAGTAAATGGAAAACCAAAAAGTGGAGGAACTCCTCCATTTTATGTGAGTTTGAATATTCATGATAAAATACTTCATAATGCCATGCTTGATTCTGGGGCATCTCACAATTCAATGCCCAAGGCTGTAATGGAAAGATTAAACTTAGACATCACTAGACCCTACAAAGATCTCTTTTCTTTTGATTCAAGTCAGGTGAATTTTTTAGGAATAATCAAAGATTTGTGTGTTACATTGGTTCAATACCCTGCCAAAACCATTTTGATGTATATAGTAGTAGCAGATATTCCTCCAAAATATGGTATGCTATTGTCTAGATCCTGGGGTGCAAAAATCAGAGGATCTCTTCAATTAGACATGTCATATGCTACTATTTCAGTATTCGGCCAACCTAAGAAACTATACAGAGAAACCTTGATGAAATATGTAGTCAGTAGTAAGGAGAAACCTGAAAATTTCCCTATCTACTGAGTACACTCTGATATGGACTCATTTATTCTCTATAATGCTGAAACTGATCTTCCCACTGAACTAGAAGCACCAGCAACAGAACCAAAAGAAACTGAAAATAAAAAATATAGTGTTCAAATCCAAGAAATCTCTGAAGAAAAAGAAACATCAGAAACCCAAGAAAGACCAGAAGAAAGCAAAAAATCAGATCTCACTGTTAAGAAAGTTCCTGAAACGCCTGATACAAATTATGAACATGAAATTCTTTGGCATTTAGAATTTGATGGTTCAGTCAATAAGTTAGGAGCAGGAGCTGGAATTTGGATACATAACATTGAAAATGATCATGCTGAAGGCCATGCTTACAGACTGGACTTTAAATGCACTAATAATATGGCAGAATATGAAGCTCTTTTGTTAGGGCTAAAACTTGTCAAAAATTTAGGAGCAATTAGAGTATCTGTAATAGGAGATTCTTATTTAATCATTCAACAGATCAATGGTGAGTATTCGACAAAATATCCCATATTAAGAGAGTATAGAGGAACAATTGTAGAAATTCTCAATACTTTTCTACAGGCTCAGCTTGCCAAAATCCCTAGAAAAAAAATTTTGCATGCTCATAGTCTTGCAATGTTTGCTAGCACTTGTAAATTACCTTTCGAACCTAATCATTAGTTCACAACTAAGATTAGACACAGACCTGCTATACCAGACAATTTTAAGAATTGGCAAGTGTTTGTAAATGACAACTAGATTAACAATTTTTTGACTCTAGAGAATGAATTTTCTAACAGTAGCATAAATGAAGATACAATCAATGAATCTGATCAAATAAATGAACAAGAAACAAACATTTCAAAAGAAAGTGCAACTCAAATGCTTCATCCAACGAAGTTCACCAAAAAAGACATGCAGGACCTTAAACAAATGGAAGTTGATGAGATTATAGAAGATGAATCTGAAATCATTAATATGAAAGATAATCATTTACCTAAAGGATTAACTCCTTTGGAAGATCTTTTTGACTCTAATGACATTCCACTGAAACCTAAAATGGAACCATTGAAAGATGATATTGAGGAATACAATCTGGGAACTGAAGAAAATCCTAAAATAATAAAATTATCTAAATCTTTTCCCCCAGATCAAAAATCAAAATATGTTGAACTAATAAGAGAATTCCACGATGTCTTTGCCTGGAGTTATGAAGATTTGAAATCATATGATACCTCTATAATTCAACATACAATACCTCTAAAACCAGATCAGAAACCATTTAAACAGAAACTTAGAAGAATCAACCCTGTACTGTTGCCTTCAATTTAAAAAGAAATCAAAAGAATGTATGAAGCAGGGATAATTTCTCCTATTAGATTTTCAGAGTGGGTGTCTAACTTAGTCCCTACCAGGAAGAAAACATGAGAAATCAGATTATGTGTTGATTTAAGAAATGTTAATAAGGTGTCTCTGAAGGATAATTATCCTTTGCCCAAAATGGATCAAATTTTGCAAAGGGTAGTAGGTGCTTCAAGGATTTCTCTTTTAGATGGGTTCTCAGGATACAACCAGATTCTGGTTCATCCTGATGACCAGGAAAAAACAGCTTTTATAACACCATGGGGTACATTAAAATACGTCAAAATGCCATTCAGACTTAAAAATGCTGGAGCAACCTTCCAAAGAGAAATGGACATTGCGTTTGCGAAAGAAATTCATGACTTTCTTGTTATATATCTGGATGATTTAACTGTTTTTTCTAAATCAGATCAACAACATTTGGAACATCTCAGACAAGTCTTCATAAAATGCAGAAATTATGGTATCTCTTTGAATCCAAAAAATTCCATATTTGGTCTTGAAGAAGGTAAACTCTTGGGCCATATTATTTCCAAAGATGGTATCAGAATTGATCCTGCTAGAATAGAAGCCATATTGCAGATACCTCATCCCAGAAATATCAAAGAACTGCAAGCTTTCATAGGAAAAATCAATTTTTTGAGAAGATTCATTTCTAGTTTAGCTGAATTAATTAGATTGCTTACTAACATGTTAAGAAAGGATTCGAGTATTAAATGGATAGTAGAAGCCAAAAAAGAATTTGAAGAAATTAAAATGGCTTTGACTAGAACACCAGTTCTTACCAGTCCACAATTTGATAGGGACTTCATAATATTTTCATTTGCATCAGAACATACTGTAGCAACAGTTTTATTACAAAAGGATGATCAAGGATGTGAAAAACCTATAGCCTTTTTTAGTAAAGCACTGAGAGATGCATCATTAAAATACAATATCATGGAAAAACAAGCTTTTGCACTCATAAAAGCCATCAAATATTTTAGAATTTATATATTGTATTCCCATGTGATAGCCTATGTACCAAATGCTGTTGTCAAGGAAATATTAACACACGATGGAATTGAGGGCAAAAGAGGTAAATGGATTGCTACCATATTAGAGTATGATATTGAGATAAAACCTACAAAACTGATAAAAGGATAGGGATTGGCTCAACTCATGACAGAAACAAATTGTCAAGCACTGGATATTAATGAACTGGATGACAATCAGGAGATGGCAACTCCACAAATCAGCCAGGCCTTCTTAGATTCACCTTGGTATGCTGATATAATTTATGTATTGTTAAACCTACAGGCTCCTCCAGGGTTATCCAGAACAAAGAATAGGTTTTTAAAGATGACATCTTTGAAGTATTGTATTTTAGATAATGTTCTCTTTTGGAAAAATCATGATGGTATTCTATTAAATTGTTTGTTAAAAGATGAAGCTGACAAGGCTCTCAATGAATTCCATGCAGGAGACTGTGGTGGACACCTTTATTGGAAATAAACTGCAGATAAGATCCTAAGAGATGGATTTTATTGGCCAACCTTGTTCTCTGATGTAAAGAAATTTGTCACTGCTTGCCATAAATGTCAAATTTTTGAAGGCAAGAGAAAACTATTACCTTTACCCTTGAAACTAATTTCCACTGAAAAACCTTTCCAACAATGGGGCCTGGATTTCATTGGAGAAATCCATCCTCCTTCTTCTGGCCAACACAGATGGATCCTCACTGCTACAGACTATTTTACTAAATGGATAGAAGAAATTCCTTCCAGACAAGCCAATGACTCTGTGATCATAGGATTCCTAGAAACCAATATACTATCAAGATTTGGTTGTCCTGAAAAAATTATAACTGATAATGCTGCTGCCTTCAAATCTAAAAATATGATAAGTTTCTATAATAAATATCATATCACCTTAGGCCATTCCACAACCTATTACCCTCAGGGTAATGGACTGGCTGAATCCTCCAACAAGAGTCTCATCAATATTATTAAGAAATTATTGGAGGAAAATAAGAAAAATTGGCACAAGAAACTTATAAATGCACTATGGGCAGACAGACTCACCACCAAAAAATCTATTGGGACTAGTCCTTATGAGTTAGTTTATGGTATTGAGGTTGTATTTCCTTCATCTTTAGGAGTTCCTATTATGAAATTACTTCAAGAAGCTCAGGTTGAAACAAATGATATTCAAAGGAGAATAAATTAGACTATTAATTTGCAGTAGACCAGAGAGGAAGTTTATCAAAGATCCCTAGTATTAAAGGAGAAACTAAAGAAGATATTTGATAAAAGGACCAAGGCAAAAGACTTTCAATTGGGAGACAAAGTTTTGAGATGGGATTCGAGAAGAGAGGATAAGGGAAAACATGGGAAGTTTGATTTCCTGTGGAAAGGACCTTACATCATTCATTCTTTACAAGGAAATAATACATATTTTTTGAAAAACTTGGATGGTACAGAAACTGAAGAAGGACCAGTTAAAGGTCGAATGTTGAAACACTACTTTGATCCTATTTATTAGGATATCTTGATTTTTAACATGTGCATACTATATCCTTTGTAATGCATCAGTTTGGATTGGATAGTAACCTACTGGAGTTGAAGCTCGAGGAGAAGGCCCTAAGCTTCAGAAGTATTACTGTCATACATATAATAAAGAAACAAGCGGAAGAAGATTCCATGGTTCAGTCAAAACCATTCTGAGGACAATTGACCTGCTGTTCTTGACTTTTCACCAGGAAAAGCCATCCCCAAGTGGAGCCAGTGTTAGACTCCTATACCAATAGGTGTCATATTTCATGATTGACTTGATGGACTATATAATATGTTCATACCTTTTCTTGTTATAAAGGTTTTCCATATTCTCAAAAATTCAAAAAATTCAAAAAATGTAAAGAGGGTATACCCTAAAAGAAAAATCAAAGGGTGAAAAGAATAAAAATGGCCAAAAAATAAAGAAAATGAACCCCACCAAAAGAAAGGCCAAGGAAAGTGTGCAAATCTAAATGCCACTACTTTTTGCTCTAATGTAATAAATAAAATTGTGTGCAACTTGTATCTTATGCCACAATTTATGAATAGTCAAACAGTTTAAGCTTGGCTAGTTCATCTTTCAATTTTATGTTTTAGAGATAGAGAATAAAATATGACCAAACTATTTAATCTTGGCAGATAAGTAGATAGGTAGAGTAAATAAAAGGAGCTCAACAGTTTAATCTGAGCCCTTGGATGTAATAAGGTTAGAATTAGATAGATTTCCATATGTAAAAGAAAAAGTGTGATAAGGGTTTTCCAGTTTAAGTGCACCCTAATAAAGAAGAAAAAATGGTAGGGTAAAGTAGGTAGGGTAGGTAGATGTTATTGCAGAACTACATGTGATGAATAATGGCTTTAGATGTGTTAAATATTTTACTTTCATCACAAGTGAAAAGGTAGACAATACCCTGGAAGAATTTCAAGCAAAGCAAAGTCAGATTACTAACTTCCCTTTTCATCTTCCCCTAAAAATTTCACTAATTTCCCTTAAGTACTAAGGCATTTGAAAATTGGAGGGGCTCAAGGCATTTCCTTTACTTTTGGAGGGACCAGACCCTCGGCCCAATAATTGGAAAAACCTAAGTACTTAAAATCTTTCAGCATGACATTCATTCGCCTCTAAAAAATCTTTTCCTAAGTAAAATCTCATTTTACTTAGGAAAATCATGCAATATTTCACAAAAACCCTATTCATGCAAGCATAAGTTAAATACATTACTCTAATGTTTACACTTAGCACTTCTTTCATTTTTTCATATTAATTTCTAATTTTATTATTTAAATCCCCATACAAATAAACCTTTTTCCCGTATTATGTTAATTATATCCCAAATAATTAATATCCCGCCCCTTCTGGTTGAAAAATAACCATATTAATTTGTGAATTATGATTAATTAGTTAAATTTCTGATTAATCATCAAGCGCGTCCTCCTGTCATATAAAAGGGATTAATTAGCCCTCATGGTTAATTAATAACCTATTCCACCAATTAACTTCCCCCCGATGCGATTAATTCAAAATAAATTACATTGGGCCCGCTCGTTATCTCTCCACCATTTTCCTTTCCTGAAGATCGTCAGATCAACTCCTCTCAGATCTACGGTTATTACTCATATCGCTAGCCATCCACGTCCGAATGATAATGCGTGATGGCCAAGCGATTTTCTAGATCGTACAGAGCCACGCATCGTGCATCGTATGGAATCGCTCGCCCTCCGCTCAAAACTGCCCTTCCTCAAAAGCGGTGCGATGGAAATCACTTATCGCCTGCCTCCCCTGATAAAACCTCCGTACCTACTGACTTCATCCATTAAAAAATTAAAAACCTGCCAACCTTTTGACTTGTGAATAAAACAAATGTGCCCGCGTAATTTTCATTATTCTGTGTAATGACCAGAGTCTCATGCAGAAAATTCCAAAATCAACTGTCGAATGCCGTCAACTGCCACCTTGCTAAGGAAAATTGCAGCCGAGCATTCAGAAATCATCTACCATAGCTAATACCTGTTCCAATTACTTTTCATTTCCCGGAAAACAGGTATTTACCTCAATTCCCGTCAAACTCTGTAAAATCCTGGTTTTTGTTTTGAATTCCACACGAGAAACTAAAGCAGAGTTCAAAATTGATCTTCATTTTATTCCTCAAATCCCCGAAACTGCAATTATATTCATAATCCTGTGATTGTGCCTATTTTTTCATAAAAAAACCCAAATTCATTTCTAAATCCAGAACCAGAAATGGAGATTCCCATGGCTCTGAATGTCACACCCCTCAATGCCCCTCACAGAGATTTAGATTATCTACCTTTAGTAGACAGAGATTTCCAAATTAAAGACTTGGTTCTAAGTGAAAATCCCCTTCGAATCTTCTGTCACTGCAGAGATAATTACTTGAAAGGTTCTGAAATTTTTGGATTATGGGAATCCAATATTCCCATGTACCTTCTCCCATCAGTCCACATTTTCCCTGAGATAATCCATTTCTGTCATGAAAACTATGATCCTAATCAAAGAGCAGTTTTGTCCTCGAGTCAGACTATCCTTTTTCCTATAACTGCTCAGTCTATCAATGAGATGTTGCAATTTCAACCTGGTCAAGCCCTCACTCCCTTGTCCATGGGAGAATTACTTGAGAAATCTACCAAATTATCCCATGAAGAGTTAAATCGTCTCTGCCAGACTTTCATGTTTCCAGAACATCAGCCCAAAGGCCCTCCCCCTTATGGTTACACCTTCTTCACTGATGTGGGCAGACTTATTGATGTGGGCAGACTTATTCTAAATATGATATCCTCTACAATGGGTTTTCAATACTAGTGAGTATGTTGATCAATTAACCCTAGTATTGTTGTATATTTTCACCCCTGGACAACCCCCTGCTGTCAAGTATGATTTTGCTTCCTACATTGCAGAAAAAATCCATGATCAGTTCATGAGATTAAAAAATGAAAGAGTGTTCAAGTATTCTTCTTTTATTTATCATCTCATGCTTTATTACCAATCTGAAAGTTTCCCTTTCCATGTCAAAAAGCTTGATGCCAAAGGAAATCCTAGGTCTGTTATCTTTTGGTCTGCCATTACTCATAATTCCCCTAATTCCCCTTATTCCTACAATGATTTTGTTGACCTATTCATACACCCTACAACCACCTTGTTGACAGGAGTTTCTCCTCCAAGGGTCAACAGTGAAATCAAGAAAATTCTTCAACTTTCAAAGAAATATCGGATAGGTAACTGGTACCTATACCAAAATCACACAGAAATTAGAATCTATGGATGTGAATTATGCCCATTCAAGTTGCCAAAATATGTCCCAATGAGACTCTTTGCATTAGAGTATTTCAGGAAAATGATCAATTCAGATATATTTCATTTTTGTAATGCAAAGAAAAAGGCTCAACTCAGGATTAAAAGTCAGCTAGGTCCCTTTGTCTGCAACTCTAGAGATGCTGGAAAGGAAGCTGAAAGAATATTAGAATATTATCTTAAATTACAAAAAAGTTTCTATTGGGTACCTTATGACCCAAATAGCTTTATTTGTGATAGAAGAATGAAAAACAAACTATCACCATACATTCATCAAAGAATCCCAGAAATTGAACAATATGCCAATAAGGATGAATGGATGGAAGGAACATTGGTAGAACATGATAGTGAGCAGGTCAATGTTGAAAATGTAATGAAAGACCTTGAAAAAATACTTGACCTAGACTCTTTTGGACAGGTACAGATACCAGGTATTGGTTCTTCTTCTGTTGGGACTTCTCAACCAAATTTACAGGAAATAAGTGCATTGGCTACAGTAGCATCTAAAGGAAAAGAGAAAGAGGTTGATATTCAAATTACGGAAAAATTTACAATGATAGAACAACCTCAAACTTCTAAAGAACAGGGCCAAGTATAGATTCCTCCTACTCAGACCAATGTGGCAGAAGTGTTAATTTTACAAACTCCTCTTAATGTGGAAAAGGGCAAGAAGAGAGATGCTGAATCAACTACTCCTGTCACTAGATATTCTGCACAACCTAATGTTAAAAGACAAAAATTGAATCCTCTTCCAGAAGTGGAATCTATTCATGAAATCCATGATAGTCAAACACAAGAAGAATTGGGTAGTCAACAAACAGGTTCAATCAGTGGAACATCCACTACTTTACAGAGGAAATAATTGCAAAGGCATCAAAGTGCAGAAGTGTCATCTTTCAAACCACTAGTGAAAGATGCCTGGGACATTAAAAGAACATTCATAAATATAAAGGCTAGAAATGATCCACTTAGACTTCAAGTGTACAATCAATGTTTGAAGATGGCTCCTAAGAATCAATAGAGATTGATGTCAGCCTATGACATTCAAAAAGGTAAAATGATAATGAGTCACTTCAAACCCAAAGTGCAGCAACCTCAAACAGCTGCAGACTATATTAGAACAAATTTTGAAGTCTTAGCAAAGGATATCCATCCTTTGGATCAAATTGAGCTGCATAAACAGATAGGTGAGATGATTTATTTTACTCTGACGGATAAATCAATGATGACCCAGCAATTGCAGGATTCTTTGGAGAATACTAATGCTCAACTAAGTCTTGAAAAATCATCTTCTCAGGATAAATATATCAGGATAAAAAATTTGGAGGAAATCAATATTGGATTGGGTCATGATCCCAAGGATGTCAAAGGTATAGAAACTTTGATCAAGAAAAAAGATGATGATATTGTAGCTTTGAGAAAATAACTGAAGTTACCAGCCTCAAGACATCCTCAGATTGCAGAAATTATAAAACAAAATTATGAAGAAGAATTAATGGACTTGCTCTTAAAAATGAATGAGCAACTTAATGAAACAGAAAATGAGCTTGAAAAGGCATTAAAAGACAAGCAATCTAATACTCCAGCCTCTACAACTGAAATGATTGCAGGTACTACTACAACAGGTCAGCCAACAGAATTGTCACAAGTACATACTTCCAATTTAAGTACAGAAGAGTTAATAAAGTCAATGGAAGAAATGAAACTCCAAGTGACAGAGCTACAGAGAACAAAGGCACAACTCACTACTTTGGAACAGAAATATGATCTCTCGAAAATGAATGTTGCAGATAAAACAAGAGAGGTCAACAAATTAGAAAATTGGTCAGCAACTTGGAAAAGGATCTCACATTGGAGAAGCCTTTAAAGGAAATAAATGAAATTCTTTGGGACAAAATCATCTAGTCAATAAGAGATGTCTGGCCCTCAATTCAAATAATGCATGAGCAGAATGATTTAGTCAAATTGGCTATGGAAGAAGTCCTAAGAGCAAGAGAAGAATTGGGAAACAGGCCTGATGAAGCCAATGAACTTATCCGTTTTCTAAATACTCAAAACATGCAGAAAGTTGAAGAACTTGGCATTCAAGATAGGACAGGAACCATCTTGGAAATAAAAAGAGTTTTTACCAAAAGAACTCTGATGCAGAATCTACAATGAAGATGTTCTGATATGCAAGAAGAAATCACTACCTTTAGAAAAAGATTTAATATTTTATTGAATAAAGGATTGCCCAGTCCTTTAGTTTCAGAAGATAAATTGATGGACCTTGAAAGTTATGCTAAAAAACTAGACAATCATGCTGACAATCAGGCCAGTACTTCAACTAGTTCATCAACAACAACATTGCCTACACGAAAAAGTCTTCATGATAGATTGGAAAATTTGTTTTATCTTGAGCATGAAGTAAAGCATTTGTTCCCTGTTCAACCTACTTTCTTTAGGTATACAGAGACTGATGAAAATCTCAGAAAGCTGCAAAGGACCAGGATACCGGAAGATAAATGGTGGGAAGAAATGCTAGAACTTTTGTAAAAAAATATCCTTACATGAACTTTTGATTATATACTACAGTAAGTTAGTGTAAGAAGGATAAAAGGATGAATAAAGGTCAAAGTGTATCAGAGCAGTCAAAGAGTATCAGTTAAACGAAGCATCCAGCAAAAAGTTACTGAAGAGGACAACAATAAGCCAAAGCATAGGGCCTGCCTCCAACACATTCTCAAAAGAAGGAAACAACACAACATCAGTTACCATTTTTCTTATCTACGAGACCATTTGTCTCTATTTTATTGTAATATACTTATGAGTCATCCTAGATTATATCTCAAGTTGTTATGAGATATTTTTTGTAACTTTTTGTATAAATACTCCCTCAATCGGAGTATTCAGGGTGGATTTTTTAGACTTTGCTGTAACATTGACTATTTGGAATAAAGTGTTGTTGGAGAATTTTTTTGTGGCTAGCTGGATGAGGAATTGATGCGAAAGACTTCTTACAGGATTCATGTGTCAAACTACGGATCAATAAGTCATCTATCTCTTATGTGTTAAAGTATTTATATTTGTCTATTATATCATCTGTGTTTCATTTCTGAATGATTAATGAAAAGGAATAAATCAGAAAGTGCTTAAGTGTAATCTGATTTTAATCATTATTGTTCTAAATCTTTTCTTCTAAACTGGTTTAAATAGTGAATTCTTCATTGCTCTTGTTTTTCTGGTTTAAGCATTTTGATTATTTAATAAATAATACTTAATTGCTCTTTATTAGTAATCACTCAATTTCCCTCTTTCAAACGTGTTGAAGGATTCTTAATTGCCCTTCATCCATTTGAGTTTCATCCCATTCACTTTAAGATTTATAATTGTTCCCTGTTTTATTATCTTGCCCTGTGAAACCATCTTTTTCTAAGAGACTTAATCCAGTTAAGTTATCCTTTTTGACTCCATTAGCCCAATGGACTAAACTACTCAATCTTGCCCTTAGCTATTGAATTCCACCACCCAAATTCAAACAAAACCCTTGGACTTTATAACTAGCCTAATATTTTCTAAAACAAAGCTAAATTATAAAGAGAGAGCCCTCTCTGGGTACAGATTGGCTAGATTCTGTACCTAAAAGTTGGTTTGTGGTTACCTCGGACCCCTTTCCTCTTCCCAACAACTTCAAGGAAAATCTGAGTGATAACAGGGAGTATCAATATACCCACAAATATCCTAATCTCTGCTGTTGGTTCTAGCTTCTTTCTAGAATATTTGGTCACATGGCAATAGACAGATGAGCCAAAAATTCTAAAATATGAAATATCAGGTTTCTTACCAGAAAAAGCCTCCTCTGGTGTACTCATGCCAAGTATCCGATGACAACTATGGTTCTGCATAAATACCACTGTGTTGCATGCCTCTGGCCACAGATGAAACTATAGGCCCTGATCATGTAACATAGCTCATGCTAAACCCAAAATTGTTCTGTTATTTCTTTATGCAACCCTATTCTGTTGTGGGTTATGAGGCACAATAAAATCTCTCCAAATTCCTTCTTTGCTACAAAATTTCTTGAATTCATTGGAGATGTAATCACCACCATTTTCCATTCTTAGAGCCTTCACCTTCTTCCATGTATCTTTCTCAACCAGTGCTTTGAACTCACAAAATTTTGAGAACATTTGATCTTTCTTCTGCATGAAGTAGATCCAACACTTTCTAGAAAAATCATAAAAAAAGTCACATAATACTTGTGGTTTGCTGTAGAAGCCGTAGAGAATGGTCCACACACATCTGAGTGAACTCTCTCAAGGATTTCCGTTGCTCGGTTCTCCTTCTCGTGAAAAGTGGCCATTGTATACTTCCCCATGGTACATCCCTTGCTTGTGTCTATCTGCACAAGAGTACCCTTTGGAAGCCCCGTATAAATCTGGTGCATGACCTTCAAAGCACCGTGGTGTAAATGGCCCAATCTCTTGTGCCATAACTCACCTCATCCCAGCGCACCACTCTATCTTATTTACTCATCAATGCTACACAACCATCTACATCAAGTTTGTAGAGGTTCTTCACACAAACCCCAATATTCTTAACCTTTCCTGTGGCTTTGTGACAAAGGAATGCTTTCCCTTTAATGAAAACCACATCATATCCTCTATCCTCATATCTACCCCTCCTAGCCATGATGGGAATTTTGTCGAACATGTCACAAACATTGAATCTACAGGTGTAAACAAGAGAACATAAAAAAGGGGTCTCACAATTATCCAAGAATCATTAAGAAGGATTTCTCCCCTACATCATAATATGCAATACAATCTATTTAAACATAGATACAATGTGCATTCGTTTACAAGTAAAAACATGGTTAGAAGCATGGAACAACACTGATAAAATACATGCTTATAACCAACATAATAACAACAAAAATACCCTAGATACAACAACAATTGAATCCACATATAAATCAGTACATTTGAATACCAAATACTAAAGGAATGAGATTAAAATTTATGAATGTAAAGATCAAATGGAGATGGGATTTCCACGTTCTACTAGACCATATATTGGCTGAACCAAATATCTCTTCAGCTTATCAACTCCATGCCATATTCCAAGCATGAATGTGGGACTCAAACCAAAAGAACAAACTAGGGAATCCCGAGGCTAAACCACCTCACCCTCATCAATGGAAATCTAGCTTTACCATGATCCACACCAGATCACTAGGCTAACACCATAAACATATCATAACCAAATTTACCGTGATATACACCTAATCACTAGGCCAACACAAGCATGGATATGACTGGGTTCTCTCTGCCTAAATTGTGAGGAATTTTCTTGTCTCCTAGTCTCTCAAGATTTACTGCAACCCACAATATGAATCAGGGGTCACTAGGCCCTAAATTGAGACATAAGCTCCAGGCTTCATTGTATATCCCAAACCTGAGATTCATAGGCCTGAATGGAGAGTATACCACCTCTTATGATATTCCACAATCCAAACTTGGATCACTAGGCCCTAAACTGAGGAAACACTTGAACCAGTTCTATACCAATTCAAAGATCCACCCCACTCATCTTCAAGTCCATCTAAACCAAATCATGAGAACTCCACAACACTATAGATATTAGGAAATGGCAAGGCTAGGCTGAAAAAACTATCACATCTCGAAAAAACCATGCCAAGATATAAAATAACCACATGCAATACCATGCATTCCATATATAGAAAGGAAATCATACATGCAAATCAATACCTACAAATAATATTGTTGTAGCTACTGGATTCATGCTCCTCTTTTCTTACTTCCTACTTCTTCCTGCTTTCTTGCCTTTCTTACTCTAATTCCAAAGTTCTCCAAGAAGATATAAGTTTCCAAGAGTGAGTGAGAGAGAGAGAGATAGAATAATGAGAGAGCTCCAAATTTGAACTGAAAAAAGGTGCCAATTGATCCTCATAAGCCTTTTTATAGATGAGGCCTCTATTTTCTTCATTTTCCTCATCACATGAAACTTGTGACCTTTCATCTTCATTTTCTTCTAATTTCCATTAAATTCATAAATAAATGTGCCAAATATGCCATTTTGACTTTCCAATTCCTTTTCCTTTTCCTTTGCCAATTTCCTTAGCCATAATAAACCAAATTAACACACAATGAGATTTTTTTCCCAACATTCAAATTGGAATAAGTGTCCCATCAGAAGTGGTTATTATTTTTAACTTTATTACATGGAATTTTCACTAGATCTGTTACATAACCCTCCCCCTTGGTGGACACTGTCCTCGGTGTTAAATCACACATATACCTCAGCAAAACCGATGAAAAGTAACCGTACTTCCCATGGAGATTAACATAGCTCAATGAAATATTTACAATGATCACCCTACTGAAAAGAAAATCAACATGACATCATAACAACATGAAAGCTATAATGACATGACACCCATACTGCTTATTGGAGATTTATAACATAGATCATGGTGGTATTTACTTCCTACACATATGTACATATACCCGAACATCACATCAAAACATATATCCAAACATCACCAAAAAATAAGCCAAAAATATACCAACATCACACAAAAAATTCTTTAGCTCAACCAAGAAAAAGGGAAGAATACATGGCCCACATTTGATCCTCCATCTCCCATGTAGCTTCATCAAGCCCTAAGTGCTTCCATTGCACTTTAACTTGCTCAATTTCTTGGTTCTATATCATGAGCACCTTTTTCTGCAATATACACTAAGGCTCCGGATGGAATTCTCCATATGGTTCCACTTTCAATATAGACCATTCAATCACATGATCAAAATATTTAACATACTTCTTAAGCAATGATTTATGAAAAACATCATGGAATTTCACAGTGGAAGGCAGTGAAAGTCGATAGGACACTGGTCCGATCCACTTAATGGTCCTGAAGGGTCCAAAAAATCGTGGTGCCAAATTGGCACATGATCCAATTAACGAGGAGATCTTCTTGGGCTTGATGCGCATGTACACCCAATCCCCAACTTGAAATCCCTTGAACAACCGTTCCTATCTGCATAACTCTTTTGCCTATCCTATTGGAACAGGGCCTCCTGAAAGCTATGAAACTGGTCCATTTTGTATATTTTATTATATTTAGTCTAACGCAGGGGTTATTGGGGTGGCTCAAAGCCCCTAAAGCATTGTAAATGGGTCAAGGGTAGACCAAGAGTCCAAAAACCATGGTTTGTGGACCATTGGATGCATAGGCTAAAATAGTATAAGTAGTTGAACCTTTTTTAGTTGTAAGATAGATTAAGAATGATAAGAGATTAATGCTAAGTGCAAATTGATAGATCTGGTTAGGGTTGTTGGGTAAGGACTCCTGCTGTTGTGTGCGTGGAGGGCCTCTATCCTGCTATGTGCGGACCTTGCTGCCGTGTGCGCAGGTTGGGTTTTGGGGTATTGTAAGTAGATCTGAAGGATTAGTGAATGCAGAAGTATTGTTGAATATCTGAATCCACTGGAATTACTATGTTATGAATCTATGATTTTTGGGTACTTAATATATGCTACTGTATTATTGATTTAAGTTGCGAATATACTTGTGTTACTTATTTATGTTGCGATCTAGATCTGTTCTATTTCACTTCATGCAAGAATACTTGGAATCGCTGCGTTATTGTTATGTAAGTTCATGATCTGTTGATTACTGTGAGTATCATTGCTGTTACACACATGGATGCGAAGGGAATATGTAGATATAGGTTCTGTGATACAAGATCTGGTTACTATAAGGTTGAACGTAGCTCTGCTTGACTTACCTACCCTCTCCCAGGGTGCGGAAACCTAGTTCCAGCACCCACCCATACTACTTCAGGTGAGACTTTGGCCTGCGCAAGCAGCAGGTCACTGCCGAAAGGGCCAGTAGTATAGGGGTTTGTTGGAAAACCTTGAACATCCGAACCTAGGTCAAGACCCATCAAGCCAAAATATCCCATGCTGCTTTCAAGTTCTTCTTGATCACTTGCATTTCCTATTCCATTTCTGCCAACGTCTCTGGTCCAATCAATACCCTGTTAACTAGATCACTCAAAATGATGGGAATGTTGCAACTCATTCCATACAGAGCCTCAAATAGACTCATCTTCAATGACTCATGATACCTGTTGTTGTAGGTGAACTCTACCAGTGGAAGATACTCTTCCAACTTGTGCTGCTGATGCATCACATACATCCTCAACATGTCCTCCAATATCCTATTGACCCTGTCAGTCTGTCCATTTGTCTATGAATGATAAGATGTGCTAAAGGAAAAATCGATGCCCAAATCTGCAAACAACTCCTTTAAAAACTTGTAAGTGAACTTTGCATCCCTATCCGACACAATTTTATTTGGAACACCATGCAATCTGACTATGTCCCTGATGAACAATTGTGCTACATCGATAACTGAATATGTAGTCTTCACTGGAATGAAATGTGCAACGTTTGTCAACCTATCTACAAAAACCATGATGGAATCATGATTTCTATCTATCTTAGGAAAACCCATGATGAAGTCTATGGAAATGACCTCCCATTTTCACTTTGGAATCATAATCGGTTGTAGTAGTCCACCTGACTGCTTATACTCTACCTTAAAAATATGAAAATCAAAATATATGGCTACAAAATCTGCCACATATCTCTTTAGATTCAACCAAGAGTAGAACCTCTTTACTATAGCCAATGTTTTGTGGTAGCTTGGGTGACCTAAATATGGTTTCACATGAAACTTCCCCAATATCACCTTCTTGAGTTCTCTATTTTCCAACACATATAACTTGTCTCTAAATCTAACCAATCCATTTACCTTGAGATGGTAGTCCAAATCTTGGCTACCTGCACCTGTACCGGTACCTATACCTGCACCACTACATGTACATGTATCTATAATACCACCAGTACTTGTACATGTACCTGCACCCTGCTGAAACCTATGCATAATCTCTATATACCTATGATCTTGCTGACCTGCCTGCAAGATCCTATCCTGTAAGTCTATCCCATAGGATCTAATAGATGCTATGTGATTTACTTGTACATGCCTGCTAAGAGAATCTATGCCCCTATTCTAATTTCCCTTAATGTACTTGATCTCAAAGTCAAACTCGCTAATCATGGACAACCTTATAGCCTGCCTCACATTTAGATTCGGCTGGTCAAACACTGAGTACCTCAACCCAATGTGATCACTCATCAGTACAAGCCTCCTACCAAGAAGATAGTTCCTCCACATATTCAATGCATGTATGATCGCTGCTAGCTCAGTATCATGTGTTGGGTAGTTCTGCTCGTGCTCATTCAGCTTTCGTGACTCGTACAATACCACATGTCCATCCTGCATAAGGACCCCACCAATTCCTCTCTTTCAATGCATCTGTACATACTACAAACTCCTTGTACAGATCTGCAATATTTAATACTGGAGCATGTGTCATCAACTTCTTAAGCTTCTCAAAACTAGCCTTACACTCCTCTGTCCTGTCAAACTTCTTACCCTTCCTCTGCAATGATGTCATATGATAAGAAATCTGTGAAAAGTTCCTGATGAACCTCTTTTAGTATCCTGCCAATCCCATGAATAATATCACCTCATATACATTCTCAGGATATACCCACTCCATGATGGCCCTCATATTTTCTGGATATACTGCAATACCCTTCTTGGAGACAACATGTGCCAAGTAATGTACCTAAGTTTGGAAGAAACTGTATTTGCTGAGCTTAGCATACAACTGATGATCTCTCAACAAGATCAACACTGCTTCCAAATGCTCAGCATGCTCTTCCTCGTTTTTATAATATACCAGTATGTCATCAATGAACACAATAAAAAACTTGTCCAAATAAGGATGCAAGACACTGTTCATCAAACAAATAAATGTAGCTAGGGAATAAGTTAAACCAAATGAAACTACAACAAAATCATAATGCCCGTACTTGGTCTTGAATTTGGTCTTGTAGATGTCCTTCTCTTTGATGTGTACCTGATGATATCTTAATCTCAAGTCAATATTAGAGAAAACTACCTCTCCCTTCAAATGATCAAATAAATCATCAATCCTTGGTAATAGGTACCTGTTCTTGATGGTCACTTTGTTCAATTCACTATAGTCAATGCACAATATGAGAGTGCCATCATTATTCTTCACAAACAACACCGATGTACCCCATGGTGATGAAATTGGCTTGATGTATCCCTTGTCAAGCATCTCCTTCATTTTCAACTTTAACTCTACCAACTTAGATGTGCTCATCCTGTAAGATGCTTTGGATGCCACATCTGCCCCTGGTACCAACTCAATAGAAAAGTCTACTTACCTGTGTGGTTACAAATTTGAAATCTCTGCCAGAAACACATCCTGAAACTACTGCAAAATTGGATACCTTCTCAAGACATATGCATCCCTAAATTCTTTACCTTTGTCACTAGAGATATGAACCAAAAATAGCACACACCCTTTCCTACTACTGCGCTTGGCCTGCATGGATGTCACCATCCTAACTAATGTGGATTTATTCTCTCCCTGTAAGACTCTGGGTTCCCCATTTCCATCCAAGCACTCAATGGATTTTTCATTACAATCTACCTTGGTCCTGTGAAGATATAACCAATCCATACCCAATAAAATACTGTATGATCCAAAAGGAAATATGTTCAAGTGTGATGTTGTAGGCATACCATTTAATTCAAATGCACAAGCTCTTACCCAATGGTGAGCTCTTTTCTTCAAACCTATGACCAAATGCACTAACCAAGATTCTGCATGAATTTACTTACTCAAACCACACTTATCCACCAAGTCAAGACTAACATATCTATAATTACATCCAGGGTCAATCAAAACAAAAATAACTTGATCAAAAATCTTACCATCCATCTCGATGATAGAAGCCTGGTGATCTGCCTGCCTGTTTTCCACTGCTGCATAAATATGGTGAATGCTCTGCCCAACATCCCCAACAGTCTGCACCTCCTATGCATTATATATCTGGGCCCTACCACCTTGATTCTATGGAAAATCTCTCTTAATATGCTCCTCATTGCATGTCTAACACTCCAACCGTCCCGTAACATTACTTCCATGTTGCTGATGTGGCTTATGTCCTTGTCTACCTGTACTGAACTTATTTTGTGGTGCCACATTTTATTTCTCTTATACATTTCGATGCCTTAATATTTTAGGCTTCCATTTCCCTTTACATTTGTCCTTCCCTTTCCATCCTTGTTGAGACTCATTTTTTCACTTTGAATATTCATAGTAATGTTTCAACTGCCCAATGATTTCCTCAAGTGTCTGAAGCTCATCATACTCAATCCGATCTTTAAATGCTGATGGAAAACCAATGAAAAATCACTGAACTTTATCCTTCTCATCCTAAATATACGGTATATACCTCAATATCTCCAATAATTTGTTCATGTACTCTTCATCTATCATTGATCCCATCTTTAGTTCATAGAATTATTTGGCCTTGCCATCGTAGTTCCTCTATGATAAGTACTTCTTCCTGAAAAGTATTTTGAACTCGTGCCAACTCAAGTCCTCTATCGTGATGTGCCTAACTCGCTTCACATATTCCCACCAAATTCCTGCTTTACCCCTCAAACAAAAGATAGCAATCCTGGCCTTCATGTTATCTGAGTACTCATGCAACTCAAATAAATTCTTCATCCCAAGTATCCAATATTCAGCCTATTCTGGTTTCTTCAAGTCCCCATAAAAAGTAGGTGGCTTTTCTTTCTTGAATTCATCTAGAAATATCCCCTGTCACTCCTCCTATAAGGATGATACCTATGATGATCATGATGCCTATCCGAACCAGAAATATAATGGTACCTGTTAGCCATCAATACAATTTTTTCATAACTGATGATGGCTAAAACAGGTCTTTAGTCTTCAAGAAACAAGTTTTAAGAAAAATTGTGAGTTCTTGAAGCCTTGCTGTTTTCCTTGTCCAAAAGGATCCTTTCCACTGATATATTCATAAAAAATCCTTCAAAAAATCCTACTGTTATCATGAAAAAAGACTGTTCTCAGACCTTTTCTCCATCATTTCCACCCACTATTTCATCCATTTTTGCTTATCCTAACTCATTCATCTTATTCCCCTAAAAAATCCCCTTTCCTCCCTCATTTTTCTTATAAAAACCCTTTAAACCTATAAAAACCCCTTTTTATGGTTTAAAACATCCCTATTTCAACTATTGGAAATCTCAAAAAGGCTTAAAAAACCCTTCTTTAGGCCTATTCTGCTCCATTTTGAAAATAAGGCCTTAAGTGCTTTTTTCCTAAGGCCTCATCCCCTTTTTTATCATAAGACCGAGGCCTGAGACCGTTGGCTAAAGGTCTTAAGCCTCTATCACCATCGCACTTCGACGTTTTCAAATTCTTCGTTACCTTTCCTTTTTCTTCGCCGATTTGTGAAAGGCTGATACGCTTTCCTGCTTTAAATCTAAGCCATCGATTTCACTTCCGATCCGACGATCCTCGCTCCATCGGCAGTCCCCATTTCCTTTGTCCCGGACCCTTTACCCCATTGATGGCCGATCCACTGATTGGATCTGAGCCATATATTCCAAAAATATCTAACGGCTATCGGCGCATCGCAAGTCCTTGCCGATGATCTCCCCCTCCGATGGACCCCCCCGCCGATAAAATCTCGTTCGTCGATCTCCCTTAGATCGGACAGTACGCGCTCCATCACATCGATGCATCGCATCACCACTTCTCTTTTTCCCTTCTACTTTCTTTCTCTACCGATGGAATCCTAGCCGTTGATCTCTCCCAGATCTAACAACCTTCACTAAATCACACATCGCAAATCCAAAATCCCGCCTACCTGGACTGCCGATTTGCGAAGCGCCAATCAGATCCCGACCGTTGATCTCGATCCTAATTGGATGGCCCCACCATCCTTCACCACACATCTTTTCCATTTGTCACGCTCGCTTACAGCCATAGATTCCCCCCCCCAGATCGAACGGTCTAAAACTGATTTCGCGTTCATTTCACCAGAATAATTGATCGCACGTTTTCAACGTGAAAATGGTGGTTTTTGTTGGACACGCGTCTCCCAAGGACCTGTGTCGTGTTCCCTCAGGGAAATTTTTTTTACCACCCATCCCTCATGTGAATACCACTCTGGTTTTCTGCAAAATTGCTCATCACCATTTCACGCCCAACTCACATTTGAAACCCTGGTTCTTGGATTTTCTCCATGAAACCCTCCCTCCATGCATTTTTCCTCCTCTGCACTACTCTTCCACCTTCGCCTGACCTCTGAAAGCAGTCAACCACTAAACGTAGGGTTTTACTTAATACTTTGTTTATGTTTCAAGTTTCAAATGGCGGCTAAAAACATAAAGCCATCCCACAATCATGATAAAGTGACAAAGGACCGAGGATGACGATCCTCAGGGCATAATCACGTAGAAAAGAGATGCAAAGGGTTAAAATTCCAGGTCTAATCGATGTATCATGAACATCGGTTAAACAGTCAAAACCCTCCAGCACAACAAAAGAAAGCCACCTATACAGCTAGCAATGAAGACAAAGATTAAAAGGTTAAAGTGAGAAGCCTGAAGATCAAAAGACTTAATCTGAAGATTAAAGGTTAAATACACAGTTTGAAGAATAAATATGATTAAAGGAGGCCTAAAAGCATATCAAAGGCCTAAATCAATGTTTAAAGCAATAAATCAGGACAGATGAGCAAAAAACCGCCTTGAATTGCTAGATCATCAAGGCTAATTAATCCCCCAGAAACCAAAAAGTGCCACCCATAGGCTTATTTACTCAAAGGAATACAAAGTTAATGCATAGTCAGAGATATTTTCGAAAGACAGCTCAGAAAGTAATTTCCAGCCTACCAAAAGCCTCAAAAGTCAACAAAAGTGACTGAAGTTGATGAAACTTAATGTAAAAATCAATCAACAGAGTCAAAAATATAAAATCTTCTCTATTATGCCTCTCAAAGGCCGAGAAGCATTTACTCTATATTAATTGAACAAATAACTCTTCCTTTCACTCCACCTCCTCAATTTACCTATAAATATCATAAGAGGAGCCCATTGTAAATGTGGGTTGAATACTTATTGAATGTAAATAGTTTCTGAGGCTGCTGAAGCTCTGTTAGTAATTGAATAAAGATAGGCTGAGAAGAGAATTTTGAAGCTATAAAGACCTACTGGACTTGAAGATTGTCACTGGTTTGAACATCAAATATACAAGTTGATTTATGGGATCCTGGTCTATGTCAATGGTGATGTTTTTCTTATTGTAATTTTCATTTTACTTATGTTTCCATATTGTCCACTTTCTCTGATAAATAACATCAAACATATATTAGGATTTACTTCTAAAAGTACCCTAAAACTCATTGATAAGCTTTATATTTATGTTTTCTTATAATTGTGTTTTGAGGATAATTCAATAGAGTATAACCAGTGAAGTGTTGGTAAGCCCATGTTTCCTGAGTACAACTTGAGATATTGTCTTGAAAAGTTCTTGAAAATTTTGCTCAATAAATTTGAACTAGAGAAGTTTATGGTTAGCCCTGTCCTCTAGTTTATCTCCAAAAGTTGCTTTGAAAAGATCCCTTAAGAGTATGCCAAAAGCAGGCTAGGTTAAAATTCCTTACTTTATCTTAGGCTATTATTTTTTTATCTTAAATGTTTTCCTTTGAGAGTATGTTGAAAGCAGGATAGGTTCAAAGTCATTACCTAATCTTAAGCTGCGCTTTGTTTTCTTATATGTTTTCTTGTTTCACCACACTTCTTAATGTTCCATACCACAAAATCAACTTAAAGAGATCTTTTGACATAGATGACTTGCCCCATGGACCACTCTTGAAACTTGTTGTGCAATTAAATCCTTTTGTGACTCCATAGCCTAATGGATTGATATTGTCTCTTACCGATCCTATCAGCTGAACCATTCTTTCAACTCACTCACATCTTTACCCTTCAAAAGACTTCCTTCATTTTGATGATATCCTACCCAACCAAAACCAAACAAAACCCTTGTACTTCATAACTAGCCTAATATCATATCATAAGACTTAAAGATATATCTTTTGAAAACACTTATATAGGGAGATCCCTCTCTGAATCTAGGAGGGCTAGATCCTAGGATTCCAAAGTGGTTCTAATGTAGGCCCTGCAACGTTTGTTCTTGCCAATCTTGCAAACTATGGGAGACCTAACATAGTGGTGACCGTATTGGGGAATTCTGAGTGAATTACATCTTGTACATCCTTAAGACCTAAAAATAACTAGAACATTTCATTTTAAATAAATCATTGGTGGTGGACCATAAAACATTTTACCTTCAAAAAACTAAAAATTTCCACCTGGAAACTCCACAATTCTCAAAATACCTAATGACTCCACTGGTAGAAGACTCTGAACTGGTTGAATAGACATAGTGACCTCTTTTCTGATTTACAAACATGATTCCGAGGATACAACGAAGATATGCCCCAATGAGTAGAGATCATATCCCTGGATTCCCACACAAGATGCCCCAGGTGAATTGGGATGAAAACCTGTCTATTTTTCAAGGTGAAGAGTTTGATGACCTTTTGTTACATCTCATCAAATTTCATATACATGTATGGAGGTTAAAGGTGGAATGGCATGAAGACTTCCTTATGAAAATTTTCATGTTGACATTAGAAGGAAAAGCAAGGGAATGGTATGAATGGTTGAGGACTAGTAGTTTGTTTTCTCTAAGATACCTCCACATGGTATTTTATGATCATTATAAGGAAAAATCCCCGTATCTATCGTTAGAGGGAAGTTGTTGTAATCAATCTGATGGCATCATAGAATACCTTGCAGGCATTTATGAAGATTTAGGAGATTGGCAACCTGAGGATCTCTTAGCAGCCATACATGAATTTCATACCCAAGAAAACTATCATAAAAACCTAGATGAATTAGTTGAGGAAGAAATTAATCAAGAAACAGAAGAAAATCCTCAGGATCTGACTGAAAACATAACTAATAATGATTTTCCATCCTTTCTAGCTGAGGCTCAGGAAGACATCCATCCTCAAATTCAGTCTTCACAAGAGAAAGAGAACTGCTGTACTTCTTCTCAAAGAAACACAGAAACATATCCTCCTTTGATAGAAGAAGAAATCAATCAAATTATCAATAAATAGCCAGCCTCTGAATTTTTTTGCAAAAAAAACACTCTTTCCCATTCACCTAATGAAATTTGTTGTAAAAATTTAGAAAGTTCCCTTGTAGATCAGAATAAAGAAATACCTGCTAATAATCCAATATGTTTGATTGGTGACATTACTTACATTAATGATTTTCCTAATTGTGATCTATCTAATGATGATGTTCTCCAAACAGAAGTTGATCCTACAGGACCATCATTAGTAGATTCATGGGAGGAAGATCAGTTCCACCAACTCCGAGAAAGTAATGAGCCAAAGTAGGCTATTTATGATACTGATGAAGAAAGCTTTAAAAATGCAGAAGAGGGAAAAGAATCTCTGAATATTTTCTCTACTCCATTAAAACTCATCAGTAACATTTTTCATATGATTGGGAATCATCAATCTTTCAGCTCAAAGGTTGAGGAGGAAAACAATGAAGAACTTCTTGAGCCAGTTGAAATTAAGGAACCTTCTCTTGAAAGCGTTAAGGTAATCAAAGAAACCCCTGCTCAAGAATATAATGACCTCTTCATCGAGCTCATTCCACTAAATCAAAATACCCCGAGACTTCAAGAGGACAACACTGCCAAATATGATGAGTCCTCCAGTTCAGATCACAATGAAGATGAGGAAGAAGTTCTTTCTCAAAATAATATTTTTCTTGATCCAGTGGAAGAAAAAATGATCCTGGTTGAAAATTTCCTGTCTAATACTCCCAACCAAGTATTATTTCAAGACCCCTTCTCTCATTTTTTGAAGACACTTGAAGAAGGGATAGAGATTGTTAGGAGCAGTGTATCACCAAAGGCAACAAAATTTTTTAGCACTGCTGCTAAAGAACAAGTGAGATGGGAGTGGCCCTGTCTATCTGGCATGCTCAAAGAGATGAGAAAATACCAATCATGGAACCATCTGATTGACTGGATGTATTGGAAAAGAGAATTTGTCAGCTAAACATGTAAATATTTCTGATTTAGATTAGGGTAGGTAGGAATGTCAATAAAGCTCAGCCTGTGAGCATTTAGTTAGTTTTTTGTTTTTTGTTTTGAATTTGAAAAAAGAAAAAATACAAAAACAATAGAAAAGAGAAAAAGAGGGCAGATATAAAAGAAGAAAGGTACAACCCCTTACCAAAAAAGGAAAGGAAAATCTGAAAGTGTGCAAGCTTAAATGCCACTACCAAAAGAGAGCACTGCTATTTAGTCATACAGCCTAATCATGACTAGATAGATTTCAATTTACTGCTGCTAGGTTAGTGAATCATATTTTCCAAATTGTTTAATATTGGCTTATCAGTAGAATAGATTAGGATAGAAAAAAATGAGGTTCAAACAAGCTTAAATCCTGAACCTGTGACTTTGATGAAGAATGGCTCTAATCAAACCAAAACTTGAGCCAAAGAGAAGAAAAAGAACTGGTTCTAACATGCTTAAAATTTGAACCAGGTAAAAGAGAAGATAGCTCTAAAAAAATCAAAACCAAAGCTGAAAGAAAGAAAGAAGGATGTTCTTAATTTTCAGATCTTAAGCCTTCACAATTTTGTTTTGAATTTCTGTAAATTTCAGTCTATGTGCAGCTTGTTTTTATGCCATAGTCTCAACAACAAATCAAACAGCTTAATCCTAGTTTGGTTATGTTTTAAATTTCTGTTTTAGAATATAGAGAATAAGATTTTCCAGATAGTTTAATCCTGGCAGATAGTAGCTTAGGTAGAGAATTTATGAGTTCAACTGTTTAATCTGGACTCATGGAAGAAATAAGGGTAGATTTAGATTAGTTTCCTGCTTTCAATAAAAGAATAAAATGTTGATGTCAAAAGGTTTGCAAGTCCAAGTGCACCTTATGAAGAAAAAACGTTAGGAAGGTAGGCTGTATAGGTAGTTGTTTGGGGAAAAGAAGTTTGTTTGCTGATACAAAGTACTAACCATATTTTTAAGCACCATGATCAAGTAAGAAAATATTGTCAAGGATAAGGCACTGGTCTACTTTCCAGAGATTTATTTCTAAAGATTATTGACACCTCCAAGGAGCTGCCATCCCCAAGTGGAGCCACTGTTAGCCATCAATAAATTTTTTTCATAATTGATGATGGCTAAAACAAGTCTTTAGTCTTCAAGAAACAAGTTTTAAGAAAAAATGTGAGTTATTGAAGCCTTGCTATTTTCCTTGTCCAAAAGGATCCTTTCCACTGATATCTTCATAAAAAAGCCTTCAAAAAACCCTGCTGTTATCATGAAAAAAGGCTGTTCTCAGAAATTTTTTCCATCATTTCCACCCACTATTTCATCCATTTTTGCTTATCCTAACTCATTCATCTTATTCCCCTAAAAAATCCCCTTTCCTCCCTCATTTACCCTCATTTTTCTTATAAAAATCCTTTAAACCTATAAAAACCCCTTTTTTATGGTTTAAAACATCCCTATTTCACCTATCAGAAATCTCAAAAAGGCTTAAAAAACCCTTCTTTAGGCCTATTCCGCTCCATTTTGAACATAAGGCCTTAAGCGCTTTTTGCCTAAGCCCTCAGCCCCTTTTTTACCGTAAGACCAAGGCTCGAGACCATCAGCTAAAGGTCTTAAGCCCCCATCGCCATCACACTTCGGCGTTTTAAAATTCTTTGTTACCTTTCCTTTTTCTTCGCCGATTTGCGAAAGCTCAATACGCTTTCCCGCTTTAAATCTGAGCTATCGATTTCACTGGCGATCCGATGGTCCTCGCTCCATTAGCGGTCCCTGTTTCCTTTGTCCAGGACCCTTTACCCCACTGATGGCCGATCTACTGATTGGATCTGAGCCATCCATTCCACAAATATCTAACGACTATCAGCGCATCGCAAGTCCCATGCCAATGATCTCCCCCTTTGATGGACCTCCCCGCTGATAAAATCTCGACCGTCGATCTCCCTTAGATCGAACGGTCTGCGCTCCATCGCATCGACACATCACATCACCACTTCAATTTTTCCCTTCCACTTTCTTTCTCTGTCGATGGAATCCTAGCCGTTGATCTCTCCCAGATCTAATGACCTTCGCTAAATCGCACATCGCAAATCCAAAATCTCGCCTGCTTGGACCGCCGATTTTCAAAGCACCGATTAGATCCCGACCGTTGATCTCGATCCTGATTGGACGACCCCACCATCCTTCACCACACATATTTTCCATTTGTCACGCTCGCTTACAGCCATAGATCTGGTGCCCCCCAGATTGAACGGTCTAAAACTGATTTCACGTTCATTTCACCAAAAGAATTGATCGTGCGTTTTCAATGTGAAAATGGTGGTTTTTGTTGGACACGCGTCGCCCAGGGTCCTGTATCGCATTCCCTTAGGGAAAAACCATTTACCGCCCATCCCTCACACGAATACCACTCCGGTTTTCTGCAAAACCGCTCATCACCATTTCGCACCAAACTCACATTTGAAACCCTGGTTCTTGGATTTTCTCCATGAAACCCTCCCTCCACGCATTTTTCCTCGTCTGCACTGCTCTTTTGCCTTCGCCTACCCTTTGAAAGCAGTCAACCACTAAACGTAGGGTTTTATTTAATAATTTTTTTATGTTGCAAGTTTCAAATGGCGGCTAAAAACATAAAGCCATCCCACAGTCATGATAAAGTGAAAAAGGACTGAGGATGATGATCCTCAGGGCATAATCACGTAGAAAAGGGATCCACAGGGTTAAAATTCCAAGTCTAATCGATGTATCGTGAACATCGGTTAAACAAATAAAAACCCTCCAGTGCAGCAAAAGAAATCCACCTGTACAGTGAACAATGAAGACAAAGATTAAAAGGTTAAATTCAGAAGCCTGAAGATCAAAAGACTTAATTCGAAGATTAAAGGTTACAGACACAGTTTGAAGAATAAAGATGATTAAAGGAGGCCTAAAAGCATATCAAAGGCCTAAATCAGTGTTTAAAGCAATAAATCAGGACAGATCAATAAAAAACCGCCTTGAATTGCCAGATCATCAAGGCTAATTAACCCCCCAGAAACCAAAAAGTGCCACCTACAGTCTTATTTACTCAAAGGAATACAAAGTTAATGCACAGTCAAAGATATTTGCCAAAGACAGCTCAGAAAGTAATTGCCAGCCTACCAAAAGCCTCAAAAGTCAACAAAAGTGACTGAATTTGATGAAACTTAATGTAAAAATCAATTAACAGATTCAAAAATATGAAATCTTCTCCATTATGCCTCTCAAAGGCCGAGAAGCATTTACTCTGTATTAATTGAACAAATTACTCTTCCTTTCACTCCACCTCCTCAATTTACCTATAAATATCATAAGAGGAGCCCATTGTAAATGTGGGTTGAATTCTTATTGAATGTAAATAGTTGCTGAGGCTGCTGAAGCTTTGTTAGTAATTGAAGAAAGATAGGCTGAGAAGAGAAGTTTGAAGTTGTAAAGACCTACTAGACTTGAAGATTGTAACTGGTTTGAACATCAAATATACAAGCTGATTTATGGGATCCTGGTCTATGTCGATGGTGATGTTTTTCTTACTGTAATTTTCATTTTACTTATGTTTCCATATTGTCCACTTTCTATGATAAAGAACAACAAACGTATATTAGTATTTACTTCTAAAAGTACCCTAAAACTCATTGATAATATTTATCTTTATGTTTTCTTCTAATTGTGTTTTGAGGATAATTCAATAGAGTATAACCAGTGAAGTGTTGGTATGCCCATGTTTCCTGAGTACAACTTGAGATATTGTCTTGAAAAGTTCTTGAAAACTTTGCTAAGTAAATTTGAACTAGAGAAGTTTATGGTTAGCCCTGTCCTCTAGTTTATCTCCAATAGTTGGTTTGAAAATATCCCTTAAGAGTATGCCAAAAGCAGGCTAGGTTAAAAGTCCTTACTTGATCTTAGGCTATTATTTGTTTATCTTAAATGTTTTCCTTTGAGAGTATGTTGAAAGCAGGATAGGTTCAAAGTCATTACCTGATATTAAGCTGCCCTTTGTTTTCTTATATGTTTTCTTGTTTCACCACACTTCTTAATGTTCCATACCACAAAATCAACTTAAAGAGATCTTTTGACATATATGACTTGCCCCATGGAACACTCTTGAAACTTGTTGTGCAATCAAATCCTTTTGTGACTCCATAGCCTAATGGATTGATACTATCTCTTACCTATTCCACCTGACCATAAATTGGACGACCCAAATATCTCTTCAGCCAATCACCCTCGTGCCATATTCCTAGCATGAATGTGGGACTCAAATCGAAATAACAAACTAGGGCATCCCGAGGCTAAACCAGCTCATCCTCATCAATAGAAATCCGACTTTACCATGATCCACACCAGATCACTAGGCCAACACCATAAACATGTCATAACTGGCTTTACCATGATCTACACCCCATCACTAGGCCAACAAAAGCATGACTATCACCGGATTCTCTCCACCTAAACCATGAGGAATTTTCCTATCTCCTAGTCTCTTAGGATTTACCACAACCCACAGTATGAATCAAGGTTCACTAGGCCCTAAACTGAGACATACTCTCTAGGCTTTACTTTATATCACAAAACTAGGATTCCTAAGCTTGAATGGAGAGAAAACCACCTCTCAGGATTTACCACAATCCAAACTTGGATAACTAGGCCCTAAACCGAGGCAACACATGAATCAATTCTATATCAATTCAGAAATCCACCCCACTCATCTTCGAATCAATTTAGTAATCCAACTAAAACAAAACATGAGAACTCCACAACACCATGGCTATCTAGAATTGGAAAGGCTAGGCTAAAAACACTTTCACACCTGGAAAAACTCATGCAAGATAGAAAGTAACCACATGTAATACTATGCATGTTAGATCTAGCAAGGAAATCATACATGCAAATCAATACCTGCAAATAATATTGCTATAACTTCTTGACTCCTACTCCTCTATGCTTGCTTCCTCCTCCTTCTTTCTTTCTTGGTCTTCTTGCTCCAATGCCAAAGTGCTCCAAGAAACTCTAAGTGTCCAAGAGTGAGAGAGAGAGAGAGAGAGAGAGAGAGAGAGAGAGAGAGAGAGAGAGAGAGAGAAAGAATAATGAGAGAGCTCCAAAACTGAACTTACAAAAGTTACGAAATAATCCTCAAAAGCCTTTTTATAGATGAGGTCTGCATTTTATTCCATTATTTTCTTCATTTTCCTTCTCACATGCAACCCGTGACCTTTCATCTCCCTTTTCTCCTAATTTCCATTATTTTCATAAATAAATGTGCTAAATATTCCATTTTTCCTTTCCAAATCATTTTCCTTTTCCAATTTCCTTAGCCATAATAAACCAAATTAACACCGACTAGGATGTTTTTCCCAACATTAAGCTTGTGATAAGTGTCCCATCAACCGTGGTTATTATTTTTAAATTTATTACATGGAATTTTTACTAGGGTTATTACAAAATTATCCATCAAGCACATAAAAGTAGCTGGGACATTAGTCAAACCAAAAGGAACTATAAAAAACTCATAATGGCCATATCTGGTACTAAAAGAAGTCTTGTAGATGTTCTCTTCTTTTATGCATACATGATGGTATCTTGATCTCAAGTCAATCTTCGAGAACACCGCTGATCCCTTCAACTAATCAAATAATTCATCAATCCTTGGCAATGGGTACATGTTCTTGATCATTTGCCTGTAATCAATACATAACCTGAGATTATCATCCTTCTTCTTGATGAATAATACTAGTGCACCCCAAGGCGATATTCTTGGCCTAATATATCCCTTATCAAGAATTTCGTTCAACTACAACTTCAACTCTACTAAATCTGGTGTACTCATTGTGTAAGGTGCCTTTGATGCCGATGCTACTTGTGGTACCAATTCTATAGAAAATTTCACTTCCTTGTGAGGAGGAAACACCAGAATCCTTGTGGAAAATACATCCTAAAACTGCTACAAGACATGGTACCTGTTGAATATTTATGCATCCTCAACATCCTTACCCTTATCACTGGAAATGTGAATTGCAAACATCACACACCCCTTCCTACAACTACACTGGGCCTACTGATCCAGGTGGATATCGGTGGCCACCCACCTATTCCATTTGTACCCACACCATCAACTCTTTCAGTTCTTCACTTCCAACAACTTACTATTTTTAGTAGGTTTTCGGGTCCTCCACTCTCGGAGCTGTTTTGGGGTCTTGATGATGTAGTATACCTAGTGGGGATAATATAGGGTATAGAGGGAGGTACCCAAGGGAATAATATGATGTAATAATATAAGAATGATGAATAAAGGGGCCATAGTTAATCAATAATCAAAGCAAGTACCAACAAAAGAACCAGACACCACTCCATCACCAATAATGGAGGATTTAATGAAAGATATTACATCAGTTAAAGCTTCAACATATCACCACCCGCATCACCTAGCAAGACAACAACCAACAAAGTGGCAATGAATTAGCAACAAGGACAAAAACCCTTGGATGACACATAGAGAGGTGCGTCGATCCACTTACAACACATCAACACAGAAGAACCACCAGAACCTGCTTCCATCTCAAGCGAGCGAGGCACCGACTAGATCGGGTGTTCACCTTTCTCTTGGATGGCTAGATGCATGTGAATGGTACCAGTGGAATACTCTTTTGAGTATATCTTATTATTTGTGTTCTTCTCATGTTTCGGGGACGAAACATGTTTAAGGGGGGTGTAATGTAGTATACCTAGTGGATATAGGGTACAGAGGGAGGTACCCAAGGGAATAATATGATGTAATAATATAAGAATGATGAATAAAGGGGCCATAGTTAATCAATAAAGTGGTTAACCCACATTATGTAAGGGACCACATGTAGCTAGGGAATAAAGTGGTAAGCCCATTGTATTGGATGTATGGTATTGAGAGACCCATGGTAACTACCCATGGTATTGCATGTATGAAACCTATATAGAGGCTAGAGACTCTCCATTGAGAGATGTCAAGGATTATTGTATGGGAAAGCATATGGGTTGTGGAGTGATCTCCTTCCTTAAGGAGTGAATGTATGGTGTTGCCCTACCTTAAGGGTTTTGATATTAATGAAGATCTGAAGTTTGTCTTCAATGGTGTTATTTTTTGGGAATATTTTCCATTTTTATAAATTTTCTTATCAGATCTATTACAAGAAGGAAGGAGATCACTCCACAACCCATATGCCTGCCCATACAATAATCCTTGACATCTCTCAGTGGAGAGTCTCTAGCCTCTATATAGGTTTCATACATGCAATACCATGGGTAGTTACCATGGGTATCTCAATAACATACATCCAATACAATGGGCTTACCACTTTATTCCCTAGCTACATGTGGTCCCTTACATAATTTGGGTTAACCACTTTATTGATTAACTATGGCCCCTTTATTCATCATTCTTATATTATTACATCATATTATTCCCTTGGGTACCTCCCTCTATACCCTATATTATCCCCACTAGGTATACTACAGATGATGCAGGTGGATATTGGTGGCCACCCACCTGTTTCATTTGAACCCCCACCATCAATTCGTTCAGTTTTTAAGTTTCAGCACAACTTACTATTTTTAGTAGTTTTTTGGGTCCTGAACTTCCAGAGCTGTTTTGAGGCCCTAAACGACGGTTTTTAGGAAAACCGGGAACAACATAGGTCCATGGATTGATGTTTCTCACTCAAAAGTTGTAGTCCTCGGATATATATTTATAACGAGCTATTGAGCACGTCAAACAGAGATCAGATGCCAAAGTTACGTCCCCTGGAAGTTGAAACACCAATTTACCCAAACGAGACCCACAGTTTTGGCGCTTCATTTCCTAGGGTTAGGTTTTTGGATGTTTCAGGTTTTACATTATTTCTCAATAATAAATAGGCCTTTGAGCCTCATTGTAACATAGTGGAGAGGCTTGTAGTCGTCACATCTCTTCTCAGGGATATGCTACCAGTGCCCTCACCCGCTTATTTTTATTATTCCTGTAAGCATATTTCAGTCATTTGTTTTGTAACACAGTGGAGAGGCCTGTAGATGTCACATCCCTTCTCAGAGATAAGCATACTAGCGCCCTAGCTATTTATTTACATTATGTCTGTAAGAACATTTCAGTCATTTTATTTTAATAAAAGGAAGCATTATTTCCGCTGCATCTCTCTGTTCATGGTTATATGTGTATTCTGTTGCATTCCTGCATAAATCCGGAATAGTGGTATCAGAACGGGTCTACTCTTTTTCTATTTTTCTTTGCATGTCACCAACGTGGTCAAGGTATAAAAAATTTGGGCTCGATCTGGTTGCAACCTTCCAAGATCAGCCTCGCAAACCCCGACGATCCCCCATGGCAGAAGGAAGGAAAGATGAGGGAGCAGGAGATACTATCAAAATCTTGCTCGGGAGGCCCTCGAGAAATAGAGGAACACGATGATGGACAAATTTTCCCAGATCCTTCAATGGCTGCCCACCGATAGAACATCTACATCCAACATATCCATCAATAGGTCTGTGACATCCTAGACAAATCCAATGCCAAGTTCAGTAGAATTCCCCCCCCCCCCCCATGGAGGAACTTAACGCAATGGGGACCATTGCTTCCTAAGGAGGGAGGAATGATCTAGGTGGATATTGGTGGCCACCCACCTATTCCATTTGGACCCACACCATCAACTCTTTCAGTTCCTCACTTCCAGAAACTTACAATTTTTAACAAGTTTTCAGGTCCTACACTCCCGGAGCCATTTTGGGGCCTTGATGATCCAGGTGGATATTGGTGGCCACCCACCTATTCCATTTGAACTCCTACCATCATTTCGTTCAATTTTTAAGTTTTAGCACAACTTAGGGTTAGGTTTTTGGTGCTTCATCTCCTAGGGTTAGGATTTCCATTGTTTCTCAACAATAAATAAGCCTTCGAGCCTCATTATAACACAGTGGAGAGGCTTGTAGCCATCATATCTCTTCTCAGGGATATGATACCAATGCCCTCACCCGCTCATTTTTATTATTCCTATAAGCATGTTTTAGTCATTTCTTTTGTAACATAGTGGAGAGGCCTTTAGCTGTCACATCTCTTCTCAGAGATAAGCCTACCAATTCCCTAGCTATTTATTTACATTATGTCTGTAAGCACATTTCAATCATTTAATTTTAATAAAAGGAAGAATTATTTCCACTGCATCTCTGTGTTCATGGTTATATGTGTATTTTGTTGCATTCCTGCATAAATTCGGATCACCTGCATAGATGTGACCATTCTAACTGATGTAGGCTTCTTATTTTCCTGCAAGATTCTCTTTTCCCCATTATCATCGAAAACCTCAATAGCCTTGTCATAGCAATCTACTTTGGTCCTGTGAAGATAAAACCAATCCATACCCAAAAGCATGTGATACGATCCTAATGGCAGTACACTCAAATGTGCTATTGTAGGCATACCATTCAACTCAAATGCACAATCTCTTACCCAATAATGAACTTTCTTCTTAGTACCTGTAGCCAATTTCACCAACCAAGATTCTACATGCACTTATTTTCTCAAGCCACACTTATCCACCAGGTCAGGATTAACATAACTATAATTATATCTAGGATCAATCAAAATAGAAAAAACTTGACCACAAAGCTTACCTTCTATCTCAATAATGGATGCGTGATGATCTTCCATCTTGGTTTCCACATTTTCATAAATCCAAGGAATGTTATGACCAACATCCTCAACCATTTGTGCCTCCTGAGCACTACAGATTTTAGTCCTACCACCCTGGTACAATGGAAAATTCATCTTGTGATGATATTTTTCACATATCCAACACTACAATGGTCCTCTACCATCACCTCTAGTCTGTTGCTCGCTAGGTTGTGACCCATGTCCCTTCTCAACTGCATTAAAATTCTTGTAAGGAACCAATTTTTCCTTCTCACCTACATCTTGAGGTCTTCCCCGCTTTGGTGGCCACTTCCCTTTAACTTTCTCATTTCCTTTCAAATCACACTTAGGCTCAACTTTGTGCTTTGAATGCTCATACAATGCTTCAATTTCTGTATGGAATCTTCCAACTATCTAGGCTCATGAAACTCAATCCAATATCTATATGCTGCTGGGAATCCACTGAAAAATATCATAATACTAGCCTTCTCATCCTTGAGATAAGGCACATATCTATACTCATCATCTATCATACTCATCATCTATCATAGAACCCATCTGCAACTCATAAAAATCCTTAGCTCTGTCATCATAGTACCTCTCCAATAAGTAATTCTTCTTTAAGAGCCTCTTGAACTCATCCCAAATCAAGTATTCTTCTCGAATTCCCTTGAAATTATTCACATATTCCCACCAGATATTTTCTTTCTATTTAAATCTGAAGGGAGATATCTTGGCTTTTATGTTCTCTGAATAACTATGCAATTTGAAGATTTTATTCATCCCAAGCAACCATGCCTCTACATGTTCTAACTTCTTCATCTCTCCATCGAATGTAGGAGGCATCACTTTCTTGAACTCCTAAGGAAAATACTCCCTCCTCCTATAAGGATGATGACAATGATGAGTGTGATGATGTCTACTAGATGAGGAACTAGAATGATTCCCATACATACCAGTTCTCATGTCAGGTGTATTCAATTATATGCCACCTCTAACGGTGTCCCCTCTATCCAACCTGTATCCAAACTGAGATATTCTACAATAGGCTCCATTAGTTTTCTTTTCCTACTCTTGAATGATCCTAAACTGTCTCTATTTCTGCAACTCTGAGAAGATTTGAAGAATCATTGCATTGAATTCAACCTGCTTCTCCTAAGCCCTGTCATTGTCTGCTTTGAAAATTCCGATCTCTGCCCTCAAACTCCTTAATTTATCTGCTATACCAGGAGAATACTCTTCTCCTTGTTACCAAACTAATCTGTAGGGAGAGTCATGGGAAATTTAGTCTACCATTTTTCTCGTCATCTTTGATTCTCTTCTTCCTGTAAATATACCATGCTATATAAACCAAATAGATACCAAAATAAAATCCATACCTTATTGATGTTCAGGGGAGGCTCATTTGATCTACAAGTTCAGTCAAAATTAGAATGTACATGTATAATCACAATCACATCAATATGAAAACATCATGCATGACCATACCAATTGTAGACCATGATCCCATGCATGATATCCAAACCTTGAAAACATTAGACTTTACCCAATGACAGTGCAAATCACTTTGATACCACCCTGTAATGCACTCCTCCCACATTTTTACACTTTCACTGGAACGTCCAAGGTAAACATGAGCTAAGGGTCACTATGATAAGACTCAACCTCCTATATGACCTTAAGGAAATGGAGTTGACAACTCAAGAACTTACTGACTTCCCTAAGGTGTTACAGGACCTCCAGGAGAAAACCAACCCATCCAGGTGTCCAACCCCTGAGATAAATCTCCATTTCACTTAATTAGAGCCTCAACCACTCCCTTTCCAAGGCATGCAAGTGAATTTAAGCCTCCATTTTCTCCCATATGATTGCCTTCTAGCGACTGTGGAATTTTACAATAATTTTTATACTAGCAACCCCAAATTCCAAAGCACTTTTTTAGGGCTTGGACTCAGACCTATACCCAGAACTTAGTGAAAACTTCCAGAAATGATAAATGAAATAGAAAAAAATATTATAAACGAAAAATTGAACCAAGAGTTCACCTAAAATCTCCCAACTGGGACTGAAATTCCACCAAACACTTGGTAAACATGCAACCTATAGGTCATTAATGCATATCTGAACATAAGGATGTGGAAACTTATCTGAGTTTTAAAAAGAGGGACCAATGCCTTCTGCCAATAGCTGTCATAACACCAATTAGTTCTTACATTCAATAACAAAAGATTCATTAATGAAAATGTGATAAGAGCCATACTTAGATATGCCAAATAACCATGCTTATAACCAACATATAAGAAGATAAATAACAATGATAAAAAAACCATTAAATTCATAAAAACACAAGTACATTTACTCATCAAAGCAAGAGAAACTTAGCTCATATTGATCATATGTAAAATCCAACTAGGTTTGGGACTTCCACGTACCACCCAACCATAGATTGGGTTGAACCAAATATTTCTTTCCGCTAATGACCACTGTGCCATATTACAAGCATGAATGTGGGATCTCTTGGGATAAACCAATCCATAAAAAATTAAGGGAATCTATAGGTTAAACCACCTCCACCCTCACCATACCATCATCTCACCTAAGCCAGTTATGGGATCAAAAAACCAAGCTGAGGTTGAATGCCTTAGAATTCCTTCACCATCCCTTGAGTATTTTTCCGTCTCCACCCATCTATTGAGGGATTCTCAGAGAAAACCATCTCCACCCCAACCCTTGGGATTTTTCTGAGACCACCTCACCCAGATCCAAAACCTTCCGAAAATCCAAAGCTCAACCGAGAAATAATCCCATCAACCCATGGCTATTTGGAATTGGAAAGGCAAGGCTAAAACCATTTTCAAAACCCGACAAAATACATGCCACCAATAAAAAAAGAACCAAATACCACAATGCACATACCATGCATTTAAAAAATAGCTAGGAAATCATACATGCAACCTGTTACCTGCAAGTATTCCCATTGAAGCTACTTGATCCAAAATTTCCTTGCTTTATACTTGGTTTCCTTTTCTTTCCTTGTCATTCCTTTGCTTTCTTGCTTTCCTTCTCCTCTTGGTGCTCTTATCCTCTCTAAGACTAATCCCAAAACTAATCTGACAAAAAGCTACCAACTAATGCTATGATGTCTTTTTTTTCCTTGATACCTCTAATTTCTTCATTTTTCCTTAATTTTACTTAAATTTCCTCCTCACATGCAACCTGTGACCTCTCACCTCCCTTTTCTGCTAATTTCCTTTATTTTCATAAAATAAATGCAAAAAATTAATTTTCCTTATCAAATCCTTGTCCATTTCCTTTGCCAATTTCCCTTATCCATAAACACATCAAGTGATGCCCACTAGGCTATCTTTCCCAACATTCATCTTGGAATAAGTGTCGCATGACCTTGGCCTTATTTTTCCTTTATTAAATTTATTACATGGAATTTTAACCCGAGGTTGTTATAGTTCCTTTAGGGAGAAGCAACAAATGTTGTCGTATATGTTCAAAATAAGGTACCTCATCAAGCATAGGAAAACAAGACCCCTAAATAAGTTTTCACATAAAGCCCGATGTTGGCCATCTCTGTATATTTGGCTACCTCGTATATTTCCATGTGCCGAAGGAAAAAAGAAAAAAGTTGGAAGCCATGGGAAGAAAAAGGTACTTTTTTTGGATATTGTGAAAATTATAAGGCATTTAGAATATATATTACTGATCAAAGGAAAGTTGATATTAGTAGGGGTGTAACATTCGATGAAGATTCTTCCCTTGGGAAATCAAGGGACCTTCCTTCACCTACTCCTGCTAAGAAGAAGAATAATGCTTTGAATATTTTAGATGGTCCTTCCATGCTTGAATCTAAGACAAACATTTTTGATGCTCCCATGGATCCTTTAGATCCTCCTCCAAGTGATCCTCCTACCAGGAAGAGGCCATTTTGGCTCCATGACACATTGCATGATGATGAGAGATGAATTACCATTCAAATATCATTTAGAGAAAGAAAGAAGCCATGCAGGTACCAGGGATATGTTGTAGCCATGAACAATATGATTCAAGTGGAACCTCCCACCTTTGAAGAAGCCACGAAAGAACAAGTTTGGAAGGATTCTATGGCTAAAGAACATGAATCGATTATGAAGAATGACGTATGGGATGTTGTGCTGAGACTGAAGTGGAAATACACGGTGACTTCAAAGTGGCTATTCAAGATTAAACATGGAGTTGATGGTAGCATTGAGAAATATAAAGCAAGGTTAATGGCCCAAGGATTCCCCCATAAAGAGGGAGAATACTATGATGATATATTTGAACCCATGGCTCACTATACAACCATTCATTCGATAGTTGATCTTGCAGCAAGTCAAGGATGGAATTTACATCAGATGAACATGGAGACAATATTCCTCCATGGCATGTTACAAGAAGAAGTGTACGTTGAGAAGCCACAAGGATTTGAAGTATAGGATCAAAAGACACATGTTTTCAGGCTGAAGAAGACATCGTATGGTTTGAAGAAAGCCCCTAGAGCATGGTACGCCCACATAAACAGTTATTTCGTGAAGTTGAGATTCATAAGAAGCAATGTCAATCCCAAACTCTACTTCAAGGTAGTCCAAGATATGCCATTTATTTTGGTTTTATATGTTGACGATATATTATTGATAAGTATTCAACCCTTGATGATCAAGTGTAAGATGGAGTTAGCCTCTGAATTCGAGATGAAGGACCTTGGATTCATGCACTACTTTCTAGGCCTTGAGGTGTGACAAAGGCCTAGTTGGATTTTCCTTTATTAAGAAAAATATGTCATTAAGTTGTTGGAATGAAAAAATGAAAGTCCTTTCCCACACCGGTGGAAATTAATTTCAAGAAGTTATGTGGAGAAGTTGCAAGACTTGATTTGGAAAATCCATCTGAGTATAGAAAGTTGATTGGGGCTCTAATGTTATTAGTAAACACCTGTCCAGACATATGCTATCCAATGAACACATTGAGTCGATTCATGAATGGACCTATACATGCACAATATATTGTTTCCAAACACATCTTGAGATATTTACATGGGACAATTATCCTTGGTCTAAGATATCATTCCAGATATGTTAGACTTGATGGATATACCGATGATGACTAGGCAGGAAACATTGTCGACATGAAGAGTAAATATGGATGTTGTTTTAGTCTTGGATATTCCATGATATATTGGATGAGAAGGAAGCATAAGTCCGTATCATTGAGTACCACCAAGGTAGAGTGCATTGCAGCTAGCATGGCTATCTACGAAGCAGTTTGGTTGAGGAATCTCTTTGGAGATCTATTTGTGCACATCCTAGACACTATAGTGATATATTATGAAAATAAGTATTGGATTCGTTTGGTATAGAATCCTGTATTTCATGATAAGTCCAAGAACATTGAGATTTGATATCATTACATTCAAGACATGGTGTAGATAGGAGTCGTTGGACTCCATCATATATCAACATATGATAAAATTTCAATTATTCTCACTAAGTATTTTCTGAAAGGGAAGTTAGTTGTCTTCATAGAGAATATTGGACTGATGGATGTGACCCCTCCTGATAAGGGGCATCACTGATGGAGAACACTAAGTTGAATCTTTCCCCATGTCTGAGCTCCGAGGGTGAGGAATTGAGATCGAGGGCTCTTGGGGTTGAAAGATATTTGGATAATAGGGTCGTAGATGTTTCTCCCCTATTTGCTACCAAAAGGGTTGGAGATGTTGCTACTTTATCTTGGCCTTTGCATAATATACTCCAATTGGCATCATACCCACAAGCTAGGCTTGTTGGGATTATCGCTCCCCGTTTGGCCAATGGGTTGAGAGTGTACTTGGAGGTGTACAACCCAAGCTAATTATGATGTAGGAAGTATACCACATGAATATCGAGGGCCATTTTTGGGAAGATCAGTGGTAAATAGGATGGGTTGAGAGGCTAGAATACATGAGATATCCAAAACCCACAATTTTTTTTTGGAAATTCCACCTAGAGATGGCTTAATTAGGTTATTATCCAATTTTTTAATATTTCCTAAGTCTGAACTTAGGGAATATGGCTTATTAATCATAATTAATTAATTCAAGGTGCGAATCATCTAGAAACTCACACAGATCAAATCCAAGATGATCCTATCCATTGATTGAGTTTTAATCTTGGAAGTTGGTGCTCTAATAGTGGATTATAATAGGAAGTCGATGGGCACTTGGAGATGACACACCAATAATACCAAAATTTTTATTTCATTGGAAGATCGATTTATAGAGAGCAGCAACGGTCGCCCGAGAGAAAAATATCAAAGCAATGAGTGAGGGGCAGAGATAGTGATTCTGGACGATATTTTCTAGATCCAGAGAGTCAGCTATAGGAGGGACAAGTTTCATCAGTGAGGCTGCACAGAGGTAGCGCAAAATATTCATAGGAAGAGTTCAATTTGGCTAGATAGAGGGTCAATTATGTTTCTAGAGGCTGGGAATATTTCCAAAAGGGGCCAATGAGTTAATCTTGGAGGTTGGATTGGGAAAATGACTTGATCAGTTGTAGTTCCAAGCAGAGTGTTCCAATGGCTGCACAGGCTTGACACAAAGGATTATGCAGGGGTTTTGTGGAGCCCATTCAGAGCCATTTTTAGAGGTGGATCGGTGCCGGGTGAGACAAAATTTGTCTCACTATTTTTTTCCAGTTTGTGCATCTAGATTGTACTCAAATTTTCAGTTTTTCTAAATAATAAAACCCTCAGCTACTACACCTGTTATCCTAAGTTGGGGTTTTTCTGGGGACATTTATCCAAAAATAATGATGTCATTATTATGTGTGTGTGCCAATATTTTCTTAGTTTCCAGTGCTATTTTTATTTCTGCATTTTTATTTGTGAGGGTTGCAGTGTGTTTATTTTGATGTTGTCATAGAAATAAACTAAATAATTAATTTATCAGTTAGAAGAAATACAACTAGTTGCTGCAATAGCATTTCAGATTTGAAATTTTCACATGGCATCAGAACGTAAGTGATCAGTCGGGAAGGTAATAAGAGGAGGAAATAATTTGGCTACTCATAGGGAGCAACAGGCCGAAATTCTTGAGGTCGCACAGATACTTGATAGGCAAGGTGAGTTGCTAGGGGAACAGTTCGATTTTCAGTTGTAGGGTGGTAGAAAAATTGAGTTTCCTATATTAGTGATTCCAACAGATAGAAGGAGCAGGTGAAACTAAAATTTTCGCTGAGAAGATTCCTTGGTTGGACGCAGATGGTTTTGCAGTAGCAGAACCAACATCAGGTGGAAGAGAAAATAACTCACACACAATGGAAAAATTCTCTAAGGGGATCTCGAGATTTAGAGATCTAATTTTTCCAGGTGCAGATTGGTAGTAGTTGTGAGTAAATCTTCTCACTATAGAAGGGATTGCGAGTATCAAATCCAACAACTAAGTAGAGGAAAAGAGGGATATTTTTGAGGTTTATTTCTTCAGCTTTGATTTTACATATTTTGTAGATCTGAAGGGATGGTTGTACGAGAAGTCAAGAGAAGGTTGTACGAGTTAGCAAAAATGCATATATGGGTATAAAATTAGCTTCTAGGTTCCTGAGGAAGTATGATTTGTTTATTGCGAGTTGAAAAGTGAAGAAATGTCCTAATAAGGGAAAATGCTTGAAAGGAGGTAGCAGGGTACCACATCCAGGCGGAGGAGGAGTATGAGACTCCAGTGTGCCATATTGGGTAGGGTTGAATGCAGTTGCAACAAGGTGATTAGTCAGATCAGTTCCATATTGTTGCAGTGGGGCCACCACCTTTGCTACAGGATCCCACAGTATCATGGTAGTAGGTTTAGTGTTAGCAGACACAACCTTTCATTAGACAATTGCATAACTAGTTGTAGTTAGTACTCGATAGATAGTTGTAGAACTAGTTGTAGTGACACAGTGTGAATTACCCAATTGCAATATGTAGGCGTAATTCCAAGAGATTGCTAGCATAGAGCTATGCAGTCTAGAGTCCAGTACATGAGGACATTGCGAGTTTCTAGGAGGGATCAAAGAGATTTACCATAGAGAGATTAATACTAAGAGGGTTTTTAGTTTTAGAGGGAGTATCCCTATGGAAGCTAGTAATTCATGATCTGGGGAGATCAGAATCATTATTGCAGTAGCTACAAAAACAATGTGGAAGCATCAACAAATCAGTAACAACAATGGTATGAGTAGATCAGACTTTTCGATATTCGCCGATATGCCTCCAAGAGTGAGGTGTGGTGACTTGGATTTGTAGCCCCAAAGAGCTATAGAGATTCGACAGGGTCCTTGAGGAGTCCACCTCATTGATAATTACCTAGCTATGGGGGCCCACAATATTCAGTAGTAGGATGGATCAGTGACAAGAGATGTAGTTAGATTCTAGAGTGATAGTTGTAGATTAGTAGCAGTCATGTGCTAAGGAGCACAATGCAGTGTTGGAAATAGTGTAAAGTGGCATAGTGTAGAGTCAACATCAATGCAAATTATTCAGTGAAAGTGCAGAGGCTAGTAGAAGTCAAAGACTTAGATGACAGATTCATCTTACTGAACACAATTTATTCAGTATTTTGGATGCTTCTTAGTTGTAGAAACAACAAATGAGAGAGAGTTGCACTGTAGATGCAATGTTGTCAACAATACAACAGGGTCAACAAAAACAAAAATTCATCATTAGAGTTGCGTAGTGGTTGGTGGGAAGTGGCAGAGATTCATAGTGGCTAGACATCAGTAGCGTGACAGGAGGTGATACAAAGATAGGGCGTTGTGGAAAAATTTGCAGCACTATAGAGAACATAGTCCTCACAAAGAGGGAGTGCTAGTTTTTGTAGCATCAGATGTGTTCTAGCCACACAATTTGGTGGAGAGGCTATAATACATGAGCTCACCAAAACCCAGAATTTTTGTGTGGAAATTCCACATAGAGATAGCTTAATTATATTATTAGCTAATTTTTAAATATTTCCTAAGTCTAAACTTAGGGAATACGGCTAATTAACCATAATTAATTAATTCAAGGTCCAAATCATCTAGAAGCTCACATAGATTGACTCCAGGATGATCCTAGCCATTGATTAAGTTTTAATCTTGGTTATTGGTGCTCGAATAGTAGATTATAAGAGGAAGTTGATGGGAACTTGGAGATGACAAACCAAAAATACCAGAAGTTCGATTTACTTGGTAGATTGATTTCGAGATAGCAACAACGGTTGTCAGAGAGCTAGAGGTCGAAGAAATAAGTGAGGGGTAAGGACAATAAGTCCAGAGGAGGTTTTCCAGATCCAGAGAGTCATCTATAGGAGGGCCAAGATTCGTTAGTAAGGTTGTGCAAAAAATTTAAAGGAAGAGTTTGATTTGGCTAGATATAGAGCGGATTCAGTTGCTGGAGGCCGAGAAGATTTCCACAAGGGGCCAATGAGGTATTCTCAGAGGTTGGATTGGTAAGATGAATTAATAATTTGCAGTTTTAAGAAAAGTGTTCCAGTGGTTTCATAGTCTTGATGCAGAGGTTGATGTAGGGGTTTCATGGAGCCCATTCAGAGCCAATTTCAGAGCTATATCAATGCTGGGTGAGACAAAATTTTCTCATTAAATTTTTTAGTCAGTTTCTCCTATAGTGGATTCCCAATTTATGCATCCATATTGTGCTTAGATTTTCACTTCTGCTTAATAATAAAACCCTTAACTTCTACACCGATTTTACCAAGTTGGGTTTTTCCAGAGACATTCATCCAAAAATAACGGTGTCATGGTTATGTGTGTGTGTGTGCCAGTATTTTCTCAGTTTCTAGCACTGATTTTATTTCTGCAGTTTTATTTATGAAGGTTGCAGTGTGTTTATTTCGTTGTTGCCTTAGAAATAAACTGAATAGTTTATTTATTAGTTAGAATAAATAATAATAGTTACTGCAATAGGATTTCATATTTGAAATTTTCACATACATCACCAAACATCATCTTCTTATCTTCTTCATTGATTGGTTCGCATAGTTCTGAGGCCAGGTCAAGAAAAAGTGGTTCATACATGTCCGAAAATAAAGGACCTGAATCTTGCACATGTTCTAGGGTTTTGGGTCACAACCATAGGTTTGTCAAAATCATTTTTTGGCTGTAACAATAGTATTGCAAGAACAAGGGTGCGATTGAGCTCGAGGGCCAGATTTTTACATTATACCACAATTGACTGTAGACAGGAAAATATGCCTCTAATATATATTGATGCTGGGAACATATTTTTAAATATTATTGGGTTTTTTTTCTAGATGATTTTGTATTAGGCCATTTCACTCTTTGCTAAACATTTTATGCCAATCTAATAGAATAATAATTTTCAAATGGTTTTCTCCCTTGTGGGTTTTTTCGTTAATCTTTGACCAAACCTGATGTGTCTTGTTGATGTGTTGATTATCTCCTTTATCATTGCATTTATTATTCTATCTCTAATTACTGTTTATGATTGGATATATTAATTTTTATTGAAAGGATTACTAATTGAAGAATTGAAGTAAGCTAAAATTAATTAAAATAACATAGAGCAGTGGGAAAAATAACATGAAGAAGGATCATCATAAAACTTTAGAAAATCTATCATATAATTTATACCATAATGATTAGGATATCCAGGAATAGCCCTAAAATCCAAAGCAGAGTGCATTTCATGCAAATCCTGAGGAGCCACTGTCTTGAATTTTGCATAACAATCAATTTTGGGGTCACTAGCATGAGCTTAAATTCCTCGAAATATAATTGCTTCACCCTAAAAACATGGAATATTTGAAGATAAATGAAGAACCATGGATTTTTTCTTCTAATGGAGTTGTTAGGTGAGAGATTCTAAATTAGGTTGTGGGATGTTCTCATCATCAAATCTTAAAGCATATACTTCAAATTAATACAGTGAACTCAACTCCTGATACCAAAACTGTTGCTAAAATTATATTTAGTCTAATGTAAAGCCTCACTAGTGAGATCCAAACCTTAGGGAAACAAGAGAAAGGATACCATTATCACCTCAACAACCTTTCTCTAGCTATTTAGTGGTTTTTAACCACAAGGGAGCTTCCTTAAAGGGTTACCTAAGGGACTAAATAAGAATGGAACAAGGTAATTAGATTAGGTCTAATACTTGCTTCACCCTAAGAACATAGAATATCTGAAGATAAATGAAGAACCATGGATTTGTTCTTCCAATGGAATTGTTAGGTGATAAATTATAAATCAAGTTGTGGGATGTTCTCATCATCAAATCTTAAAGCATATACTTCAAATTAACAGGAGTGGACTCAACTCCTCCTAGGAAATGACACCAAAAATGTTGCTAAAAATTATAGTAAGCCTAATGTAAAGCCTCACTAGTGAGATACAAACGTTAGGGAAACAAGAGAAAGGATACCATTATCACCTCAATAACATTTCTCTAGCTATTTAGTGTTTTTTAACAACAAGGGAGGCTTCCTAAAGGATCATCTAAATGACTCAATATGAATGGCATAAGTTAATTAGATTAGGTCTAAGGATTGAGATATAGTACCGACAGAGCCTACGTGGCCTAAATAATATTTTTCAGCACTACTAATATAGGACTAAATTTCAATGACATAGTCCGACGGTATGGCCCGTACTGTCGCAAATTACAAGAAAAATGTCAAATGTTCAATTTTTTTTTTTAAATACTCGTGCTCATTGGAATTACATCAAACAATGAATAAGTAATTTATAATTTGACACTCTATTTATATGGTGTTTGTCTTCCGACACAAACAATGTGACCGTTATGTGACCATTTGTTTGACTAGTCATCTTTGACTTTGACTAGTTAGTTAACATCAAAATTTTGATGATCAATACATATAGAAATATCCCACCTGTAAGAGATGTTGAAACATAATTGCTATAAGTGTAATAATTTTGAAAGGTTATAAGGTTTTTTCGCGAGAAAAAAACATATCTTGTTTTATATATTAATGGAAGAGGGAAAGCATCTTTTGTTTTATAAAACTAATATTAATGGTGAATAACATTAATATTATATTACATAATATATATATATATATATATATATATATATATATTTGAAGTTCAATAATAATATAATACACTATATATTAACATGGCATAAGGACAATAAATTTTGTTATATATATATATGAATTGCATAAGAAAATAATAATATTAGATCTAGTTACATGACCACATAGTTTTATAACATAATCATACCATAATTTTTTTGTGGCTGGGGAGATGAACGTAAAAAAAAATTAGATGGGGTTCTAATCTGGCAAGGGTTAATGATGGGAAATGTTATTTCCCTTGCACTCTTTGCAGGTGCACAGTCACACGAAAAATTCCACATGTTAAAACTAATGGAAATTATAGGAAGAATAGGAACCTTGAAGGGGAGAACAAATATCATATGGTGGTAAGCTATTTATGAATCATTATATATATTTTCTTTATATTAATCATATTTGTAATTTTTTTTTATTTTTATAATATTTTTTCTGCAGATTAATTTCACGTGAATATTTGTAATGATTATAAAGTCAAGGTGACCCCCTAGGTATGGTGATCTGAATGCACCAAGTACAGTATTACTAGAAATGATGTTCTACAAGTTGAGGAACATGGAGTGAATATTGAAGATAAAGATAATGATTCTATGGAAAAATATGAAAATAATAACATAGTTCAATATGATGGGACAAATTAATTGATCCAAGAATTTTTTGATGGTGAGACGGTGATGTTATTTGTGATGAACCTGTCATAGAGAAGGCAAGGACACCACTTTATGAAGGTTCAAGTGAAAATATTCTCTTTGATACATTTTTGGTTGGTGAACTTAAAGGTTTTCAATGGCTTGTAAAACACTTGTATGCCATAGTTCCTAAGGTAGAATGTAATATGTTTCATCACATGAAAAGTTGTTTTTTTTCCCTCTTTTTAGTGTTAATTAATGCTTAAAATAAGAAGGCAATATTTATAATTAATATTATTTACACTAACTAGTGATTTTTTATGTTGTACTAGATTGTTATGTGAATTTTTGTTACAATCGTCAAATAAGTTACCTCGCACATACAAAGATTTATATGCCATTATGAAATAAATTGGAATGGAGTATCAAGCTACAGATGCATTTCCTAATGATAATATTATATATTATGGACAACATGCATTAAAAAAAATCTTGAAATGTTAGAGCAGTGGATATCGAAGCAGTCAACTAAAAAAAAGAGTGCCTCAAAATATCCTTCGCCATATTCCCATAGTTCTGTGTTTGCAGTGATTATTCAGGTGTGAAATCATAACACATTTTTATGGATTACCATGCATGGAAGAGAAGTGGAGATGGTTTTATTCGAATCCTTGTAGATGGTTATGCATTTAGGGAAACTAAGGAAACATGGTTGCATTTCAAAGATGAACCTCATAATATTAGGCTTTCATTGGCAGCGAAAAATGTTAATCCATTTGGAAATCTCATGTCTATTTACCTGGTGTGGCCAATTTTTGTTATCAACAATAGCCTTCCTCCTTGGATGTCAATAAAGAGGGAGCACATTATGTTGACAATGTGTTGTGTAACCAACTCAAAAAGAGAAGAAAAGAGATATAAACGCCTTAGAAATGAGCCACTTCGAGGGGGCAACCTCCAATACATTACATAAATGAAAAATTCTTGGATGATACAATTCACAAAACCTCCTTTCTATATATAGGAGTCCATGGGGCCAATAATGTAATCCTAGTGGGCCACAATGTAATCCTAGCCGACCTAACAATAATAATTTAAGGGCACAATAATAACAAAATGGGGGTTACAAGGGTACAATAATAACAATAAGGGGTTTACACTAATAATAATAAGGGGCTATACTATTGATATAGGGACCTAACATGCCCCTCTCCTTCAAAAAAAGTGTTGTCCTCAACACTTGAGTAGCTCCGGGTGCTTCTGTATAAAATTCTCATCCTCCCATGTAGAATCTTCAGTGGGTAAGTTCTTCCACTTGATGAGATACTCCGAAATTGATCGATTCCGTAGTTGTCGAGTTCTTTTTTCCATGACTGCTTCAGGTTCCAATATGATTTTCCCTTCCCCATCAAGTTCTGGCAATACTGTTTGAACTGGAAGATTTTCACCTATAACCTTCTTTAAGCATGAACATGGAAAATTGGATGTACTCGCGAAGAAGAAGGAAGCTCCAATTTGTATGCCATAGTACCAATCTTTTGCAACACCTTGTAAGGACCATAGTACTTTGGCGATAATTTATTATCCTTTTTTGCTTGCTTGAGGGACATTTGTTTGTATGGTTGTAGCCGTAAAAATACCCAATCTCCTACATCAAAACTTCTCTCGCTACGATGTTGATCTGCCTGTTGTTTCATTCGATTTTGTGCCAAATTAAGGTTATCCTTTAAGAGTTGGAGAACTTCTTGCTGATGCTCGATGTGATCTTCCACTGCTTGAACCTTCGAATTTTCCCTTAAAGATGATGTGATGGATGGTGGATGATATCCATAAAGTGCCATAAATTGGGTCATTTTTGCTGCAGTATGGAAGGAAGTGTTATACCACCATTCAGCAAGAGGTAACCACTTGACCCATTGTGTTTGTTTATCAGATACAAACAACGAAGATATCCTTCCAAACATTTATTTACGATCTCAGTTTGACCATCAGATTGAGGATGATAAGATGAGCTATGAGCTAATTGAGTACCCAAACAAGAAAATAACTCCGTCCAAAAATTTCCAGTAAAAATGGGATCTCTGTCACTCACAATAACCCTTGGGCTTCCATATAGCTTTTGAATTCTGTCCATAAATGTAGTAGCAACTGTACTTGCTTTAAATGGATGAGATAATGCACAAAAGTGTGCATACTTGGTAAGTCTATCAACTACCACCATGATGACACTCTTTCCTTCGGACTTAGGTAAACCTGTGATAAAATCCATTGAAATCTCCTCCCAACGTTGACCCGGAATGGATAAAGGTTGTAGAAGTCCTGGGGTCTTAATTGTTTCCACTTTATTCTGTTGGCAAACCAAACATTCCGCCACAAACTTTCGAATATCAGATTTAAGGCCATCCCAAAAAAATTCTTTCTTCACCCCGTGGTAAGTTTTTAAAAATCCTGAGTGTCCTCCTAAAGGAGAAGTGTGCAATTCCAGAAGAATCTTTTGTTTTAGTTGGGAATTCTTACAAAGATATAAGCGATTTTTGTACCATAAGGAATCATTTTTCCAACTAAATGTATCAGATGTACTAGGATCTTGCTGCAACTTTTGAATGAGTGTCCATACATCTTTGTCCTTCTTCCATTCATCTCTTGCTTCGCTTATCCAATCTGGTTGGATAATAGAAATGGCACAAAGAAATGCTTCCACCTCTTCATTCTTTCTTGAGAGTGCATCTGCAACAACATTCAACTTTCCTTTTTTGTAGATTATTTCAAAGTCGTAACCCAACATCTTTGTGACCCATTTTTGTTGTTCTTCTGACGATAGTCTTTGTTCCCAAAAGTGTTTAAGACTATCATGATCAGTTTTTACCTTGAAGTGTCTTCCCATTAGGTAAGTTCGCCATTTCTTTAGTGCATGTAGTATTGCTAACATTTCCTTCTCATAAATAAGTTTCTGTAAATACTTTCCTTTGATTGGACGACTTTCAAAAGCAATGGGTCTTCCTTCCTGCATTAAAACTGCACCAATTCCATTTCCTGAGGCATCACATTCCACAATAAAGGTTTTTGTGAAGTCTGGTGTAGCTAAGACCGGTGCTAGGCACATTGCCTCTTAAGACGTTCAAAGGCCTTAGTTGCTTCAGGAGTCCATGAAAATGCATCTTTCTTCAATAATGTTGTTAGAGGTGCTGCTATTCTCCCATAATTCTTAACAAACTTGCGATAATACCTCGTTAACCCGAGAAATCCTCGCAACTTCTTTATGGTTGTGGGGACTTTCCATTCCTTAATGGATTTAATTTTGTTAGGGTCTACTTTAACACCCTCGTGAGATACAATATGACCCAGATATTCCACCTCTTGTACTCCAAAGAAAAATTTGGATTTTTTTGCATATAATTGTTTCTCCTTCAATATTTTGAGCACCTCGTCAACATGTTCAACATGATCCTTCCAAGACCTGCTGTAGATTAGTATATCATCAAAAAATACTAGCACAAATTTTCTAAGGAAGGGTTTGAAAATGGAATTCATCAACCCTTGAAATGTAGAAGGTGCATTGGCAAGGCCAAAAGGCATGACCAAAAATTCATAATGACCCTCATGAGTTCGAAATGCTGTTTTTGGAATATCTTCAGTCTTCATTCTAATTTGATGATATCCCGAACGAAGATCCAACTTGGTAAAATAAATTGCTCCATGTAATTCATCCAATAATTCATCAATCACAGGAATGGGAAATTTGTCTTTAATGGTGAGCTTATTGAGCTCCCTATAATCCGGACACATTCGCCATGATCCATCCTTCTTGTGTACCAACACTACAGGAGAAGAGAAAGAACTTTGACTGGGTTGAATTATACCCGCCTCTAACATTTCTGCAATCATACGTTCAATTTCGCTCTTTTGGAAGTAAGGATATCTATAAGGCCCGATGTTTGGAGGAACACTTCCTGGAATCAAATGAATAGCATGATCATGATCACGAATAGGTGGGAGTCCTTTGGGAGTTTCAAACACCTTGGAATGATTGTCCAAGACTTGTTGGAGATCTGCAGAAATAGATGATTTTGATGTTGGAACTTCTAGTGAGCATAATTGTGCAATTACGCCTCGCCGTTCTTTCTTTAGAAGCTTTGTCATGACATTAGAGCTTATTATCCTTCCTGGCTTCCCCGCAATACCCCGTAATTCAACTTCCTTTCCTTCTGAAAAAAATTTCAAGAAAAGTTCCTGAAAATTAAAAGCTACCGTCCCCAAAGATTGTAACCATTGTACTCCTAGTACAACATCAGCACCTCCCATAGGAATGGAAAGCATTGGACTAGTCAATACATATTCCCCATGGTTAGCTTGATATTATGGCATTTTCCAGATCAATTTATAGTTCCTCCATTTGCAACCATCACTTGACATTCTGGTGCTGGGTATAGGAAACAATTTAATTCCTTGGCTACCTTACAATGAATAAAATTATGGGTGCTACCCGAATCAATCAACACTATTACCTTTTTCTTCTTGATTTGTCCTTGTATCTTGAGAGTTTGAGGAGTGGTAATTCCTGCCAGTGCATTACACGATATGGTCGGATTCATTTCTTCCTCTTCTAGGGTTGGTTCCCGGTGTATATCCTCTTCTTGTTCATTTTCTTCTTCCTCTTCACAATCTATGTAAAATAATTTCTTCTCAGCACACTTATGACCTTTAGTGTATTTGCTATCACAACCGTAGCAAAGCCCTTTTGCTCTTTTTTCTTCCAATTGTTGTGGTGTCAACCTTGTAGGTTGTGGAAATCTAGGCGTAGCAACACTTCCTTCTTTATAGAATTGAGTGGTAGGCTTCCTTGTCGCCATTATTTTACATTCAAATTTTCTTGCCAACCTGAATGCCTTCTCCAATGAATCTGGTTCCAAAATGCGAATTTCATGTTGGATGTTATCCTTCAAAGTGCCTATGAAGAGATCGATCCTGTGTTCCTCTGGAATATCAGTTACCCTTATATTCAATTTTTGGAAGTCCTCAATGTGCTGCCCCACTAAACCCTTTTGTTTGAGATTTATCAATTGGGTAAAGAAGGTGTTGCTCTTTGTATCCTCATAATGTGCTATCATTTTCTCCGTAAAAATTGACCAAGTGACAATTTTTTTACGGGAGCAAAGCCATTGATACCATACAAATGTATTTTGTTCTAAATGTAAAGTTGCAATGCGTACCTTTTGCGTGTTTTGTACGTTATGGAGATCAAAATATTGCTCCATCTGTAGTATCCATGTTACAGGATCCTTTCCATCAAACTTCCTCATATCCATTTTTGGAATATGGTGGTTCTTCCCGCTAACATTCGAGTTTATGGAATCATGATTAACATTTATTTTGTTCTCATCAGGAGGTTCTTCTCCTATATTTCCGCCATTAGGAATCATTTCTAGTTTTAAGCTTGTCATCAAGCCTTCCATGTATGCTTTTAGATCATTCTTCATGTCATCCATCTTAGCTTCCATGCCGACTTCCATGCCATCCATCTTAGCTTCCAAACCATTCATCTTAGTTTCCACGCCTTTCTTTAAAACTTCCATTTCATTTTTTGTTGTTCTTTGCGAGAGCGAAATTTGTTGCATTTGCTCTTGTAATTTTGACATGTCATGTTGCCATTCTTCATCTTCATGAGTAATAGTAGAGCCTTCTAAAGGCTTAATGGGTGTTGAATTCTTTTTAGGGGCCATTTCAGACTCCAATATTGATATCTATTCTACAATAGGCCCTTTCAATCAATTCAACTTGATTCTTCAAACAAGACTTATGCAATTCGGAAAAAAAAATACACACCTTTTACTAGCTTTGAGGAGCTCGATATTGAAATTGTATTATCTATGTGCTTGAAAATCTTCGATATCTGAAATTCAGCCCTGTAGTAGCCCTCTGAAGCTTCTTTCAAATTCCACAGGTCTGACTTGATTTTGATGCTCCAAGACAAAGTTGTGTCTAATCTCCCACAATGACCTAATTCTGGACTGGTTCAGTAGAGCGAACTTGTACGACTTGCCACGTGTCACTGTTTTGTCCTTTGTCTCTGAAATTGATAGCGAAGAAACTACAGGCTGTGTTCTTGTGACCACTTTTGACGGCACTCCAATCCAATCTTCAGAGAGAGAGTTATTGAACTTTTCCCACGATCACCTCTTTGAGATGAAATTCAGGAGCCTGAAAAAGCACTACCTTCCACAGATCATATCTCCAAAAATATTGTGAACCAAGTTCTGAAATTTTTTGAAGAATTTCCTCAGGATTTCAGCTTCGCACCATATGAATTTCAGACTCTGACCCTTCGTACAAAAAACTTTATAGCGCAAATGCCACGATGACCTGTTTATGAGCCTGAAAAAATACCTAAATTCCACAGATGATATCTCCTCAAATATTGCGAACCAAGATCTGAAATTTTTAGACAACCTTCCTCAAGATTTCAGCTTCGCACCCTAGAAATTTCAGCTTCTGAAGCTTCGTAGAAAAAAATTTATAGCGAAAATGCCACGATGACCTGTTTGGAGCAGCGAAACCCTAGAATCCCAAAGCTCTGATACCAAATGTTGTGTAACCAGCTCCAAAAAGAGAAGAAAAGAGATATCAACGCCTTAGAAATGAGCCACTTCGAGGGGGCAACCTCCAATACATTACATAAATGAACAATTATTGGATGATACAATTTACAAAACCTCCTTTCTATATAGGAGTCCATGGGGCCATAATGTAATCCTAGTGGGCCACAATGTAATCCTAGCCGACCTAACAATAATAATTTAAGGGCACAATAATAAAAAAATGGGGGTTACAAGGGTACAATAATAACAATAATGGGTTTACACTAACAATAATAAGGGGCTATACTAGTGATATAGGGGCCTAACACAATGTCTGTTCCAGGTATTCATTTACATTAATTTTTTGAATATTGTAACATTTTCATTTGTCTTGTTTGTTTCATAATATGTTATATTTATTTATTTACTTATATGTACTTATCATAGTAATTATGTGTAATTTCAAACAATTAGGTAAGTTACAAGCTAAAGATATGAATGCATATATTGAGCCTCTTATTGATGAGTTAATGAAGTTATGGGACGACATCACTATGTATGACATCTGTAAACAAATAGGGTAGAGGCAATTTTAGTTCCATGGAATACTTGTATGAACAATTTGTGATACCCCATGACTAACACATTTTCATGGTATGTAACATTCCATTGCACGTTAATAATATATAATTATTTAAATTAGAACATATCATGCATGGTTTTAAATAAGCCCTTCTTTTATAATTAACATTAATCCATCTCTTGTAGGCCTTCAAACAAAGGGTAAACTTACATGTCCAATTTGTGGTCCTAAGATGAAATCTCATCATTCACTAAGTTTAGGAAAGGAGGTGTTTGATGAGTATAGGATATATATCTATAAGAACCATAGGTATCATGCTAATGAAAAACATCTTTTCAACAGTAAAGAAGAGACTGCGTTAGTGCTACAGGGTAAAATGCTCGGGTTGTTGGTTATCGAATATCCCTCTCAGGGATTTCTGGTGCCTGAGGCAGACAATAAGATTAGCTGTATAGTTCACAAAGATGGCACATATATATTCATATTTAACTTAAAACAACTTGATGGAGTAAGATGGAAGATTACCTTTCTGATGATCTTGAAGTCTTTTGGAGAGCACTGAATAGCGAAGTAGGGATCCTTCTTCACCAGCTCCAAATCTCGACTCTGCAATCAGTCAAAGCACCCGTGTAATCTCTACCATAACATACATTTCCTATCAATTAAGTAAATATATAATAAACATTTAAACTATGCACATCTAAGCCATTCATCTCATGCTATATAAGTGATTAAATAACAATGACAATATCAACGCATAGAATGGACAAAACAGATACAATTCTATTGATTTATAAAAAGGAGGATTACAACCATCGGTTGTACCAAGCCCTCCTTAGCCTTCCAATCTCTCTATCTCTCAAAGTGGTGATGTCTTGATAAGCAAGTTCTCAATGACCTCTTTGACCTTTGACCTTCACACTACAACAATGATCTCTACTTCACAAGTATTCAAAAACTTTGACAATCCTTTGACCTTGAACCAAGACCCTTCAACTCCATTTTATAGGAGATGGAGAGGGAAATCATTGCCCTTCTCTTTCCACCATTTTTGAATAGAAAAAACCAAGATTTTTCCTCAACTTCCATGCTTTTGCCTTCCTTGAGAGTTCAGTTGTTTATGGCAAGGCCCAATAAGAGATTAGTGCTTTGCAGTTTCCTTTTTGTACTGACTCTCTTGTGAGAAAAAGCTGGAAATTCAAATCATTCTCTGTGGGTTTTTCCCGTTCCAAACTCAAAACATGGGTAAAACTACCCTCTAGTGTAAAAATATCATTTCCCTAGCCACTAACGTGGCCCATTCACTGATCAGGTGCGTTATAACGCTCTTGTGTTGTTAGAATGAGGCGTTGCCTTGGCAGAAATAGGTTTAGTTTAGGTCTTTGTATTCCTTCCATATTTATCTTCTCCTCTGAGCTGATGAGGAAGTATTTTGACCTGTAACAGATGCCCCCTAAAGTGTGAGGTCAGAGACGAAGATGATGGCCGAAATAATTTATAATGTGTGTAGTAGAGATAAAGAGATTGAAAGACTGAGGAAAACCTGAAACAACAACATATGTCAGAAAATATAGTATCTGCCTTGAGTCGGGCATTCCCATGCTCAGTAGCTTAAACAACATGATTTATCTAGAATAGAGATATGAATAATCTGTCCACCAATAAGCACAATGTGGAAGTGTCTGTCATAACAGGATCAGGCTGAAGAAGCTGTCTCCATAAACAATATCGCAACTTGGGAAAGGGAACACAACTTTAATGATGTAACCTTTGCCCCAAGGTCTTGACCACCGATTCACTTAAACTTCATATTTCTCAACATGTGAATGAAGGAGCTGTCGTCAAACATGTGAGAATTCGTCTTATTACCAGTCGATGATGAAAACTGTTAACAGATGCGAAGGTGGCCACCGATAATGATGATGGTCCCTAAGATGCACAGTAAAATCTATTGAGTGTGAATAAAATGAGTTGAAGTCGAACACTCGTAGAATCATTCAACCAGGAGCCAATGATGAAGACTCCTGATCAAACACAAGACTACCTGCCACTAATGTCTGTAAGTATCCGGGTACTGATGGGTTTCTGGATCATCTTCCTAGATAAGATGTTGAAGTCGATAGGAAGAGATCTGTTGAAAGGTAGGCACTGATGCGTCCTACATCAGTCAACACGAAACGAAAACAAACTTATTTTTTTTATGATTGAGATAATGAAGAGTAAATGGGGATGTCAGATGACAAATAATTTCTGGCATAATGAGCAGTTTGGTTGATAAGAGGAGTAGTAGATAGCGAGATCTGCTTGAACAATAGAAGGCACTGTAACAGGGTACTAGGCAGCTGAGACTTAATGAACACCAAAGAGTGTGTTAGGATTTTACTGGTATAGGGACACTGGGAGATGAAGGCTAATACTCATAGATGGTAGGGTTCGGCTAACTGCGAAAGAGTTTTCTGGGAAGTGCCATGTTCAAGATTTTTGCTGCCAAATCGACCTTTCTGAAATGTAACAGAGGTAGTATCAATTTTGTCCAAATTTTTCCCCGTCTGATTAAGTTTAACGAGTCCAGACGAGTAAACTCAGTGAATTTTTCATATTTAGAGAGTCTGAAAAATATCATAAAAGAAAATTCTGTGCCCTGTCTAATTAGGTTTAACGAGTCCAGATGAGTAAACTCGATGAATTTTTCATGTTTAGAGAGTCTGAAAAAATATCGTAAAAGACAACTCCATTGGGGTACCTTTGTCATGTCTTGATAACCGGGCACAGCAAAGGGAGAATAGTAAGGCCGAAATAGTTCATTTTCCATGAGTTAGTCCATCGAAGCCGGAAAAGTGAGAAATTTATGTTCGATGGACGTCTACCTCATTTTGTTATGAGTACAAGGAGACGGAGTAAACTTAGTACTCTTTGTGAAATTTTAACGAGTCCAACAAAGAAAAACTCGGTGCCCTCTGTGAAATGAGTCACGCGGAGAAAACTCAGTTAATTTTTCAGTTTAAAGAGCTTTGAAAAAGAGGAAAAGAATGGCTCCTTACTCTCTGTAGTGGTAGTTTAGCGAGCCCGAAAAAGTCAACTCGGGGTTTTTTCAGTTTTATGAGCGAGAAAAAGGTCCCTAAAAAGAAAGCTCAGTGCTTCTTCATATCAGTTTTAACGAGTCTGAAGAAGAGAACTCAAGGTTTTTTGGATTAACGAGCAAGAAAAAGACCATAAAACGAACGCTCGATATCAACTTCGTATAATTTTAACGAGTCTGAAGAAGGGAACTCGAGGTTTTTCGGATTAACGAGCAAGAAAAATACCATAAAAAGAATGCTCGACCAAACATGTGTATGTATGCATATGAATCTTGATCACTCATCAGGACATCAGTAACAAATCTCAATAGTTGCGACACATGTGCAGCAAGAATTCACGACTTTTGCCGACTAGCTTAAGAGAGTCATGACCCAGAATTGGCTATAAGAAGGTCGGAAGACCTACATTTTCACTGTTTTGAGTGCTGTGAAGGAGCTCTGGGGTCAAAAGGGGTGAAATCTTCAGCTGACGATTACGGTCAATCCGAGAAACGGTTTTCCTTCTTGCGAGATCCAGGTAAGAGCTAGAACCTCCTGCTATCATTTAATTGTCTTTTTTTAAAGTTTTGCTGGTTCAAAATGGAAAATTTGTGAGGCCCTAAAAAATGTTTGCGCCTAACACGGGCCAGTAGTGTTAGAGCCATGTTAAGCGCACTTCCCGTGAAGGGATGCTGCATTAGCACGCTCTGTTTCACACTAAGGCCAACGTTAGGCATACCACGTTTTTTAGAAACTCATTTCCCATCGTTTTGAAGTGGTCCAGGAAATTTTTAATTGGTTGAAAATGTTTCATTTGCAGGTATTCAACTGTTAATCATGAGTATCTAGTGAGAGAGAGAACATGAATGGGAAGAATGAGAGATGATGACGGATGCTGCAAGCTTGATGGCTCTCCGCAGATGCGGATTGCTAAAATATTCCTGCTTAGAATTGATGAGGGGTCAAGAGGACCTCCTGAGGTGGCTAATCCAAAAATGGGACGAGCGGCACCATGTCTTTCGGATTGGGGGCAGTGAGCTCTCAATCGAGAAGGATGATGTGTAGTTTTTGACCTAACTATCATGTCATGGACCGAGGCCCAACTTGACGGGGTCCAGTGCTGACCCAGGTTCCACTGCTGATCTGATTCTTGAGCATTGCATACGTGACACTTAGGCTATGAGCAACCGGGTATCGATTGCACGGGTGACTTTGAGACCACTGAGGTCTATATTATGGATGATTATTCGCTTGGCAAGTGCCAAGAGTTAACATGTGGCCACCAAGGCCCAGATGCTCCTAGCCTTGGACTGTATGCAGCCTCAGGTTTTTGACTAGTGTGACGGAGTTGTCCGTCGGGTCTGAGAAGAGCTTACCGCATGTAAGACCCATACCCAGAGAGAGTTTGGGTATGGTACACTAATTGTCTCTTTCTTACTGGAGGGCGTACCATTGATGAGGCCCAGGATCGTTATAGTGCCATTGGGCCCATGCAAGCCGAGGCAGGCTCAGTGGGCAGCCTTGCTTCCGTGAACTGGAGAGGGTCCCGTCCACCACTGTTTTGATGATGGATTTTTTGATTGGCTGAACTCCCAGATTATTATGATTGCGGATTATCCCTATGCAAAGATGAACTTCACAGGCGATCTGGAGTTAGGACTGCCCCCTGGTACCTAGTGGGCACTTGATGGTAAGAAGGAAATGATCAGTGTATTTCAAGGAAGCACTTTTTTTTTTTTCTTTTGAATGTTTATGCAATTTTTTTTTTTGAAATAGGGTGAAAATTATGTTTTGACATGAAGCGTTTGTTTTCTTGACACAGATGGGGCACCTGTCCGAACAGTTGGGGCCCCTCACTATGCATGGCGAGGAATGCAACTACTCGGGGCTGGTGCACCAGCAGAGGATGCGAAAGCCACTGAGGATGATGATGCCCAAGTTTTTCATGAAATCTCCAGAAAATTGGAGGGTTTGAGTATGGGCATAACACCCCTTCCTATGCGGGAGGTTCCAGTTCATTTGCAACGACATAACGTAGGTGTGTCAGAGAGATACCTGGTGCCTCTGAGGAGGATAGCTAGAGCAGTTGTATGTTACCATGATCATCAGGTCTAGCTGGCGGAGCGGATGTATTAGTGTCAGAGCGTGGCTTAGTATAGCCAAATTTTTGTAAAACACCCAAGTTTTGGAAGATTTTTTGATGTAACTATTGTACTGGACATGACATATATATATACATACTTTTTGGTGATTTTGTGTTTTCTAATTTTTATGTATTTCCAATGGGATAAAAATATATATACTCATTAGTAAATATTTTATAGCAAATGTGACAAATTCCAATCTAACACATAGTTTGCCAAAGAATCGGCTAGTGCATGAAATTCTCTAGGAACGTGCTCAAATGTGATTGTTTGAAATTGACATTCTAAAATTCACACCCTTAAAAAATAACGTAACAAGACTGGATGATGGACACGGTAATGATTGTTTAACTGCATAATGATGAGTTGGGAATCTAACCTGACCACTAAATTGGAGATGTCACGAGATGTCGCTTCTGTGAGGAGTTGGATCACTGACATGTACTCGGCAACATTATTGGTGGCGCTACCTAGGAAGATTCCCCCAAAACCAAGAAGGTCCGACTCAGGAGTGTAGAGAACCCAAGAAGCTGAAGTAATGTGTCTAGTGTGACGACTAGCACCGTCCGCATATTCGACATATGATTAGGAGGGTGACGACATATGTGTGAAAGAAAAAGATTATACATGAGAACAAACACCTCAAAAACCAAAAAATATCCAGAAACATCAAAACAATAGGCAAAACTTATATACATAAAATTACAAAACATATGCCTAGTGTGAAACTAGGCAAAATACTTCTTTAGATAGAGCCCGTTGCAGAGCTCTGCAAGTGGAATTCCATTACAGTCCTGAAGTTCGTAAGCCCCTTTTGAGAGGAATTTAGTGACGATGTAAGGACCCAGCCATAATTTTTGGAGTGTTCCTGCCCCCAAGAGGTCATGTTTTTGATCATAGAGTAGAACAAGATTGCCCTCTTGGAAAGAACGAGGCTTGACAGATTTGTCGTATTGAGCTTTGACTCGGCGCTAGTGAGCTTCGAGAGCTAGTGTAGCATTTTGATGAGTTTCGTCCAAATGATCGAGTGAGAGCAAGCGCTCTTCTGTGGCGGTGGTGTCAGGCAGGAGTTCAACGGCGAGTTTCAGAGATGGAATTTCGCACTCGATTGGAAGTACTGCCTCCAAGCTGAATGCAAGTAGAATGGCATGAAGCCTGTGGTAGTTTTGACTGACGTTCGGTATGCCCATAATGCAGAATACAACTTCCGATGCCATGTGGTTTTATGATTTCCGACCAATCGACAAATCATGGTTTTGAGGATGCCATTTACGGCTTCGACTTGACCATTAGCTTGAGGATAATAAGACAAATATTGATCTTGATGAAAACCTAGCATGGATGTTAATTCGGTCATCATATGATTCTGAAAGTGGGATCCATGATCTGTGACAATAGATAGGGGTACGCCGAACCGACAAATTTCCTGATTGAACAGGAAGAGAGCGGCGGTTTTTCCATCAGCCATAAAAGTGAGAATGGCTTCTGCCCATTTCGTAAAATAGTCGACCGCAATACCCATCCAGGACCAAGGGTATTGTGCACAAGTACCAAAGTAAAAGGCTCAAAAATAAAAGTGTTCGGATTGCTCTCGAACCAAGTTCAAGTTGTAGATCTTGAAATTCTGAATCCAACGGCGCAGACGGCACTCAATTCCGAGTCCGTATGAAGGAGTTAGAAGCGGTCAAAGTTCCAGGTTGACTTGGGGATGTGGCAGCCTTAAAGAGGACGCAATTTGGACCAAATCCGGCCATCGGATTCCGGCAAGTGCAGGCCAGACTCCGGGCGAAATTGTCGCCTGTTTAAAATGCCTCCTTCGGTCCAAAACCGAATTTTTAAAGATGGCCAGTTTGTTTTATTTAAAACAAAAATTATTAAAAAAAGGGGGGTGGGGGCCGTGACCCCCGCCACCCCCGGCATATGTGGCACCATATTTAAATGGGCCGGCGGGAATCGAACCCGCCCGGCCACGTGGGCCGGCCTGATCCACGGGCGGCCCAACACACAACGGCCCAACTTAAAACACACAACCACCATATTTAACCAACGGCCCATCCATATACGTATTGGTTGAACGAATTTAAAAAAATGGTGGAGGTGGTTGGGGGCGGGCCGCCCAATGCGGGTCCGGCCCCCCCATAAAACAATATGATATTGTTTTTAAAACAAAACGCACCTTTTTAAAAAGAGAAATGCGTGCTAAGTATGGAGGGGCGGGATTTGACTTCAAACCTCTCCTCCTTGTTCTAAATCTTACTGCTAGCCCAAGCTGTTGTTACTTCCAGGTAGTCGCCCCGAGATTTTTCTACATAAACTCAGACTTTTACAGTGCGCTCAAGCATGGAGGAGCAGAGCGCGCGCACGCAGTTCGAGGAGTTTTAATATTTTTTTTTAATGCAGGTCATGTGGAACCATGAGCCCAGAAAGAGGCAGGCGGAACCCTGATTGAGGCTCAATTTTCAGGAGGGCAAAATTTCGACTTTGTCCAAATGGGACAAATTATATGCCGTTTCAGCACTACTTAGCGCCACGAGTCTGATGGCGTACTCAGTTTCTGCATCTGAGTTTTCGATTTTCCAGCCACTTTTGGAAGTGGACTATGCCGGTGTCAGATTTTTGCATGTGAGCAGTCGTTTTCCACTTTCTCGACGCCACAAGATTGATGGTGCTTTCAGATTCTGCCGCAGAGCTGCTCAGCCTTCAGCAAATGGCAGCATGAGGTATATGAGGTGATTTCCATGTACTTCTCTTCAGTTATTTCTCTTTGAGATGCATTATGTCTTGCAGATCCCGGTTGATATATGAGTTGAGGGATCTTGCTTTGTGTTGTTTTTGATGTACTTTCAGCTATGGATTTGTGTCATGTATGAGTCCCTTTTATGCCAGATTGGCGGGATGCTCCTTTTCATATGTGTATTTTGAGATCCCTTGTTTGCCAGGATTGGCGGGATACTCTTGTTTGCTACATGTCAGCTATGGTCATACTGATAGGAGTCTTTCTTTATGTATGAGAGTTCTGCAGTAGAACATCTCTTAAAGAAGTCAAGCCACTCCTGCGTGAGGGAAATTTTTCCTTGTATGTCATAGGGAAAGCACATCCATGTACATCTCTTCTTACAACACATAATGCAGCGGCCTACACCATCTTGACACCGAGGCCCGGAGATGTAGTCCCTCCTGGACGAACTCCGTCATCAAACGATGTGTTCTTATGATTGCTGATCTTGTTCATTTATGTTCCTCTTATTTACAGCTACAGTTGTTCATTTAAGTTCTTTAACGTCTTTAAGTAAATGCAATTCTATTTATCAGCTGAATTAAAAGGTCTTGGTTAAGGGTATTAAGTTTTTACCCCGGATCAAGTGGTATCGGAGCAGGTATTCTTGCTGATTGGATTGCAGGCGTGAACATTGAACGTTTGCTGAGTTGAGCCATGGAAAGTGTCAAGGACATGTATGAAACCATGCTCAGGGTGTCCGAGAAAGCGGACATATTGTACGAGGCGTACGAAAAACAAGCAGTAGAGAACGAAGAATTGAAGACCCTCCTACACAAAGAGAAGGAGGAAAAACAACATTTGCAGCTTCAGTTGCAAACCACAACAGAAGAGTTGGAAGATTGGAAGCGCAACAATGAAATTCTGCAAGCAGATCATGATGCCTTGAAGGCATTCCTACATGAAGAGAAGGAGGAGAAGCAGCAGTTGCAGCTTCAGTTGCAGGCCACGACAGAGGCGTGGGAAGATTTGAAACGCAACAACGAAACTCTTCAGAGAGATCATGATGCCTTAAAAGCATTCCTACAGAAAGAGAAGGAGGAAATGCAGCAGATGCAGCTTCAGCTACAAGCTTACGAAGTGAAACACGACGAAGGCTTACAACAGCTTTCTTCATCTGTTTCGCCATCAACACCTAAGGTAAACTGTGTTGATTTTTCTTCAGTTTCTTCACATGATATAATTTCAGTTGGAAGTGTGGAGATACCCATCACAGGTATCGGCATGAAACTCCTCACCAAAATGGGGTACAGAGGAGGAGGACTTGGCATTCGTGGCCAAGGCATCACCGAACCACTGGAGGTTGTGCAACGACCTCATTATGCAGGTTTGGGGTACATTGACGAAGGATGTTCGAAGGACATCAAAGGCAAACAGATAATGATGAACTCTCCAAGGAAGAGGAATGATAGGGACACTTCGCCATCGTTCCACGGCAGTGCACGTTGCAGTGAAGGAACCGAGGCAAGCTCCCATCATCATGATGGCACCAGAGACCACCCCAGAAGGTATACTAAGTCTCATTATTCCAGAGTGCATTTTGATTACAAGAATGTCGATAACCATGGTCATAAAATATGGCATTGTAAAACTTGTTATTTTTGTGGTTTAAATAACCATGTGATTTCTAAGTGCTGGAAGAGGATGGCAGCACAAAGAAGGAAGAGGCACGAAAGGCCTTCTCCCCAACAGGAAAAGAAATCAGTTAAGCAGGTTTGGAGGAAAAAGAACTTTTGCACCCATTGCGACCGAAGTGGCCACCAAAGAGCCACATGCTGGAAACTTCATCCAGAGTAGCGCCGTAAAGCCAAAGAGCTCGTGCATACACCAGTCGAAAGAGCTGGTCAACAGGAAATTTCGCCACAGGGAAATGATCCACTCGTTTTAATAAATGAGAAGTGGTTCTTCTAGATTGTTTTTTTCTAGAGATGTTAAGCTTGTCATGGCCATGCTTGTAAGTCATTTGTCGCATTTTTATTATGAAAGTGATGATGTGTTTCCATCACTCGTTTAAGCGACATGACATTTTTCTTTTTGGCCTTGTTTTATAAGTCGTGTGTTGGATCTCTTTCATGTAAAAGTGATGATGTGTGACATCACTTTGAGATGCGACGTTTATGTTTTGGTCATGTTGTATGAGTCGTCTGATGCATTTCTTTCATGTAAAAGTGATGAGGAGTTTTTCCATCACTTCGAAATGCGACGATGAGGTCTGGTCTTGTAATTTTGTTGAGGTATGATTTCCATTTTGCTGTAAACTTGACCACCGAGTACATGTTATAAACTCGTGGCAAGTATGGAAACATCCGGGTCATTATTGGTCACATTGAGAATGCAATGTTCATTGCAGCTTTAGGCAGGTGTTGGCATTCCGATTCCGAAGGACAGAAGTGAAGGAGTCTTCATGGGATGTGCCTTTTCAGACATTTGCATTTCTACAGTTGCAGGTGTTGGCTTTGCATCTCGATTCCGAAGTACGTGAGGTGAAGGAATCTTCATGGGATGTGCCTTTTCAGACATTTGCATTTCAGCAGCTGCAGGTGTTGGCTTTGCATCTTCATTCCGAAGTACGCCAGGTGAAGGAGTCATGTGGGGATGCGCCTTTCAACGACAGTTGCAGACAGTTGATGATAGGTAAAGCTTAATGCTTTTGGAGGACCAAAAGCTCCTCAGTGGGGAGGATTGATCCAGGTGGACTAAGCAGGTACAGGTACAAGTGGCCTAAGTAAAAGGCTCAAAAATAAAAGTGTTCGGATTGCTCTCGAACCAAGTTCAAGTTGTAGATCTTGAAATTCTGAATCCAACGGCGCAGACGGCACTCAATTCCGAGTCCGTATGAAGGAGTTAGAAGCGGTCAAAGTTCCAGGTTGACTTGGGGATGTGGCAGCCTTAAAGAGGACGCAATTTGGACCAAATCCGGCCATCGGATTCCGGCAAGTGCAGGCCAGACTCCGGGCGAAATTGTCGCCTGTTTAAAATGCCTCCTTCGGTCCAAAACCGAATTTTTAAAGATGGCCAGTTTGTTTTATTTAAAACAAAAATTATTAAAAAAAGGGGGGTGGGGGCCGTGACCCCCGCCACCCCCGGCATATGTGGCACCATATTTAAATGGGCCGGCGGGAATCGAACCCGCCCGGCCACGTGGGCCGGCCTGATCCACGGGCGGCCCAACACACAACGGCCCAACTTAAAACACACAACCACCATATTTAACCAACGGCCCATCCATATACGTATTGGTTGAACGAATTTAAAAAAATGGTGGAGGTGGTTGGGGGCGGGCCGCCCAATGCGGGTCCGGCCCCCCCATAAAACAATATGATATTGTTTTTAAAACAAAACGCGCCTTTTTTAAAAAAGAAACGTGTGCTATGTTGGGAGGGGCGGGATTTGACCCAGAGCCTCTCTCGCCCAGATTCTTTAAATCTTGCAACTGCCAGCGTGGCAGGTAATTAAACTGATTTTCTACATAAACTCGGACTTTTTACGGTGCGGTAGAGAACGCATGGAGGGGAAGCGAGGAGGCGCGCGCACGCGGGTTCGAGGAGTTTTAATGTTTTTAATGCGGAGTCATGTGGAACGCAGGCGAAAGAAGCGAGCGGAGACCACGATTGAGGCTCAATTTTTCAGGAGGGCGAAATTTCGACTTTGTCCAAATGGGACAAATTTTATGTCGTTTCAGCACTACTCAGCGCCACAAGTCTGATGGCGTGCTCAGTTTCTGCATCTGAGTTTTCAATTTTTCAGCCACTTTTGGAAGTGGGTTATGAAGGTGTCAGATTTTTACATGTGAGCAGTCGTTTTCATCTTTCTCGACGCCACAAGATTGATGGTGTTTTCAGATTCAGCCGCAAAATAGCTCAGCCTTCAGCGAATGGCAGCATGAGGTATATGATGTGGATTCCATGTACTTCTTTATTTATTTCTCATTGATATGCATTATGTCTTGCAGATCCCAGTTGATACATGAGTCGTAGGATCTTGCTTTGTGTTGTTATTGATGTACTTTTCAACTATGGATTTGTGTCATGTATGAGTCCCTTTTATGCCACATTGGCGGGATTCTCTTTTTCATATGTGTATTTTTGAGATCCCTTGTTTGCCAGGATTGGTGGGATACTCTTATTTATTACATGTCAACTATGGTCATAATGATAGGAGTCTTTCTTTATGTATGAGAGTTCCACAGTAGAACATCTCTTAAAGAAGTCAAGCCACTCCTGCGTGAGGGCAATTTTTCCTTATATGTCATAGGAAAGCACATCCATGTACATCTCTTCTTACAACACATAATGCAATGGCCTACACCATCTTGACACCGAGGCCCGGAGATGTAGGCCCTCCTGGATGAACTCCGTCATCAAGCGACGTGTTCTTATGATTACTGATCTTGTTCATTTATGTCTCTCTTATTTACAGCTACGAGTTGTTCATTTAGGATTCTTTAACGTCTTTAAGTAAAATGCAATTCTGTTGCTCGAGGTGAATTAAAAGGTCTTGGTTAAAGGTATTAGTTTTTGATCCATACGATGTAGTTGTGTCCATTTTCCAAAGTGGGATTGCAGGTGACGAAGTCAATTCCCCATTTAGCGAAAGGACAAATGGAGATAACCGGATGAAGGGGGGCAGGATGAGCACACATTTTATTTGTGAAAATTTGACATGGATGGCACTTTTGGACCGCTGCAATGCAGTCTTTAAACAAAGTGGGCCAATAGTAACCTGCACGCAAGATTTTTTGGGCAGTAGCTGTTAGTATGAATCTTTCATCGTAAAATATCACTTTAGCTACGCATAAAAAATATCCCTAACATCGATTATGGTTGCAAAATATCTTTAAGTTTGCTGCACAAATTCAGATCTAAGCACAAAAGACATTAAGAAGATAAAATATAATATGGCTCCATGCATGAAATAGACAAGACAAGAACAATGTAATTAAAAGAATTTTATATTATATTAAAGAATGGGGCACCTGAGAGGAAAACAAGAAAGGTGTTTTCTGGTTCTCCTCATATTTAGGGGAAAGCCCTCCTATTTATAATAAAATATTGGGGTGGTCTAGAACTCGGTGCATGAATAAAATATTATTAATCGAATTCTAGAAGCACCCTTTAGGAATATTTTATTATATTTGTTGGAGGGAAAAGGATTCTTGACTTGGGTCAATTCCTTTATTTATAAATAATAAATAAGTAAATGGTTTATTTATCTTTTTAGGAAATGATGGGAATATAATTAAATAAATAATGGTTTATTTAATTATTTATGGATGATTTAGTCAAATTTAACTAAGAATATTATTTAAATAATGATTTAAATAACTTATTCTTAGGAAATAATTAAATAAATAAGGATTTATTTAATTAAGTTCCTTGTTTTGGGTTAAATATGACCAGGAAATATAAACAAATAAGTTATTTTATATGGTGAAAACAATTTCACTTAGGGTAAAATTGGTCTTACATGGTGTACTTAGGTTCATCTAATAATAATAGGTTAGATGACCAAAAATTGGTGTAACAGATTGCCCCCCAACGTACGAGTGTTAGGAGCAAATCATATGACTGAAGTACGTTGTAAGAACTCAATCACTAGAAATCAAGAGGGAAGTGAGAGAGAGAAATGTAAGGTTGTCTGATGTGCTAAAGGACTAGACCCTGAGGAGACGAGACTTACAGGTGCAACAAGTCTCTAAGTTATGAAGTGGTACCTGTGCTAAAGGCGACAGGGGAGGCATACCTATGCCCGCCGAGACAAAGTACAAAGAATCAGACACCCAGAAAACCACGGAATGCAATAATGAAGCATGTACTAGCCTAAACATGAGCCAGATAAATAACAGGATGAATCCCACATACATGCGATGCCTAGAATAATCGTCAGGACTTATACAATAATATGGTAGTACATGAGATACAAAGACAACCAAATGCCCCCTACACACGGGGAAGGGCTCACAAAATCTGACAAAGACATGCGAATCAGAGAGGCGCTGCAAACGGATGAGGCCGATATCATCATATGAGAGGAGATGCATCAAGGGCGGAAATGAATTCATCCAAGCATGTGGGGGGCTACCTGCAGGGCCACCCCCTCATGAGGGTTGAGACATCTCACACATGCCTGGGAATCACCAATAGCTGCTGCTGCGTCACTGGACCATCAAGTGTATATATCACGACCATGCTAGGAAAAGCTCAAACCAAGGTACACTGCCCCCTAGTCCTGGCTTCTGGAGTAAATGAGCCGATGTTGACAGAAGTAGGTCCGCCCTGGGTGAGGCAATAAGGGAACCCCAACTAAGGCACGAGGGAAAATAGTAGAGTGACGAACAAGTAGACACTGATGATGATGATGGAATGAGAGAAACGGAGGAGCGGTTGGACGACTTCCCTTGTTAGAGCATAAAGGGTATGAATGGCTTGGTAGCGACTGACACAATATCATGAGGGATAGTGGACAAGGGTACGGAAGGCCATAATGTGCGACATGAGAGAGGGACCAAGCAGGAAAGGATGGAGTACGATAGTGGGGTACAAAGGGACTTGGGATAGACTCCATGAATGTGATGGTGACTCGACTCAGATGCTCTAAGCAAGGGCGACTCAATGGTGCTGCCTCATAGTACGGGTCCAATGGGGGACCATAAAAGCATGAGTACAATAGGGTAACTCATGACGAAAATCAACACGAACGAAGACGAGTAAGGAGGCAAAGTGGTGCCCCAAGTATAAGTGTCATAAGTGAAGAAATTTGATTTTGAGAAGAGATGAATAGACCCTTCATGGACAAAATGTGTCCTGGTGAAGTATCAAAACATGAAAATATGACAGAGACCCATTTGAGTGCTTGGTGAGAGCTTTCCAACGGTGCAGACGGTGTGTCAAACAGGGCTACGGTTTGGTTGCAGAGGGCGAAAGAAAAAACAGGGGTTTTCTTCTAATAGGGTGTTTTCCCTCCAATATCATTCGTTTGCTTGTGTAGCTGTGGTGAATGTGGAGAGGAGAGAAGGCCCTAAATCTTGCGGCGATCGTAGCGGACAAACCGACTGTTGGAATTGTGATCCGTTAGTTGCAGGTAAGAGGCCTAATCCTAAGCATTGTTTTTGATGGATTCAAATTGCAGATTAGGGCTTTAAATCTCAGTAACTGCCCTTACTTCATCAGTACGACCGGGTTGCACTTTTTGGGGCAAATGCTGCGACCTGGGATGCAGGTTTTGGCCTGAAAAGTGCAACCTGGCCCAGGTTTTGCCCAAAAAGTGTGACCTGTTAAATGTGGGGGGTTTCAGTGCTGTTATGGGCTAAGATTTTGTTTTGGTGTATGTTAATGCAATTTTTTTGATCTGGAGGCTGACAAAAAATGATGTTTTTGTGCAGATATGGTAGATATACGGATCAAGTGGAGAGAGAGAGACTTAGGTACATTACGCACGGAAATCCAGGCAGATCAGGGTGTCCGTTGTGCACTGGCTAGGCATGGGGTTCTGAAATTTTTGGAGAACCCTTTGATGAGGGCTGGAGAGCCCTTGTTGGCCCGGATTATCAGTTATTTGGATCCAGATCATGAGGCGTTTGTAGTGTAGGGGCACATGATCGAGATGATGGTCCAGGATTTGTATTTCTTGACTGGTCTCCCACCATTAGGGATGGTGGGAAATACACATCCAGTGTTACCACGGGGGTGTAACATTATGGAGTTTGTTGAGCGACATTTTCAACCAGGTGTCCGAGTCAAAGGGACTCGGATATCCATTGGTGATCTAGAGAGGTTGGAGACCCGGGCAGTGGCCGCAACAGTGTTGCGGATCTTGGGTAGCCAGGCATTCCATCACATCACTAGAGGGCAGATGATGATTGTGGAGAGTGTGCTGAGTGGGACCTACTATGGGTGGGCCCAGATGATGTTGGTATCAGTGAAACGACAGCTGTCGCTATGCAAGCGACAAGTGAATCATGATTGCGCCTATGGGACGGTGTTGTGCTCTTTCTTCTTTGAGAAAATATTGACCTTACGACCTCGTGTACAGTTGCTTGATGGAGGTCCGAGAGAGCCCCGGATGCATCGGGGGGGACGACTATTGTGTATAGGAGGGGGAGGGGTGGTCGGACGGGTGTTCTGACCAGATTTCTTCGTGCATTGGGATCAGATTCCATTATACATAGATGACTATCCCTATAGTGGGATGAGTTATTGGGGAGATCCGGACTTGCCGCTTCTGCCTGGTCGAGTGTGGGGGCCTGATGGTAAGTGACAAGCAACTAATCTGTTATGTTTATTTTAGAGTTTGTGACTAGTATACATGGTGCTAATCTTGATATTTTTTGGAATGCAGATATAGCTCCGGTAAAACCGGCCGGATATATGGGACGACCGGTAGCGACAGGAGCTATAGGTGCAAGTGGATCAAGGACGGCGTAGAGCGAGGATATGGCTGCTCTATTGGAGGACATTCGTCGTAGATGTGAGGGGCTGCTGACCGGTGTATCGGAGCATGGTTGGCAGGATTTAGACGACCGGTACATAGAGTTATGTATTGGGCTACCCTCGGAGTGGCGAGGTATCATGCGACACATGGCGATGGCCAGTCAGGCTGTGCGTGATCTACGAGCTGTGGGAGTAGAGCCATTGGCTTGGGATCCTCCAGAGAGTGATTAGATGTAGGGTAGGTGGTGCCCCCCAATGTATATGTAGGGGCGAGTGGTGCCCCCCATTTTTGTAGTTTTGTTATTGTAACATGCTATGGGCATGTCATATGTTTCAGAGTAGATGGATTCTAAAAACACATGTTGTATAATATATATGATGTATATGCATTTGATTGATGGTGTTAAATATTATTGTGTTGTGTGTGATAAATTCCAGTCTAGAACATGATTTGCGATTTGATCTACGTAGTGATTTTTATCTCTAGGTATATGGCTAAATGTAATGAATCTAAATTCTCGGTTATGCACACGATAGACACCATTAAGTTGTAAGACGATAGACACACGATAGACACCATTAAGTTGTAAGACGATAGACACCATTAAGTTGTAGTGATTTTGATCTCTAGGGTTATGCACATGATAGACACCATTAAGTTGTAAGACAAGAATCAGGGAATCTAAATGAACATGCAGATGGAGGATGTGATGAGAGAGGGCATCGATTAAGAGACCACGAAATGCATCATATTCGGCCTGATTATTGGTGGCCTTACCAATGCAGACCCCATTTGCAAGAACCAGGGTATGCAAGGGGGTAAAGATGGCCCATGCTGCTAAAGCGAGATGGTGGGAATAACGACTTGACCCATCGGCATAGCCCAGATAAGGTGTGGACGAGAGGGATAATGTAATAGTGTCATAAGACAAGAAATGGGAGGGATGAGAAAAAGGATGGCAGCGTGAGTAGAGGATAGACATCCATTGACGACTATGGGAAGGTGCGGTCCGGGTAGGAAGTCTAAGACTCATAGATCGACGAGAGGGAGATGAATGAGAACTATGGGATGAAGAGCGGGCACTCAAGCTGCGATGGACAATGAAGATGCGGATGGTATGATCGTGATTAGGAGAGGGAATGGAAGGGTCAAGGAGACCATACGATGCTGCAAAGGTACCTAAATCATCAGTATGGGAAGAGATGTGCAGATACGGGTCATCACGGGGAATAACAGAAGAACATGTAAAAATATGGTCAAAATATGAAGAACCCGTGTCTGGAGGAGAATCAAGCAGAAGAGGTGGAGTGGGTTCAGAAGGAATGTACTCCGGGGAGCGCGTGGATGATGATAGGTATAGAAGGGAAGTAGCAGGGTCTGACATCTCAACATCAGGGGGAGCAATGTCAATGGTAGTAGGGGGATCCTCGAGTAGACTGGACGCATATTGAGCAAGGATGGGAGAGGCAGATTGATTTTGTTCAACTTAGTACTCGCGGATGACCTCTAAAGAGGCTCGGTGATGCGTGAGGTGAGGACAATGGTGAGAATAATGGCTATGGACACCACACAGAGCACAGAGTTTGTTGGTGCGAAGAGTCTTTGGGTTCTTGGCTACGAATGAGGAAGAAACAGAGGTTTCAGGGATCGTAGATTCAGGGAACGCGACTTTAACCATGGGATGGATACGGGGAAACTCAAGACAAGTATGGGTGGGATGACTGATACCATCACACAAGGCACAAGGCTTGGTGGGGGGGGGAGGGGTAGGGTCAGGTGTGGTGGCTTTGTCATTGGATGCCCCCTTGCGAGTTTTTCGTTTTTTGCCTGTAACTATCGCAACATTAGGAGGGTTCTGTGGAGGGGCTAGGGGCACTGTGGTGGTGGAAGGAGTGAAGGGAATCGGTTGCACTGGTGTCACGGCTATGTATGGTTTGGGGTGGCCTGGTGGGGTCGCGGTTGGAGGAGTAAGATACCATACGGGAATTCCCAAGGTTAAATTAGGGAGGGAAAGAGTGGCCATGACGGGGACCAAATAGATGCCGGGGGGGGGGGGGAAGGAAAGGTATTTGACCGGCGGGGTAATGACCAGGGGGGACGGCTCCCATATGGTGGAGACCTGAGGGAATTGACTTAGGAGGGTAGGGAGGTTCCTGAGTGTGATGGGAAGGGTCAGGTGAAAAAGGGTCGGTTGACTGAAGAGAAGGGCTAGGAGTAGGAGGTGGTGGGCGAGATTGAGGTTGCTAACTAGTCGGAGCAGGTTGTGGAAGGCCAGCCTGAGACGATTACATCATGCAAACATTTTCTAAGCTGGGGTTAGAGACAGGAGGAGGGGGAGGGCCAGGAAAAGTGCCAAGAAAAGAGGAGCCTTTGTAGACGCCAGGGGAAACACTGGTCAAAGAATCAACAATGGGTTTATTGGTGACAGTAGAGATGGTGGACTCAGGGGAGATCTGAGATTTTGGTTCATGGTAGGTCAATTGGTCAATGGTGAAAATCTTGCCATTATGAGGAGGTAAATCCCCTCTGCGGACAGAGGCGATCCCTACTAGCCCGGCAGGGGTCTAGCAACAAACAAACAATGCTATGACGCAAGCTCCTAATTACGAATGAAAGACTTGGGATAGAAGCCTACCTGGATTCCAACGCTATGATCTGAAGAAGAAGTGTCCCCGTCCTTCAGCCCTGGCAGATCACAATCCTCCCATGATCTCCGCGAATGAACACCTGCACATAGAAGAAACGAACAGATACAAGCATAGGAACCAGCATACGTAACTAAACATCGGTCAGAAAAGATATTACTCGCATTAACATGATGGAAAACGGAGTGGAACCATAATCATAGTCATCTATTAAGTAATAAACGAATAGAAGTTACAACCAAGTTCTGACGTCGCAACTTCCTTCGAACGGGTCTCCGGTCGTCCACGTCTCGCAAAGCTCGCCAAGGAAAGGGAAAACCTCTCCAGAGTCTCGTAACAATGGTCTCCTCGCTTGAATGGGCCTTAAGGGAAGAAGGGATTCTTTACAGCACAAAGGCACTTGGGAATAGGGAGATGCAAAGCTTCAGCACTTCAAGACTCTCAGCCTTTCAGCCTTTCAGCCCCTTCATCAATGGATGAAGGCTATATTTATAGAGGAGAGGAGGAGGTTGGGATCCCTACAATAGTGGAAGGGAGGCCTTATCCCTTGGGAAGTTCCCCATAAGGTGGAAACAAGAGGCCAAAGGAGGAAGGCCGTGGTTATTCAGTCGAAACCACTCCTGATGACTCATCCATGAAGTTGTTGTAATCGAAACTTCGCCTCTTTTTAAAAAACTTCATAAAAATAGTGGCGCGGGTACAACAACCTTTGAGACTGAGCGCCAATTAGCTGGGCTCGAGTGTTAATTTTCCCCCATTGAGCGCCAGTGCGGGCTACCGAGGCGCGATGCAAAAACATGTGTTTTTAGGGAGTACGCTTTCCGGGGAAATGATAAACGGAGAAATGTGAAATGTTGTCCTCATGGAAAGGGATGCGATGAAGGTATTTTCAAGGCTTGACATTGCTCACAGGTCACATAATGGGTCCTCCATTGTGCGGGACGGGGAATGGTAGGGACGGTGACAAATTACTGTGTAACAGATGCCCCCCTAAAGCATGAGGCCCGAGAGAGAGAGAGGGGTGAAATGCTTTACGAGAACGTGTCCAAGCAGAAGGCCGCGTAGGAAAACACTGCGCGAGAAAAGATACAACTGATATCTCAAGTACATGATGTATATATATGGTATGGACGCAGCCATCCGAACAGAGTATGCTATAATCCGGATCCAGGGTATGGGCGCGGCCATCCAACTAAGATCAAACAAATAGACTCAGGTATGGTCGCAGCCATCCAATCATTGAGTCATGTACATAATGACAATAATCCACAATCGCAGCCTGGATTACAACGGACACAATCCAGGGTCTTGCGCTCCATCTCGACCCAAATAAGTACAAGTTCTAGCACGCGAATATGTGAGCTGATGTCGAACATGCAAGAACATCGTACGATTACCGACGCGTGAAAACTCATTGGACGAGAGAAACCACCAATAATGACAATGGTCACTCAAGGTACTAAGGTACAATCTACGGTGAAATTCTGCCGAATAAATGAGTTGACGTGAAACACTTGAAGAATCACTCGATCGGAGGTCAATGATGTAAACCTCCTCGTCGAATACGGCAGACACCATTGAGGCATGCGGGCTCCAAAGTAACCGAGAGGAGTCTCTAGACCAACTTCCTGGATAATGAGTTGATGTCGACGAAGTGACCTTGATCGAAGGTGGGCCATAACGATTCCCACATCATCGACACGAGGCAGAGGAACATGATGTTTTGTTGTGAATCGGGATCGTATGAGAGAAGCAGAGAGGAAGGTTGATGTTGCGGGAGGCCAACTTCTCTTGAACATATAAACGGCACGACGAGTGGACTTGGCGATGTTGGCCTCATGGATCAATGGTCTGTGGTGACGAGGCAGTGAACAGATGAGAGGTCAAAAGAGATTACCCAAACCCATGGAGGCAAAGTGAAGCAACGAGATGAGATGTCCCCAACCCGACACGAATGCAGACAAGTGCCATGTTCAAGACGACATCTTGGCAGCCATGATAGTGGTTCCATTCCTCCCCCACCATTTCGGTGAGTACCCCAATTATTTTTGATAACAAGCTTGAAGGGGATAGCATATGCTTGTGATATAGTCCGCCCTTCGGGCGATCCATCCTAGTGCATTTAACGAGTCCTAGGAAGGAGAAACTGAGAGCGTCATTTCGACGAAATCCAATGTCATCGAGGGTTAACCGAGTCGACAAAGGAAGAACTACGTCACTATCATTTAGAGAGTTTGAAAGACGACAGAAGAAAACTCCACGGGTCCCTTTTCGTCAATAGTTCCCGAGATCTGAAAAGGTAGAAAACAATATCCGGGAAAACCTACTAGTCGCAATAGGCTAGGGTATTCCTTTTTTGTAATCAATCCATCCCAGCCCGAAAAAGGGTTAAACTTATACGGGTGGATGTCGATTCGTGTCCATTTTAACGAGATCGAAGCAGCCAGGGCCTCGGCGATCTTTTCATATTTAGGGAAAGTCGGGAGAAAGAAGTGAAGAGAAAGATGACTCCTCTGGAGGAACAGCTTTGAGAGTGGTATAAGGGTATAGTGGTTAGGTAATGGTGGAGCTACTCATTATGATAAAAGTCAAGAGGCTAGCTAAGACCACTCATCGCGGCCGAGTTCCTCGGGAACGGGTAAAACAACCAAGTGAAGGCATATGATCGGCCAAGCAGATAGTGACGATGGAATGAGAAAACCAAGGCTCATCTGGAAAAAAAATAGGCTGATAAAATGGCAATCACAAGAGGTAAAATGGGGAAGGTTTCATTTTTACACAAGCTTGAAATCAGGAAACTCTGCTTGAAGTTGGTTTCATTTTTACACAAGCTTGAAACAAAGATAAACTATGCTTGAAACCGGTTTCATTTTTACACAAGCTTGAAACAGAAATAAACTATGCTTGAAAAAGTTAGCATGCCCCCAGCATGGTGACTCAATTCGAGGTACATGCCCCCCAAGCTTCAGTCCATATGAAAAGCAGATGGAGTGAAGGTTCAAAGCACGAGATCTAAGAAAGACTCGACTGGGATTTTACGAGATCTAAACAAAGACTCGAATTGAACAGGAACGTGTTTCATTGTTTTAATGAGGTTGACACATTAAAAGAACTATCCTCAGACACCCTTGTTTCATTTTTTAAGGAGCTTGACACAAGACAAGGAACTCTGCTTCGACAACCTTGTTTCATTTTTTAAGGAGCTTGACACAGGAAGGGAACTGTGCTCCAACCAGCTTGTTTCATTTTTTAAGGAGCTTGACACAAGGAAAAGAACTATGCTCCGATCGACTTCATCATAATGAATGAGAAGTCATCGCTTCCAAGAGTTCCACACCAGATGGGAGGAAATCATCCTGGAAGTCAGGACCCAATGCCCCCAGCACTCGATGCACGACGGCATCATCACTGAGCACAGGCACGGGGTAGGTAGCCACATAGTTGACCTGCGGCGGAGCAGATACAACGGGTGGATAGAAACCAGGAGGGGGTGATGGCGGACCAGATGCCATATTAGGACCAAAGAACGAAAGCTGATCAATGGTCACGATCTGTCCTTCATGTGGAAAGCACATCACGCGAAAGAGGGAGGAGACAAGTGCTCCCATGGCATAGGTGTAATCGCGCCCCAAAAGCAGATTGAAATCCAAGGGGCCTGGAACGACCATCACGTCCATATGGACGGTTTTGCCTCCCAAAGTAATCGGTAACCTTGGAAGGATCCCCAACGGTTGACTCGTCCTTCTGTTAAAAGTCAACAGATTCTGCGTAACAGGCGCAAGCGGTGGCGAACCAAAAGCTTGCCAGGTAGTCGAGGACAAAATACTAACAGATGCACCTTCGTCTATAATGGTGCTGGGTACGACCAGACCAAGAGCCTGTACTGTGATCTCGAAAGGCACGTAAGACGGAAGGCGGAATCCTGCAAATCGATTCCAGTCAAAGGAAGCGACCAAACTACTCGGAGGGGCTACCATCGACAAGCGAAGGTCTTCCCCTGATGTTACGGTAGAAGAAGCATCCTCCATGACCTCCATCTCGAAGGTGGGAGGAATATCCTCCGTAGCCTCCATCATGGGAGGCGGAGGAGGGGCTTCTTGAAGTACAGGGACAGGAGAATCTTTCTCCAAGTATGATGAATCTGAAGAGATTAGAAGGACATGGGGGGTGTGAGGTCCACTCTCGAAAGAAAAGACCTGGTGCACCGCGGATGGGGCCAGTTCAACCGATCCGACGACCAATGGTTGGTCAGGGACGGATTCGTGAATTTGAATTTCTGGGGGAGTGGGATCGACCAAGGATGACTCTTGACCAATCATAGGATCAGCTGGCGGAGGACTCAAAGAAAGTCGATTATAACCGGGTGGAAGGCGTGGTGTAAAACCGGCTGGGTTGTCCAAGACTTGCTTGGCTTCATCCATATAAGGACAAAGGTGAATGGCATGGTGCCCTTCACACAACTTACAGGGATTGGTGATCTTACCCTGCTTCTTAGAGTTCTTATCAACAGCAGCTGAAGACGTGCCCCCAACTTGACTCCCGGAAGCCAAAGGCAACGGTGGGCGGCCGTTGGACCATACTTCGAGCACCTTGGGAATGCCAGGGCAGTCTCGAAGAAGATGGTCCCCCGTGCACAACAGGCAAGGGAACTTGACTTTCCGTGGAGGGTTGGAAGGTTTATCAAGAGGAGATATCTCAGAAACAGTGGCTACACTTTTAGCCTCTCGTTTATCAGACTTCTTCTTCTTTGTCTTCTTCTTCTTCTTCTTAGCCACCTGGTTACTTGAATCCAAACTTTCACCAGGCGAAGTAGAAGAGGAGGACGCAGAAACAGGCGAAGAAGGGGAGAGGTCCACCTTAGAATCAACATGATGTGGTTCGGGTGGAGGAACTGATTGACCAGTAACTGAGACATTCGGAACGACAGAGGTTGAGAACAACCAAACAGGCAACCCAACAGTTAACCCAGGAAGGGACAACGTTGCCATATAAGGAGCACCAACATTTCCAAAAGGAGGAAAATGACCAGGATTCCCTTCTGAAGGGATTCCTTGGTTGGTAAACTATGAAAAAGTTGCCATCAACACTCAAAACCACACACGGGCTGAAAAAAGAGTTTAAGACACACGATCAAACGGCCAACAAGCAATATCTAAACGGGCGTGTAATCGTGGGCGATTAATTTTACCACATTGGAAAGTAAGAAATTCTACCGTTTCATATTTTAAGAGTCGAGAAACGATAAAAAGATGACTCTATCTCTTTTAGAGTTGACACAAGCGTGAAAGGACAAGCGCTTGACGGTCTTTTCAAGTTTAGGGAGTCAAAAAAGACCAAATGACTGCTCAGGAAAAACTAGGCACAAAGGGTGTACCAAATATCCGTGAACTGCAATATACACCTTGGTTTCAATAATGAAACAGAAATCGACCAAGGATTTTCCGTACGTGCAGGTAGTCTCCCCGAATGCTGTGTTCGGTGTATCACGGGTATAGGGCGGCAGACTCGGCTTCCTGTGGATAAAGGATTGAAAACCTAGAGGGGTCTCCCTTTATATGCGCGACG